>VWZY01003204.1:285401-399885 GCA_013399075.1 Chloroceryle aenea
CTCATCTCTATTAACTATGTTTCCCTCCAAGTCCATCAAAGAATGGATGTTTTCTTTGCCCCTCCTTTTGTTATTAATATATTTATAGAAGGACTTTTTGTTATCCTTAACAGAAGTGGCCAATTAGTTATAAGTTTAGCATCTGTGACCACTTCTAATGTTCTGGGTTCTGGATTATCTACCAGGAAGTGGCAAAAGCATCCACATGCTATCAAACCAAGTACTGTAGTCCATTTTGTCAGGTCTCTGAAACAGATTATGTGAGTGCAAATATTTGTCAGAACTGTTCTGGGCTACTCACTGATTTTAAACAATTGGATGACTGTTGCACTGCTTCCCTAGGTGCTAAAAATCAATGATAATGGCAGGCTATTTCATTCATTGTTATTTTAGAAAATCCCTAATCAAAACAAGTATAAGTGCTTATGTTTGCTCAGTGGTGGAGTTTTGTGTGTTCCTTGGAAAGATGATATTCCCTGGAGAGAGAGGAAAGGATTAGAAATGATAACCACTTTTTAAATATATCAGCTTGCTCATGTGTGTGTGGTGTTTTTTATCAGCTTTACAGCAAAAGCTTCATTTGATTTGTGCAGGGATGTGGATAATAGGGAGAGAGGCCAGCAAGCTGATTTTTATAGTCTGTTTGTAGCTTAAACAAAGATCTGGGATTTTGCGGATAAAGACCAACTGAAATACAGCAGATTATGCAGCTTTGGTTTTTTTTAAAGATTTGTTAATTTTACCCCCACACAGCCTGTTTTTCATGTGTCCACTCCACATGAAAAACAAGAGTTTTAAAACAGATTTTGTGGCAGAACTTCATCAAATCCTGCTCCCTGACCATGGCCGATTCTTTGTATTCAGGAATGTGCAATGCTTAGGCTCTGTTGCATTAGTGACAAACAGTCTTTGAACATAGAACAGGCACAGTTCCTACTGTTAAAATGCCACTGTACCAGATAAAATCCTTGAAGTCACAGAATCACAGAATGTTAAGGGTTGGAAGGAACCTCAAAAGATCATCTAGTCCACCAAGCCTGCCAGAGCAGGACCACCTAGAGCAGGTCAACAGATTCACAGAATGTTAACGGTTAAGTCAAACAAGAGGTGGAGCAA
This sequence comes from Chloroceryle aenea, assembly GCA_013399075.1. Classification (NCBI taxonomy): domain Eukaryota; kingdom Metazoa; phylum Chordata; class Aves; order Coraciiformes; family Cerylidae; genus Chloroceryle; species Chloroceryle aenea. The sequence goes on from VWZY01003204.1 coordinate 286,518, forward strand.
ACTGCTATCTTCACTGGAGGTTGAATATAAGTCAGTAGTGTGGCTCCAGTTTTTCTGTGACACAGTTAGAAAGCTTGATGAAAACTGTACTGCCTTGTCTTCTGTACAGGAGTGGAACACACACAGCCCTGCCAATACATTTCTCAGTGCAGGCAGAAGTAGTATTTTCCCTTTTCTCATTTAATTCTTGTGAGCATTGTACACTTTATGCTTAAGTTAGGATCACTTGAATGTAAAGTGGCTTCTGGATGCTGAGAGCCAAGTGAGAATTACTGTTAAAGTCCAGTACTGTGGCTTCTGCACAGACTCTGCAGTTCAGAGCTTGCTTTCTTGAGTAGCTGAGCAAGATACCTTCACAACTGATCTGGGATCTCCTGCATTGGACATTAGCTGGAAGTGCAAAGAACAAGATAAATAAAAGGCATCACAGAAATGCTCTGTGTGGAAGTATCTGCGTTATTTTTAAATGTATAGCAGAAAGATAGGCAAGTTCAAGATGGAGCAGCAAGACAACATTGTTTTAGGAGCAGTGGTCGTTTTCTTATTCTGATGAACTACTTCTGTCCAGTTTTGGATGAAACAGATGTTTTTAAAATTCATTTTTAGATTGGTCTAGAACCTAGTTTTTTTCAGAATCTGAGACAAAGATGTTGCTTACATTTATTTTTAAATTCCAGAGGGGAAAAAAAAAAAAAGAATAAAATAATGTTTCCCTGCAGCACTTTGAAAGCAACGACTATTTCATTCACTAGGTACATGACCTCCTGGGAACTCAGCTGACTAAAAACTGACTAAACAAAGCTGAATCTGCAGGGAATATTTCCATTGCAGAAAAAGCTGCAAGGAGTAACTCAGCAGTGTTGTTGCAGGCAGTGTGATATAGTTGGCAGAGCTCTGGCACAGCTTTGGAGGGAGCATGAGGAGACATAGGTCTCATGTAATTTGTAAAACGAGTACAGCAATGGTTTTGAGTTTTTTTTTTTTTTTCTGATACTTGATCTATATACTTTACATTTTCAATGAGCCATCTTTTTTTCCCCCTTTAAGCAGGAAATGGCAAATTGGAAAAGGTGGTACAGGCAAAATGAAGCATTCTTAACTAGACTAGTGACTTAGAACAGCTAAGGGATCTGAGCTGATTTTGCTCTTTTTAGTTAGACTGTCCTTCATTTTAGAAGGCTGCTAGATATTTTCAGCCTGTGTTCGCAAATTTGCCATATTTGCTTTAGTCTTATCATATCTCATGTACAACTGATACCATGATGAGAGATTTTTGAGGATGGCTCAGCCTAAGTCTGATTTTTCCACTGCTAAGGGTCAGACTCTGATACTAGTCATCATATTAGCTACTACCTAATCCTGTATAAACTTGAGTGGGGATGTGTGTTGAATGCGATATTATTAAACATGAGTTAAGGTAGCTGATATAACCCTCCAAAGAATACACTTCACTATATAAAGCATATGGTTAAAAAGAAAATCTAACAATGACTTTTATAAAACTGTTGGCTATAGATGAAGAGGAAAGTCTCAAAAAATAATATTCAGAGCTTTCAGAAAAGCAACTATTAAGACCTCCACTTCCAAATCATCAATAAGCATGTTGTATCTTTTGCTGTGCTTTTGAATGGTACCAGGCTGTGAGTTTAGATCATGTTCAGTTCTCTTGTGTCTGGCCACAAAACCCAGTTCTGAATGACCTGCTATTTATTTTGCTGGTTTTGAAAGGATTGAAATAGTGGGTCTGCTGTTTGAGGGACTGACAGCCTACTGCCAGCCTCAATTATATTTGGCCTTCTTCATCTTCATAGGATAAAGTCATGAAGTCCCCGTAAGAACCTTTTTGGCTCTCCAGGAAATGTCATGTTTAAGGTATAGTAGTGCATCTATCATGAAGTGTATAGTTATGGGGCAAAACATTGTTAAGGGAGGTAAATGTGGTCTCTGGGAAGCAGATGAAATAGAAAGCAAGCTTAGAGACTCTGATATAAATGAAAGAATTAGTATCAAAAATAATTGTGATTATGTGAGACAAGCCATGTGTTTCTCTGACTTTCATACAGCTGGCCATTGAAATTCAGGGTCAGGTTGTGCTGGATACATAAAGACATATTTTAAGGAATGGATCCAAAAACCCTTCCAGTGGGACTGGCTCCATCAGGACAGGCTGCAGCCCCAAACTAGACAGGGATTTGTTGTTTGTTTGCCCATGCACACAGCATGGGCAACAAACAGAAGGAGCTGGAAGCCATTGTACAGCAGGAAAACTATGCTGTAGTTGTCATCAGAGAAATATGATGGGATGATACCTACAGCTGGAGTGCTGCAATGGATGGCTATAAACTCTTCAGAAGGGATAGGCCAGGAAGAAGAGGCAGTGGGGTAACTGTGTCTGTTAGGGAGTCTTTGATTGTCTTGAGCACAATGGTGGTGATGATAGGGTAGGAATCAAGGGGAAAGCCAAGAAAGTGTGGATATCGTGGTAGTAGCCTGTTATAGACTGCTCAGTCAGGATCACAAAACAGACAAAATATTCTATAAGCAGCTGGGAGAAGTCTACAATCACTACCACTGCTTCTCATGGGGGACATCAATTTGCCAGGCATCTGCTGGAAATATAATACAGCAGGGAGGAAAGAGTCTATGAGGTTCTTGGAAGGTGTGGAAGATAGTTTCCTAACAGAGCTGGTCAGTAAGCCCATTAGGGAAGTCTTCATGCCAGACCTGTTGTTCGTAAACAGAGAAGGACTTGACAGTGACGTCAAGGTTGGAGGTCATCTTGGGTGTAGTGATCAGGAGATGAGAGAGTTCTCAATTCTTGTGGAAGTAAGGAATGGAGTCAGTAGAACTGCCACCTTGGACTTCTGGAGGGCAGACTTAGACCTGTATAGGAGACTAGAGTCAGAGAGAAAAAAAGTGTGTTATCTCATCTTAACTCAACATGTTGACTGCATTAGGGGCTCTTGAAGATATCTGCATGCTTACTTCTGCCAGTGGAATAGACAATGTATGTCTACAGCCCCAGCTTTGTCGCATGCCAAAAGCTGAGAATGCTCCAAAGTTGGTTAGCACTGACTATCCTCAGTCCTCTGCATTTCCCAAGTGCTGCTTCCAAGAGTGCCAGTCAGCAGGAAATAATTTCTGTGTCTTACTGTCTTGTTTTGTGCATTCATTGATCTGCTCAGCACTTCAGAAATGGTAGAAACATGACCTTTCCCATGAATTTTTAACATAAGAGCCCTTATCTTGCAAACCCGTCTGCCTTTGCACACCCTAGAGGACTAAAGTCAGAGCAGCTTGATAGGATAGCAACATTTGTTACCAGAGATCATCCTCAATCTGGCAGAACTGAGGCCAAAATATTTTCTAATTCTTTTAGAAATATCCCAACAGTTTTAGGATTTTCCTGTTTTAAGTGTATTAAGAAATTAAGAAGAATCAAATATTTAACCTGTGCTTTAAATTAACTTTCTGGCCATATAGCAGTAATTTCAACCTGTCTTTCTCAGTCTATAAAGTTAATTTTTAATGCTTCAGTTTACAATTTGAAATAAGATTTTATGACGTTCTATTACTGTACATCAATTTGACAAGATTCCACTATTAAAGTTAAATGTTTTAACACACATTTATAGTTGGAAACAATCTGTGTCATTGTGAGACTATTTAACAATAAATACAAGCTGAAATACGTACATTTTATCTGTTGTGAAAATAGTCTGTCCTTGTTAAACAGAATTTCTATTACACATATATTATTTACTATTATTTGATTTTAAAAGGACAATTTATTTACATTGCAAGCTGCAAATTTAATTTACTGTTAAACAGTTAAATTACAGCATCTGCAAAGCTAAGCTGCCAGTAATTTGAACATAAATGTATGCAATTTTTTCTGTGAATGCTTTACACAAAACATTATGTAAATCCATGCATTACAAAAGTCCAGAGAAGGAGTGCAATTTGAACTCTCCTAATTTTTATCTGAAAATCTATCCATTTTCAGCATTAGAAAAGAAGATGCAATAATGTATTCAGAGAGTTAGAACAAGGGTTTCTGATGGTTTTCAGCATCTAACACCCTTCTTAATGCTCTAGGTTTAGATCCTTTAAGATATCATCTTGAAAATCATTGTGAAGGAAAGCTACTATAATGTATCTGACATGATGCATCTGCTATCTGCTTTAATGTATTTTTTTTTAACTGCCCTTTTTTTGAGTGCTTTAAACTCATCTATATTTTTGAACTGGTTTCCATAGTCAGTAGTTACTACTGACAACAATTTTTGTATAATTCACCAAGGTTTGAGTCCTACAATGTGTTGACTACTCTGGTGCCATTTCACAAGGATTATTGCCTCAGCTTTAACCTGAGAATGCATCTCTGTTGCCTGATGACTTAGTTCTGTCCTAGAAGAAGGTCTCACATCTGGCCCCTGGGTTTGGGGAGGGAGCAGCCTAGTGGATAGCAAAATAAGAGACCTGTCCCAGACTTAGCATCAACAGCATATTAGCCCTGAAAATGAAGAAGGTCTGAGTAGAGGCTCTAACCATTCTATGCTGTCCATTCTGACTTCCAAAGTGGAGGCCTTTAGTTCAAATTCTTGCTGGCATATGCTTCTGGATGGCAGAAGGTGCTGTCATGTATGTCTTCTGCTATATAAACAGTAAGTCTGGTGGCATACAGAAAGGAAACTTACGGTAAGAGCAGATATTCTACTGGCAGGACGAGTCAGGTGGCAACCTCAGTTTTTGAAGAGTTAGTAAGAATTAGAGTGGCAAGGCTGGTGAAGGGACTGGAGGGAAAGTCTTATGAGGAGAGGCTGAGGGAGCTAGGGTTGTTGAGATTGGAGGAGACTCAGGAGGGACCTCATCACTCTCTACAGCTAGTCAGGTGGGGGCTGGGGCTCTTCTCCCAGGCATCTAGTGACAGGATGAGAGGGCATGGCCTGAAGCTGCACCAGGGGAGGTTTAGGTTGGATAGTAGGAAGCACTTCCTCACAGAAAGGGTGATAGAACACTGGAATGGACTGCCCAGGGAGGTGATGGAGTCACCATCCCTGGAGGTGTTTAAGGAAAGACTTGATGTGGTGCTTAGTGACATGGTCTAGAGAGACCTTATTGTGGCCTTTCAGTACTTAAAGGGGCCCATCAGAAAGATGGGGAAAGACATTTTAGCAGGGCCTGTTGTGATATGACAAGGGGTAATGCTTTTAAAGAAAAAGGAGATTTAGACTAGAGAGAAGGAAGACATTTTTTACACTGAGGGCTGTGAAACCCTGGCCCAGGTTGCCCAGCAAGGTGGTACATGCCCCATCCCTGGAACTATTCCAGGTGAGGTTGGTCAGGGCTCTGAGCAGCCTGCTCTAGTTGCAGATGCCCCTGGTCCCTGCAGAGGTGTTGGACTAGATGACCTTGAAAGGTCCCTTCCAACACAAAACATTCTGTAATCTGTAAGTTATTAGTGGGACTTTGCTGCTCTTGAATATTTTCTTCATCTGTTTTCTGCTACTGTGGAATGTACAGAGCATGAACAGGTCATCTGCCACTTTGACACCTAATTTAAGCAGAGACCTTAAAAAGATGCATATGGCTATTGATTAGTTTGGTGAAGACTGTACAGACCAACTTTAAGTGGTCAATTTGTCCCTTCTCAAGCCTAGGCACTTAAAACTGGCCAAACAGGAAAATATTTTAAAATTTGATAACAGAGAACAAAGAGAATTTTAATGTCATCAATAAATGAAAAGATGATTTGCTTGAGAAGCACGATTTAGAATGATCACAACTTCACCATCTTTTCTCTACTTCAGCTACTCTACTCACCCTCTTATTCCATCAAACTCTCCAATGAAAATCTCATCCTGACTTTCCATTTGCTGCACACTTGACAAACCAGAACAGCATATGTCTTTACTATGCTGTCATGTGCAAGAAGCAAATTAAAGTGTTTTGTGAGTCTCACTGCTAGTTTCACTTCTACATGATGTGATACAGTGTGTTTGCACAGGCTGTGCTGACAGATAGGATGGAGAACATATACATATACCTTGAAGAATTATAGCCTTATCAAATGTTATTTGGCTTTGGTTTTGAGTTAAATCTTCTCCTGAAGAGAGAGATTCAGTCAGTGATAAGCATCTTACATGTGTTCTTCACATCTCTCTTGAGAAAATTTCCATTCAGAGCAGAATGGTATTAGAGAGGCACCAACTTGGCCAGATGGTCATCGGCATGGCTCTCTCTTTCTGTTCATCATGTTCACCACTGCCCCATCCTCCAGCTGCATCTGGATTATTTGTTGTCAGCAGATTCACATGAAAGGCCTTTGTGAGTACTGGCATGGGTAGCTGGCATGAACCAGTTGTTCAAGATGAGCAAACTCCTTTCTAAAATCTGTGAAAACACATTACATGGAGCAGTAAGAGGTCAGGATGTATCTTTCTTAATGTCAAGAAAGTCTCTCATTTGAGTTCACAAGCAAATTTGCTTGGTGCTTCTTGTTCTCTTGCTCTGTGTTATTGAGTTGCATGTATTGAGTTCCTTGCCTCACAGTAGTGTGCCATGGGTGTGTCTGTAGAAGGTCAATATATAATGATATAGCAGTTTGTACTCAATGACATTTTTCACACTGGATTTCTTCTCCTAAACATTTCCAAAAATATATCACACACTTCTTAAACACTTCTGAGATGAATTTGTACAAGCTGCTGTTAGGAATTTGCTGTCACACTGTTCACCCATCCCTAACCTTGAAATGTTTAAAAATAAATAAATAAACGGATTAGCACAAAATAATATAGTAACCCAGTGAATTTATTTAGTTTAATTTATGCTAATCATGGCATATTGGTGCTCTGGCAGATAAAATAAAGCTGGTGGAGAAGATTGCGTTGAGGAAGCTATGACAATTAACCCTAGAAATTATCACTCTGAAAGTGGGTTCAGCTTTCCTATTGAAAAGAACTAGTCCAGCAAATTCTGTTAACTGTCAGTAATAAGATGGGTTTATTAATTTTAGGAGCATGTAAATTTAATTTTTTACTTATATATACACATACCTATGTACACATGTATTCTGTTAAGGGTGTGTATATTCATACTGGATATTAGAAGTTAAAATATTTGAAAAGATGAAAATGCAGCTTCATCCAGGAGAGAATTCACGTTATTTCAGATAGGCTTTTAATTATTTCTTATATTTCTAATTTTTTTTTCCAGGTTATATAATATAATATTTTAGGAATAACTGTAGGTAACACAAAAACTAATATTAGCTTCAGTGTTCACTAATACAGAAGAAATAAAACTGACCAATTAGAAAAGTTTGTATTCATCTTCACTGCTGTTTGATCAAAGATAAATGGACAGTACCAGGTTGTATCTGTTATAAAATGTGCCTTGGCTCTGGCTACCAGAGGAAGCATACAGCCACGTAGTAAACAAAATTATTATCATGAACAAACAGCTATCTCAAGGCTTCCCATGTGCTCTTGTTCCCATGTGTGCTGATTTGCTTTTAGAGCTAAATTAATTCCTTTAGTTTCTGACTTAACATTTTGTATAGCACCAAATGGAAACAGAATTTTAGCTGTATTTTTTTCCACATTAAAAAAAAAAAAAATTAAAATTGGACAGAGAAGTAAAAGGAAAAAGTTCCTTCTTCACCTTACACCACATTGCATTAAGATAAATGTCAGACAGGATTTAAGTGCAAGCAGTCTTTGAAAAGGCAAGATATTTTTACTGTTTGCTAGGTTGCAGTTAAGTTTGTTTTGATTCATTTTTTAAAAAGTAGAACCACAGGCTTGAAGGCGCTGGCAATAATTTTCCAGAAAAGATGCTTCAATTAGATTTTAATGTTATTTAGGACATAAGTAGGTGGCCTTATTTTCAATACACAGAGCAAGCAATGGCAATTGTGAGGACTGCAGAGTGCCCACCATTTTCAGAATCCATCCATTTGTTTCGCCACTGCTCTTTGTGGTTTTAAATCATATTATCTTGATCCTTAAAACAGTTCTCTCCTCCTGGTTACTGCCCATAATGTCAGAAGAAGTGGCACGATCTGAGCAAGTAGATGCTCCTGCACAGGAAGGAGTAAAACCGATGATGTGCAACTTCTGCCACATATGCAGAATGAACATGAAAAAAAAGCTCATATTCTCAAATGCCTTTTGTTTGCTGTTATTATTTGAAGCAAACGTCACTAGCAAATTTTCAGGCACAATTACAGTCTCTTACAGATTGCATTATGTGTTGAACTCACATAATAGTTTTCATTTTAACTTCCTGTTTTCAGTCACTTATAAGTTGCCAGGGTGTTCACCTGAGGGTTAAAAGTGCTCCCACTGCATACCTGCCATGGAAATTTTTTCCAGTCTGAGCCATTTTCTAATATGGACTGGGACAAAGCATACTTTTCCACTTTTACAGAGAATATTTTTGTTCTTCATCTGTAGCTAGAAACTTGAAATTTGGCATGGAAATAGCTCTCATGAAGGTAAAGTGCTGCTACTTTTTCTAGAGAAAATTTCTTTTGGTTTGAGTGAGCTGTAAGCCTTTGAGCAAGTGGAAAAAAAATTATTCCCTGAGTTTACAGGGTGCACAGCAGAGGAAAGACTCTCTGTGTATGGTTAATTTAGTGAAAGTGACGAGTATAGAGCAATGTGCTTCTGAAAATGGGTGGAGGCACCTGAGGATGGGACCTTATAAGGCACAAGGGACACATTGTAAGAACTTTCAGTTTCTAGGGACTAAGCCAAAGACTTCCTCCTCTCCTCAGCTCTAGCAGGTTTTCCTACACTCATACAGTTGTGTTGCTTTGCCCCAGAGAATCAAAAGAAGGAAAATACTTTTCACAAATGTTTTTAACCTCTTGTGGAGTTTAAATGACAGTATGGTTGGTCACACTACAGAAAATCCAGTGGATTTATCATGCTTTATGCACCATGATCCAGGTAGCAGGGTCTGTATCTATCTATTGCTTCACACACCTGCTGCCTCAATTTCTTATAGCTAATATCAATCTCACATTTAAATCTTTGAAAATCAGTCTTCAAGTATCTCACACATTTTTCATTTCCTTCAAATGCTTTTTTTCCCAGACATCTTTTTAAGGCCAACACATTCCATCCAAAACTTACCGAAGCTTAATTTTGTATTTATTTTTGTAGACTTCCCTTAGGGTCCCTACAGTCTTCTCTTCCCTAAAGTTCAACCTGCTCCTCTGGATTTGATAGCACAGGACAGAAGAAGAGATCTCTGGCATGTTCCTTCCAGACTTGCTTTTGTTACTTGGGTAGATGGCAGCTTTCCTGAGCTCTGGCAGCTTCTGCCCCAGCTCCAGCTCCCCTGCAACTCCTTGCCTCTCTTTCTGACTGAGATGTGAGCTTATTTTCATGTGCAGCTGTGTCACCTTGCTGTCATTTCTTGAGCAGATATTTAATTCCATCACCCATGAAGCAGATGAAATTGTTGAACCCAATATATAGGTATAAAGCCAGCTCTGAGACAGGACTGAGCACTTTACACTCTGCAATTTTACAGTATAAAGCAGCACCCAATTATAATTCCTCTGACAGATGCTGATCGACGCCCCTCCTCCAACAGGGTCAGACCCAGTCTCCCCAAAACACTTCTTTGTCCATCCCAGCTTGACACTCTACCTGCACACATGGGTACTGTAATCAGGCCAGTGCTCAGGGAGCAAAGCACTTATGTGCAGTGAGTGGAACAATACCTCCCTGCAGCACCTTCTTTCACCAGAGCTTCCTCACCAAAGATTACAGGTGGTGGTCAAAGTGCCAGACCAAGGGCAGATTGATCTATCATAGATCTACCTATCGTAGAAGGATATAATGATTTTCATATTTCCTTTATCTGTACAAAGCTGTTTTCTCTAGAAAAGCTGCCAAATAGACACATCATTCATGCTTGCTCAGGCCTGCCTGTTGGCCTGTCCTGCTCTATCAGAGCCAGTAAAACTCCTGACCCCCTTGGACATGGTCCCCACAGAGATTTCAGAGAAGGGAGGCTGTTCTTCCTCAGGCCTCTAGCTGCCAGGCTTCCCTAGTACAGACTAACACAATATCAAAGCCAGTTTATTCACTGCTAAATTAATTATGTTGTTAATTGGTTAACCTAGTGCAAACTGTGGAAAAAAAATGGTTAATATGTGTTTGTTGGCAGGAGTGGATGGAGCCGAGCAATGGAGATGCACAGATTATGACAGTGGGATTTTGTCATTATAAAACATCGGAAGATGATGTACAGTTGAATGCTTTCCAATGTTGCTAATGCTATTTGAAAATACAGTATCCTCTGGAATTCAATCATAGGCATCTGAGGACTGAGCATAAAGTAATTTTGGTATCTCTTCACTTTTTCATGCTTAACTGTTATCGTTTTACCATTCTTCTAGCTGCCTGGTGTACAGCATGGCATAAAATGGTAATGGGAGTGATGCCAGTTGAAATTGCAAGCTGCAACAGCTGGATCTTGAGACTTGAATCCTGGTTCTAGGCAAAGGATGAGATGCCACCCTGAGCATTAAACAAAAATAAAATAATATAACCCTAGAAAAATTTCCAAAGATAAAACATCTCCAGCAGTGTGCTGTAAGGAAAATAAGCTGAATTAAATTGCCTAAATTATTTTAGCCCCAGAGATTGAAAATGTCAGTAAATAAATAATTGGTTATGCAAAGATTACTCTTTTCTGTTAATAGGAGAGAAGAAGCAAAGCTACTAGGGGTTCCTTCTTTGATCCATAGCATGTAATAAAAACACAAACAATACTACCAAAAAGAGCCCCCCCGCCAAAAAAAAAAAAAAAGAAAAGAAAAAAGACATTTCCTTTCATAGCTGTCAGTCCTCTCCTTACTTTGGAAAGAGGGAAGGCAGGTTATCACTTGTGCATTTGTGAAATTCAGCCTTATTTACAGTATGATTGTATAAATGGCACTTTATTAAAAGCTAACTCTTATTTGCAGACCGTAAACTTAAACACAGGCAAGTTCAGGGATAGATATAAAATCAATATAACTCTTCACATATTGCAGACATTTTGAAAAGTAACTATTTAGAGTGTACCAAGTGATTTACTGATAAGGTTGTTCCGATGATCTGTTTGTTGTTCATTTGCTATGCCTTGTCAATTAACATGACTGCAAAATAGGACTGAGAGCTCAGTTTGATTCTGCTGTAGGACTTTTATTTCATCCTCTGAAAAAAACTGAGAGCAGAGCATCTGAAAGTTTGTTCAAGAGAACTTCTAACATGTAATATGAAAACATAATGTGTTTTTACACAAAACAGGCTGTGCATTTTAGATTACTTTTTTAATTGTGAATTGTGTTAAAATTCGATTTATTTTGGAACAATTAGGTGCATACAAAACTCTAGTAGTGTGCAAGCAGAGGTAATGAAATGCTGCATTACTATGTCTTTAATTACATCTTATTTTCATTACATGGATTCTGATGAAACTATATAAGGATTCTACAGTATTAATAGTATTTTCCTTGTATTATATGGACTGAAGTGAGCACAGTAGCCATGACACAGAGTGACAATATTTCCTCAATATCCCCATCTTACTGTATTAGTTATCTAGTTTATCTGGTTCTGAGAACCATCTAATAGATGTCATTCATCTCAGTGACATTCGTTTGATGTCAAATGTGACTTAGGCTTCGAGGTTGATGGGATGATAAGTAGCCCACCGCTTCCCCCCTGTGGGAGATAATGTCTGCACCAACCTGCCTTTTTACATTCAAAGGTCATGTTCAGTTGAGAGAGCAACATGTACAAATGGGATTTTAGGTACAAATTACCTTTTGCCCCTGTGAAAGTACAGGGATCTTGTGACATAATAAATATGTAGTTCTTTCTTCAATGTCACTTATTATGACTATTCAAGCAATTTAAAAAAAATCTACACAGCTTTAACTTAGATATGCTTGTGTCTTTAATTAGAACCTTTCCTCAAAAAGTCAGTTTTTCATAGCATAAGTCAGTCAAAAGAAGAAAAAACTCTCATGCATTGACTGGACAAGTGTCTTTAGATATATGTGTAGTCACTGTGATGAGCAGAGTAGAACTACTCCTATATGGTTTGAGGACAACAGATAGAAATGCTTCAGAAAATTATTTTCTAAAGAGATTTTAAAGTCAATTCAGTGATGATATATTTTTGCCCATAATTTATATTTAGTATTTTAGGTCTCTCATTTTACTAGCTACTCTGAAGATCTGAAAAAATAAACTAAAATGTGAAAAAGGACAAATAAATACTGATATAGTGCTGAAATGTGATTGGAGAGATTCTTATCACTTTCCAGTCTGTATTGTGAGAATATAAATTTTTATTTGTGGTATGTGATGCATAGGCATCATCTTTTGGACCAACATGTGTTTTAACAGGTGAGGTATCGTTTTGGCCAAGGAAATACTGAGTTCTTGGTGGTATCACTTCCAGACCTGTAACTGCCATGTCACTTTATATTGACCACCACTGTTATTGGTGTAAATTCTACATGCACTAAGCTATTATGCACAAGCTGAAGGGTGAGGAAGGGAGAAGAGGATACAAGCCTGTACAATGCTTCATGACTGGCTTAAGGGATATTAAATCAACCTTAAATCCTTGCCAACTGGTTAGATGGATAGTGAAGTGTTTCTAAAATTTGCAAGTCAAAGGAAGACAGGCCTAAATTCTTTCCGCTATGAAGCCCCCACAGTCCTCTGCCTTTCAGGCAGAAGCAAAAAGGAATGGAAAATTCCAAACTAACGAGTGCTTCATATTTTTTTTTTCTTTTCAGTGCTGTGCTTAGAAAAATTGCACTCTTTTTTTTTTTTTTTTTTCTAAGGCAAAGAAGTAAAATTAAAGTTGTATGACTGTTATAAATATTACATGTTCAGGGTATCAAGAGTACCTGCAGTTCTCTGGTTTCTGAGGGTGTTTTTGAATTAACCCTTTTATAGGCACCAGGTGTTGGGAGGGAAGGATAATATTCACGCTTAAGTCAAATCTTGCACTATCTATTAAGAAGAAAGTATCCTATCCTGAAGGTGCATTCATTGGAGTAATAATCTGTGGTATTTGCGTGTACTCTTGTTTGCATGTCTGTTTTGTAGAAGTGGACTGTAGAACATTGAAAGCAATAATGCTTTGGCTATGTCTCCCTGACATGGAGCAAGAAATGGAACCCAAAGTCTTCAGTCCAGATACTGGGATGCTTCATAACTCCCTTCAGTTTTACTGAAGATTAGAGATTAGTCAATGTAAACATTGGATTTGTATTAAACACATACATATTCTGCAGAAGAAGGATTTAGTAAATGGTGAACTTCTACTGAGTTTTTCAAAGGTTGAGGCAAATGTGCTGTCCTGTTTTATTGCTATGGTTCAGAACAACTTATGACTGGTTCTTTTAGGAGGAGTAATCTAATATGGAAGGAAAGGGACCTGCCAAAATCATTGACCAAGACATCCTAAATCTGTAGGACCCATACGAGAAGGAATAGAGCCTGCAGGAAAACGAGCTCTCCTGATAATCAGGACAAGAAACATGCACTGTACAGTACACTCATGTTCAAGCAGTAGATGTTGCCTGGAATTCATTTTGTCATGAACTTCACTTCAGTTGAGTACTCCTCTTGCAGGGGGTGAGATGCTTCAAGATACGCTTCCTACATGGTTAAAGCTCATGCAGCTTTCTGTTGGGTCTTGTATAAGCAGTAGAGAGAGCCTCTATGACCTCATTTCATATATTCACAACATCTTCCTATGTAAAATCTATCTGTAGTTTAAATCATACTGTCTAAATTAAAGTGCTTCAAGGGCTTCCATACTAAGCCAAAGTCAGAAAGAATGCTGTCCAATGTGTGGTATTTCTTCTTGTGATACTGGGGATATTTTTTCAAAGCTGCTTCACTTCTGCTTTTCCATTGACTCCAGTGAATTTACTCATGGGATCAAAATTTGCTTTTCCCTTTCATTATAATACCCCAACCACCCACCTTAGCATCTCTCTGCCTCCAGTCTTCATTTAGCAAGGTGCTCACAGCCAGTAATAATGATGTCCTTTGATTTTCTTCATAATCTTTACCTGTCTTTGGACTGGTTGATATTCTTATAATTTAGGTAAATGCTACCCTATTTAAATAAATAAACACATTTAAATAGATTGTCAGGTATTAACATAGACAAGACATGATTATTGTTCTCTGCATTAATGGATCGGGAGTGGATCTTTTCTGTCTATGACATTACGTGTATGACTGTTTTGAGGAAGGTGAATACCAACTTTTAAATTCACTACTCTGTCTATACTGCGTAAGGAATAGGTGATTTTTGAGAAGATGTATCATTCTGCATAAACATAAAAAGCTTTATTAATTGTGTCACAGGAAGAACAACAGTTTGAAAAAATGCTATATTTTGTATTTATGTGTCTGTTCTTAAACATTCCCCAACATGCCTGTGTCTTTAAAGTGTTCACTTGCTTTAAAGCTATTTTTGCCTCTGACCACTATCTGATGAGAAATTCACATGTGCTAAATATACCCATGATAATAATCTTATTTTCAGTCCTCCACTAAAAATGCTGATGGACTGAAAGGGATTTGAGTCCTCAGTGTAGCTTCCCTGGCATTATTTTTCCAGTGGATTTCAGGAGAAAGAAATGGTTAGAATGATAAGCAATAAATATTGTGGTAATATTATTTACCAATCATTTTATCAATATAACAATGATAAAGCAATAACAATATGTCAATATAACAATAACAATATATGTAATAATAGCAATTGTGTTTGTCTCAGACAGGACTCAGTGAATAAGTGACTAGAAAAAGGGTTTGGAAGAAATGAACTCTACACATATAATAGAGTGGCAGGTGTATACTTAGGTATCATCTGTGTGATAATTTTGGGACAGAAAGGAGTGTTGCAAAATTGTTGAGCTGTTCAGCCAAACTTCACCTTGATTTTCAGGTCTTTGGGCTACTGCTTGAAGTACAGACCATGGCAAATCTCTCTGATCAGTATACTTTCACCGTTCTTAGCTTGAAGTCAGTGAGACATTTGCAAAGTCACCTCAGGAAGAGAAGGCATTGGAATCCAGGTTTCTTTTGGAACAGATCTAAATAGCACTTTCCACCAATTATTTTGGCATGTTTAGAGCAAGTGAGATGTGTGTGCATGATTATGTGACATGTTTTGGTAGCTGGACCACAGCTTGTTTAGAACTCTCTGTCTGTGTTAGTCCTATAGATGAAGAAGTAAAAATTTTAGTTCTTGCATTCTTCAGTTCCTGATTTAGCTCAGGTAGATGATAGATAGGTCTTAGGTACAGCTATGTTAGTAAGTGCTGAACCTCTCTCTGCTGTAATGCCCTGCAGAAAGAACAGGGCACCCTGGTACACGGTGTATTGTTGCTGTAGAAGTATTTATGTAGCCTCCAGGTAGCAATGCCTGTATTTTTATCTCTCTCTACCTGAGCTGGTCTACAAAGAAGGTGGCAACATGGCAGCAGCATCATCATTTCTGTGAGCTGAAACAAGAAAGCTGTAATGAGATTCTGAAGGCTATTGATGCAAACCTTTCAGATTGCCAATGAAAAATTACAACGAAGGAAGAAAATCCCCAAACAACAATAACAACAAAATGACTAAACACAACCCCCCCAGGATTTAAGAATCTTGGCATTATTGTTGGAAAAAGGTGGAAGGGAATAAATATGGGTGTTACACCAACAGTGATTTTATTTCTGCATTGTTTTTGTGATTAAGGCAATCTGTCAAAGTGGAATTACTTTTTAGAGTCAGAGCAATAGAGAAGATCTTTGCCAGTGTCTGGAGAATACAAGATGTTTTTGTGAGGTCCAAAAATGTTAGGAATAGATTTCATGAATGCACTTTTCCAGAAAACAGGTTCATTATCGAATGTTTAACTATCATGGCCCAAAGTAACTACTTATAAGTGATAGATGACTCTCCATAAGTGATAGATGACTCTCCAAAATAGCATAATCTTTAAAGAACACAATATTTTCCAGTTTTGTCACTTGATTTCAAATGTTTTGTGGGTGTGCTTGTTCAGTTTTGGTTTTCTTCTGTAACTACTAAGTATATAAGGATTTTCTTTTTATCACATAAAGCTGATTCTTCTTCTGGGACCTGCTATTTAAGAAAGTAATGAACTATCATTAGACTTTCAGGAAAATTATCAGCTAATCATTTATGCTAGACTGCATTCTTCAGGGCACTATCAATGAGCCACAGAGATGCTCTCACCCACAAGCCACTATTTCTGACTCCCATGAGACAAAGACTGATACAATCATGCAGAGCATGAATTTTACTAGAAATCTGAAATAGCAAATCTGTACTTGCTGCACATATATCAGGGTTAGGTGGAGAAAAATAAAAATTAAAACAATGATCAGGACCTAAACTCTAAATTTAATTTAATTTTAGATTTGAGCTCAGACCTAAGCTTTTGTAAGTCTGAGGCTTAATAAAGATAATGCCTATAGGATCTTTTTCTACTGTGGTTAATTTTGAGGTTTGTAAGCAGTTCCTACATTTAACACATGACTGTCTCCACTTTTTCATGCTCACTCATGGTGGTAGTTCTCTTTGAAGATTTGGATGAATTAAGGGTGGTTTTTGAAAATTCTTGTCTTTCAAAACGATTCCCAGCTGGCAACTAAGCTCTGCATACCCCCTTGCTTACTCCCACTTGGTGGGATACGGGAGAGAATTGGAAGAGTAAAAGTGAGAAAATTCATTAATTGAGATAAAGACAGATTAATAAGTAAAGCAAAATCCATGCACACAAGCAAAGCAAAACAAGGAATTCATTCACTACTTCCTATCAACAGGCAGGTGTTCAGCTATCTCCAGGAAAGCAGAGCTCCATCACACATAATGGTTACTTGGAAGGACAAGCATAATTGCTCGAAACATAACCCTTTCTTCTTCCCTCAGCTTTATTTGATGTCATAAGGTATGGAGTATCCCTTCGGTCAGTTGGGGTCAGATATCCCAGCTGTGTCCTCTCCCAGCTTCTTGTGTAGCCCCTGCCTGCTCGCTGGTGGGGTGACAAGCAGAAAAGTCCTTGACTCTGTGTAAACACTATCCAGCAACATCCCTGTGTTATCAGCAGTGTTTTCAGCACAAATCCAAACCATAGCCACATAATAGCTACTATGAAGAAAATTGACTCTATCCCAGCCGAGATCAGCACAACAATTAGGAGCTTTATCTGTATATTTAGACCTGAATTTAAATAATGATTCCAATTATATATACTTTACTTAATTACTTATTCTGTCAGAATAATTTTAGTGATCAGGTGAACACTGTCTTCCTTCTACTAACAAAACTGTAGAAAACTACAATGCAAATGGATTGTCCTAATTGAAGAATACAATGATTTGAGAATTCCTTCAACAAATATTTAACTTGGTTTAAGCAGTAAGGAAGATTATAGCTATCTATTGGTGTTTTTATATTGACATAATTTTAGTTATCTAACAGGAAAATATAGGAATGTAGGAAAGAACTGCACAGAATTACACTTTATAGAGGTACATTTTATTTAGTAAATCTTATTCTCTTTCACAAGTGTTAGGTGAAAACAAATGACATTTTAGTTTCTTTATGGTACACTCTGCTACCTCACATGAAGGATTGTCACAATTTAGCTGTACAAATAAATTTATGAGCCTATATTATTTTAAGAATTTAATCTACAGTCTAATGTCAGGTTTCCTTCAGCTTGGAGTCTCTTTCATGTTTAAATGAGTTAGATTATTTATAGAAATAAATTATGATCATATGTTTAATTCATGGACATACAAAAATTACTTTGTGTCAATTCTTGGGGGCTAATTTAGCCTCCCAGTGTGGTGTAAACCTTCAAATATGATGGTGTTGTAATACTTACGCTTCATTTACTAGTTCCATTTACAAACTCAGGATTGTCATACTTAGGTAGGGGGAAATGGACATAGGCTTACTACCCTTTTAAACCAAAACTTAGTCAGGCAAGTGAATCACTGAAATATTTAGGTTGCTGGGGTTGTCTGAAGGCCGTCTGATCCAAACTTTGTCTCAAAGCAGGGCTAACATCAAAGCTAGAAGGTATTCTGAAAGGTGTTAGTCTAGGATCTGGTCAGTGACAAAATAAACTATTCATTTTTAATTTTATTTAAAGAAATATTTACTTTTATTTTCCTTTATAGAGGAAAACAGATGACAGTTCTAGAAATGAAATGGGGAGTTTTTAAAGAACAGGTTTCTGTGTTGTATAACAGAGTCTGGATTATCTCAGTTTTAGCTCAGTGAAAACCCATCATTTTGTATTATAATTTGGTAGACTAGTCATCAGATTCATACTTCAGCTTGCTACACATTCTAGAAGATCTAGAAGGAAAACAAACCATTCCTTCTTGTTTTACAGATAAATAATCTAAAGGCTGCAGGAGATCTCTCCAGGCAGAGGTGGGAATCGAGCTGATAGATCCAACTTGTATCCACTTGTTTGGAAAAAACATGTT
Source organism: Chloroceryle aenea (assembly GCA_013399075.1). Lineage (NCBI taxonomy): Eukaryota > Metazoa > Chordata > Aves > Coraciiformes > Cerylidae > Chloroceryle > Chloroceryle aenea. Next base: position 305,089 of record VWZY01003204.1, read on the forward strand.
CTTTCTGCTTGGTTGTCCTGCCCATACACACTAAAACACATGGTTCTCCCATAGCCAGAAATAAAATCTCAGCTATCTGTTTCCTTCACTGGTGTCTAGTAGCTGTAATAACAAGTAATTAGTTTATATTTTCTGTTTAGCTTAGTTCATATGGAAGCTATATAACTTGTTTGGGCATTAGAAGTCCATGGTCAGAAATTGAGAGTGCATGTAAGAAACAAACTGACCAAGTTTTTGACAAGAAAAGGCAGTACTGAAAAAGAAATCAAACTGAGTTCACTGATTTGACAGCATGCACAAATCTTTTGCAATGAACAGCAATGTTTTGTAGTAAAGTTTTATCTTAATCTTTCAATTGAAATCATACAATTGAATAAGAGTATTTTACATTTTAGCTACTTGTCAGACTTGGATTTGTGTGCATTTCTCCTCAGTGGCATTGTAGCTGGGAAGCTTTGAAAGCAGTTACTCATGTCTTTTGGCCTCTGTGGTCACTTTGCATTGTTTTATATTGGTTAACATTTGCACAGCAATCCAAAATAAAGCAAGGGGGATAGAAAGCCCATGGTGGTGATTTAAGGACACAAAATTACAGAACTCAGGGTCTTTGGGCCTTTGAGACCAGCTATATTAACTGTACACTGACTGCTTCTCCTCATTTTCTTCTGCTCTCATGGTGCCATGCTTTTCTATAGAACTGAGCTCCAGTTCGTTGCCGTAAGATCTTCAAAAGCACTGGAATGAGTCTTCTACTTCCCTGAATATTGAAGGTGAATGGGGAGCATAATATGGGCAATGGGCTTTGACAGATGAGGCCTTTCCCAAATGCATGAGAAAAGTCAAAAACATTTATCTCAATCACGTGGAATGTTTTATTACTATTGATAGATACACACCTCTCTTCCCACTCCATAAGAAGGAGCTTCACTGAACCACTAGAGGATTCAACGTCTGAAAAAGGAGAAAGCACAGGTAAAAGAAAAAGAAAGCAAACAAAGGAGAGGAAAAAGCACACTGGAGATGTTCCCAAAGGATGATATAATCCCTTCCAAAGTGTCAATAAGTTATTTTCATAAAGCAGCTTAGCTCTAGGTTTTGACACTTTTCATCCAGAGCAAGAGACTCTACTGAGCTGGTTATTCCTGGTTCTTTCCTATCTAATGTTTGCAATATTCATCTGCCTCTTTCCACACTTAAGAAACTTGGTGATGCCTTTCATCTACCTCACTAGAGACCTGAGAAGGACCAGTTTCATTCCCTCAATGAACCAGATCTCAGCTGGGAATCCCTTTCCTTCACTGCGTCTCTGTTTAACTTCACTTCTACGTATCTTCGCTCACGTTTATAAGGCCAGCAAGCTCAGTAAGGGGAGAATCAAGTCTGCGCTTGTACCCACAGTTTAAAGGAATTATAGCACGTAATGATTTACAGATATTTTCTAAAAGGCTGTATTTTGAGTCATGCACAGTCCTTTCTTTTTAAAAAAAACAACAAGCAAAGAGCTGCAGCAATTACCTTCAGTCAGCATAACCCTCAGCATTCATTGCTGTCACAGAATAGAAAAATATTTCCTCTTTGTATTTCTGGATGCAATGTTTTCCACTTTTAACTGCAGTATAAAAGGACAATGATTTTCTTCTCCACCCCCAGAAGAGTGAGAGATGAATGTTTAATTAGACAGAGTATTTGTAATGTTCACAGAACAATTTTTTCCCCATAAGTGTCTCCGCTGATATGGATACTGTTTGTAGCTCATCTCCATACGTCCTTACTATCTGCTAACAACAGAGCCCTGCTGCAGTTGCTGCATAAGCAGTTTTTGCTTTTTTAATAAGGAGGAGGGTAGTCTTGTGGTTCATCCCAGTGGTGCAGTTTAAGAGAGAATCAAGAAATGAGGCAAACAAGGGCAAAGACAAGATTCTTTTAACCCTCGGAATGCTTTTGCCACTTTGCTTATTTTACATTGGTGATAGAAATTTCAGCAGTGTGCTCAGCTCACTTCATTCCCTCACTGCCAAGAAATATCTACTGGATGTTGCCAGATGACTTTTTACCTGGTCATTTTTTCTTGCGTTATTCGTCATAGCTCATTATCTGTTTTGACTATTGGCTCCCTCAGATTGCTGTGGCTCATCAAAAAGGAGGAGGGGAAATAGCAAACAGTCCACATGGGATCTGCTCAGCAGGGCACTGGTGAGAGAAAACCTGCTGAAGCAGAAAGAAAAGTTGAGGTGGAAGCAGGGGAGAATGAAGACCGGGACACCAATTGCCTCCAATTTTAAAACTTCTATAGAAATCAGCAATTATTTTCCTTAACTTTTGCCCATATAAAGCAATTATAACTGAAATAATCCCATTGTTTGTAAAGGAGCTCTTTGCTGCAGCTTGTGCATGAAGTGCTTTTCAATAGTCTCCTGAATCTTTCAGAAAGAGGTGGGAGTCTCAGGGCTGTGTTTTTCAGGACGTTTTGCCTGCCAGGCACTGCACTGGCCTGCATACTTTGCATCCTAATAGCCAATTTAATTGCTCTTCTCTGATTCCAATGAAATGACTTACAGAATAGCAGTGCAATGTTGCCAGGCATAAAATCTAAACCCCACAGAGGGGTGGGATATAGAAAAAGGTGTGATGTTCATGTTAATCACCAATTCCAGTAAAAATGAAATATTGGGAGGGAGGGTTATGTGATTGCAAACATATTGCTGGAGTGGAGCTTCTGTGGTATTTCTCTCATTTATGGAGCAATGAAATGTAGGAATGATAATTGCACAAATTTATATAGCACCTTTCATCACAAAGGATCCAAAGGTGATTTACAAACTTAACCGTTATATAGATAACTCTTACAAAACAGAACACAATTGCTGTTTTCAAAGTAATGGTCTGAAACACTACAGATTGCATTAATGCTACTGAAGTGATTTGGGCCATTATTTGAGAATAGGTAGGATTTTTTATTTTGTAGAATAAAAGTTGGATCACAGTGGCCAGCCTGTGAGTGAGCTGTGACAGCTGTTTAAATGTGTCCTTGCACAGCAGCACGTTACAGGAACCAGCACATCTTGGGGAAGAAGATCTCTTGACACAGAAATACTAGGAGTGGTTTGGTGAAAGTGGTAGCATTACCATCCCATGGAAAGATCCATTTATAAGGGCTCCTGATCTCTATGGAGTGGAGCAGGCTTTTCAAGAAACCTTGATGGAGTGGCACAGGCCTTTCTCCACAAAATCAAATACTCTGCCCTGGACAGGCTGCTTTTTGAGCTAGCTAGAATATCAGGAGACCATACTTCTTTTCTATTTTACTTTACCTTATTGTCTTATATATTCTATTATTATAATTGATCATGTTTTAATAGGGTTATTTCTTGTATATGAGATATAAATTGAGGAGGCAAGATAGGACAATAATACATTTTCATGTATTCACATTTTATCAACAGAGATGCTTAAATTTAAGGCTTCACTGAAGTGTGATCTTACTTGTTTCTGTTCAGTTTTTGTTCACTAGTGTGGTAACACTGTTTTTGTTGTCAATGGATATTCTGCCTCAGAAAGAATTCACTAGAACAAAAAGGGCATTTGAAGGTATGACCCAACCTAGTTGGATTTGCTTGCAGAAATGCCAGCACAAGAAGCAGCTCTTACACCAGGGGTGGTAAAGAGTGTGCAGATATATCCGGCCAAAATTACAAGGGAAGGTTATAGAGACATAATACAAATCTAGATTAGATTTTGGCAAACTGGGGAAAACTACCACCTTACCCTCCATTTTTCTTTAAGATTTCCAATGTCCCCATAGCTCAGGACCTTAGATTTATTTCTTGTAAGAAGACTGGCATGTCCAGGAGCAACACATACACACTAATTAGAAGAGAAGAGGGGGGAAATAAGTAAAACAGGAATGCACCCCACCCCCACCAAAAAAAGAAAATCAAAACCAAACCCACTAGAAATACTTGATTTATATGAGGAGAGGATAAAGGTGTATGTCTGGAAAATGACATAAAATTCTGTCTGTAGATCTGAGAAATGTTCTTCTGCTTATGAAAATTCAGTGTTGATGAAAGATGGGAAATCAAGGAGTTAGCTTCTTTAAATGGATTCTAAAATCTGTGTTGTATTAGGGTATCTCGTATTTTTCAGCTGTATGAATGCTATCCCTCTCAGCTAATCTTGCTGGGACTCCCAGGAGGGAACGTCCTGTGCAGGACTGTGTGCTGCTGAGGCTGAGGAGGCCCTGGTAAGCTCTGTTGCTGCAGCACTTCAGTGCAAACATTTCTTTTCAGCAGGTCTCTCAGCAGAGGCTGCTGATTTGGATTTAAAAAAAAATAAAAATTGTTGATGTCTGTTTCGCTGATGGCTAGTTTTTGTGGGAAGGCAGGGCCCCTTGGAGACTGCACGCCAGGCTGTGCTGTTACCTGCTCATGCTTAGTTAGCAACAGACTGAGGCAGACCTGGGAGAAAGCTAAGCCTTTGCCAGGAGTGGTTCTGGGGGAAAAGAATCTGTTCACTGAGGCAGAAAGTCTTTTCTTGTGCAAAGTCCCCCTGGCTCATTCAGTCTTGTTTCCCGAACTGACTGTAGGCTTTTCTGCGGCAGTTTGGGCACCGCCGGGGCGGGTGCAGCGTGGCTCTGCATCGCCTGGCTGCAGCTTGCCTGTCATGGCCCAGGGAAGACAGCCTCCCTCCATGTGGCTTCCTTGCAGCTCAGCAGTGCCACTGCCACCAGCACTGCTGGCACTGACTCCTACTGCAACACCCACCCCTGGCAGTGCTGCACAGCGTGACCTTGCCATTTCCCAGCCACATCGCACTCCTGTGTCTCCACAAAAAGCCAATCCACTTCTGTGGGTGCCCCCACTTCTCTCACTTGGACGAAGCAAGGATTAAAGTACAAGCTGGTTTCTTCTTCCATTCTCTCTGCCTGGATGTACAACCCACTGCTGGGGACAGGCAGCAGCTGCCAAATTGCATTCTACATCTGTTCTTTTCCAAACATGCCTTTGTTAGGTGCAAACGAAGGCGTCATTATTGGCTGTAAGTGTGTAGTCACTTAGGAAAATTAGCGGATAAGTAAACATCTGAGTGAACAAATTGGTGATTTGCATCTACTTGTTCTCTGAACACGTTCACAAGTGGTAAGAAAAAGAGCCAACGTCTCCAAATACATGCACGTGGCATTTCCCCCAATATACTTTTTCAGATGGACTGTCTGGCTGTTACAGCCAAATGATATGTAGCAAAGTCTGGAGAGAAGAGAGATAAATGTATTTGATTTAGTAATATGGAGGATTGTGGTAAAGGTACAAAGATTACTTTATTCTGGAATACTTCTGGTTTACTCCTAAACACAAAGTTGACCATATGGAGAACTTTTTATGTCTGAAGAAAAGTAGCTCACTAATTCAGGTCTGCAGGGGGAAATTCTGCTGCTTGTGACAGCAAATTCCTGGGCTCTCCATTTCTACAAATTTTCCGTTTTTCTGTTCAGTATACTGAGGTTTAGATTCAGGAACAGTATAGAATTAGAAGAAAATAAACTGTTAGAGAAATTCTTAAGTCATATTGGTTTAAGTGATGAGATCATGCCAAGAAAGTTAATACAGTCAGCTCTAGGGGAATACTGATCAACTGATTTATTCACCTCTGCTGGTTCTAAGCAAAACCATATGTCTAAGGAGGCTTTCAAAGCAGAATAAAAAAGCTAGAAACCCCAAGTTTCTTTTAAACCCTTGTTGTCTTCGCTCCACTGTATATTTTTTCATATAGAGATAAAACAGTATGAAGACATGAACACACAGCATAAATGCCTTTTAAAGTATCTTTTCACTTCTTTATTGACATTTATTAAAAAATAACCTTGGATTCCAGGTTGTGTGGTCCCACATCAGTGTGGGAGAATGTGGCCATATGTTTCTGCTTGCCTTTGTCACTGCCATTCTCCCTTTCCCACCTTGATTATTGTGGAGGCCACTGCCTGTGGTTTTATTTTAAGTGTTTTTCTGCAATTTATGCTTGCCTGTAAGGTAACTTGACAGCCTAAGATCTAAAGTGAGTTTAGGCTTTTTCAAACAGTAGGTGCACGTTGCCCACACAGACACACGGTTAGTCGTCTCCTTTATGGATCTCAGTCTCACCCTGACATGCAGATTTGCTAAGAATCTGTTAGTATTATAAAGAAATGGGATATAATTTTCATTCTTCAAAAAAATCTCAGAAAGGAACAAACCATAAATTCCAGAAAACATGCCTGACACACAAGCATCCTAGGGACACACAGAAGTATTTTCCATTTCTAGACCATAACCTTACTCAGAAGTTAATAAATGTGTAATATCTACAACAAATCTGGACTAATTCAGTGTGGACATTAATATAGCCAGTCATCCATTGGTATGAACATCAAAGTACTGAAGAAGCTTCTAAATAATGTATTGCTAATATATTTATTAGGGACTTGTTTAGTTGTGATTGACTATCAAGCAAATAATGTATATCTCACATGCAACCATACAGTTGTGAGGAGTGGCTGTGTAAATTAAACTCATTTGTGTAGTTTCTTTTTCATTCATCTGCGTATTTTTGTGATAGATGGATATATTACCACATCAACAATGAAAACCCCCACCCAGGAGAGAATTCACTTCTCTGTTCATTCAGCAGTCTATGACCCGAGTTTTGAGTTCTTTCTTGCACGTATCAGGCTTTATTTATGCCTTTGTTTATGTAAGAATTTAAAGCTATTTTTTCTTCTGCTTCCATATGTAAGCATTAAGAAACACATTTAGCTTTGTGCACCAGGCAGCAGGCATGCTATCCTCTCCAAGATCATATTTTTTGTTCTTAAATGTTGAGATCATTAGATGTTAGATCATTAAAGTGTTGAGGGACCCTGTGTCTTTGCCCCAAAATTCATTACCACAACTCTTTGCGACGGCAGAACCACAAAGGGATCCTTGACAAAGCAGGGAATGGCTTCTGGGAGGCTTCATGAGAACTTTGTAATTGAGTGGGTATGAACCAACTACGATTGCTTGAAAGGGCAAGTGCAGTTGTTTGAAAGTGAGAGAAGTGATCATGTTCTGGATGAGAAATACGGCCAACAGTGAAAAAGAGAGGGTTTAGACTAAATGTTATGGGAGAGTGTCACATGAGTCCTACAGTGCTCTCTGCTGAGAAGTGGTTAAATAAAACAGTTGCATCAGATAAAAAAAAAAGTAAATAAGGGGTTTGGAAAAGTCACAGCAGTGTACCTCAGGGAATGATTTTACATAGTTTCAGGAAATGACCAAATAATACATTCATTCTTATCTCAGTGATTCATCTTAATATGAGCCAAAAGCTCTTCAAGTCTCTGAAGAGGCACATGGGTCATCATTTTTTAGTGTATATAGGTGACAAATGAAATCCCATTTTCTTTCTTTCTCTCCTATTAAGGCACTCACTATTAAACCTGATACACTCTTAAGAAAAGGTTTTCCCCATTAGGAACATAAATCTTAGTGAACATAAAGATTCTCTCATTGCTGCCTGATGGAGAATCAGGATGTAACCAGAACCAAAGTTACCTTTGTATTCCCAAAGCAGTGACGGTGGTGAATTAGGACAGAAAATACTGCCCAGTACAGTGGATTCTGATGAACTGAGAGACAACTGGTTATTTAAAATATATTTCTTGCATATGTGACTAGTGATCATGAACTTGTGATATCTGTGAATAGACATCCAGCCAAAAATGTCTGCATTTAACACTTAAAAAAACCCCACCTTTTTATCAAAGCTGAAATCACTCCTGGCATAAATGATGGCAATATTGTATTTAAAATTGTAATTGTAAATTTTTGGTGGTGTTTAAAGAGATTGTACTGGTTCATCCAAAAGCCACATAAAAACATGAAAAAAGTTTTGAAAAGTCCTTGATGGAAGACATGTAGAATCATCTTTTTAAAGTAAATAAAAGTAAATACAGAAATAATGGGAAAATGTGAAAGTAGCAGCAGTGGATTTAAATTACTGGTTAAAAATACATGTAGTGGATAAGAGAAGCTAAAGAAATCAATGAGATATAAGTAGACATAGAATTAAAATAATAAGAAATATTTTAAAGGATATTAGGAATAAAAATCACCTTAATCCAAGACTAGGCTCATTGCAATATGCAGAATGTAAAATCAAATAATATAGAAAACTCAGAAATGTTCAATTAATAATTCTGTTCAATCTTTGAAGAGAAGTCGAGATGATATGGTGGATGAAATGAGAAGTTTACTATGTGCAATGAAAGAGAATGTGAAACAGTATCTGCTATAATTAAATGCTATAGATACAAAACGCCCAGAGAACATACAATTAGAAGTCTTAAAGGAATTATTCAAGGATCAGCATGAGCTGAATCACTTGATGATTGAGACATAACATGAAGACTGGACATAGGTAATTACCCATGGAAGACAGGTTTTTGGAAGCTTAGATGTCAAACAATAAATAGTACATAAGGGTCTGGTGGGTAAAAGTTGAACTTGGACAAACTCATCCTTGAAGGAGACATTTTTCTTGTATTAAGGCAATTTAGCATGGGAGAAGCTCACCAGGGAAGGTGGTGGAGTCATCAGTTGGAGACTAAAATGAAATCAGATAACTCTTAAAAGAATTGTATCAGAAAAATTCTGTCCTGTGTTTAGACAAGGTCAGACTAGATGGCCAAAGCAGTCCCTTTTGGCCACAGAATATATGAATTATAAATTAAACACAAGCTCATTTAGAAAATGATGTTTCAACCCAAACTAGAAACTAATTTACTGTCTCCTGCATCAGACTCTTTCCTCTTACAATGTCTCCACCATAACTTCCATTCATCTTTATTAATTAATGGCACATGTTTTGGATATGGTCTGGTTTGTGGACAGTTGGTACTTTTGTATTGCTGCTGTATATGCCCATGTATTAAATTTCATGTAAAGAAGGACTGTAAAAGAATTTACACTCTGAGAGACAACAGGTGGGCACAACAGTCACATTCAAGGGGGCTGAGGAGTGGTGCAATACCAGGTAGAACTGAAATGTTTCTGCTGAATATGATAAGGATGCCATCTGTCCAGACATTCCTGAATGTACTGTGGGGGCTTTTCAGCAAGACCAGCTGCTCTAGCAAAAGGCTCAGAAGTAGCATTAAAAATAACAAGGAGAAAATTTTATTTAATTGTCAAAGAATCAGATTCAACAGAGGAAGTATTCAACCCTGCAAATGCAGAGAGCACATGCACAGAATCTAGGCCTATATAAATATTATCAATGTTCTTATTTTGGAGGATGTTGAATTTAAGGCTGCTGGCCTCCTGAGAGAAGCTGAACCGAGTCTTAAAGATACTTCTTGAAAACACAGAAAATATAAATTCTATTCTGTCACAGATACTTCCGAAAACGTCTGAGGAGTAACAGACGTTTTATCATCAACTTCAAGAAAAGATGGGGTACCTTTCCTGCCATTTAAAACAAGTTTAAAATGGGTATGTAGCAAGAAATATCACTTGTACTAGGTGAACTTTTAGACTGAGAAGAGTCATGTTTCCTTCTCAATCACTTGGAAGGGCAGAGAGTATCTAAGTCCTGCAAAAGACCCTGCTTTCAAACTGTTTCTTGGTGGCATTTTGTGCTTTCCTGGGCAATTTCCACATGTTCAGATACTGTTCTACAAGAGTCTGATTAATTATTATTAAAGGATAAAGGCAATAAAAGACAAAATAAGCCAGATAAACATTCCCCCAAACAACTCGTATTAAATGGAATATGCATATATTTCATATGCATATATATTTCATATGCATATATGTAAAATTATATATACTGTATATTGCATTGTATCTGTTTACTTATTTGTTTATTTCTGTCACTAGCTTGACTGGCTATGCTAGGTAACCCACAATGATACCAATATTTCTGGGAAAGCATCTCTGATGGACTGGGGAAAGTAATCTTTGCATGCTGAAACCTTGTCTATTGCTGAAGTGGTACAAGTGTCTAAAAGCTGATAGAGAGCTTCAAACCTTTATGTGTCATCTCTATCTCAGATGACAATTAATGTGGACTGTATATGGTGCTCTTACCTGTAGCTCTTCCTAGACCTTGTTAAGAAGCAGAGGCTGCCATTTTTCTAATATGCTCATATATACAAGGACTGTGCAGAAGTACACTGTGCAAACTGAAATAAGGATTATTTGAAAAGTGGGTTTTATCCAGTGATTAAGCCTATACCATTCATCATCCTTCGTGTTTAAAGTTGTAGCAGTTGCTTCTGAAGAGTTTTACAAACAGCAGCAGAAGAAAATCTGTACTTCCTAGCAAGTAGTTAAAATCATTCACTGAAGTATTGTGTCTTCCTGAGGGAGAGCAAGGGTCCTGGTGGTGCCGTAAGGCAAGATAGGGATCAAAGGTGATTTTCCCCACACCAAAACCCCAGGTCTGGGCCAACAGTGTAGTTTTTTCAGAGGCTGCATAAGTCAGTTTGTGTTAACATCATGGCTCATAGTCCTTGGAACAGGAAGAAGGACTTAAAAAAAAAAGATGATTCTTAATATATTTCTCAGGGCCTGTTGGTTTTTGCATTATCATCTTTCTACCTGCTTGACTCTCTGGTTGTCTAGTTATCAGTCATAGTGTGGCCTTCCTAGAATGCTGTGTGTATTTATCATCTGAGCTGCTTTTTCAGTCTGCTTTTTTTTTTTTTTTCTGTAGAAAAGTAATTAATGTATAGTTCAAGCTGAGGTGTTTCTAATATTCTCATAATTTGGAATTCAGGTTCATTAAGATGAATTGGAGATGCTATTCCTTGCCCAGTAACTTACTTATATGAAGTAGTTTTATTTTCCCTAAAAACTAAACAGTTGCAAAAACAATACAAATGTTATATAGTTTCAATATATCATTAGTTAGGAAGGCAGAACTATTGATTGCAAAACATAAGTGACTGAAGCTTCTTTTGTTTCTCTAATCTGATGGCCTCACAATCTCAATTCTTAAACAGCAAATCTTTTTCTTCTTCTCTACGAGGCACAGTTCATACTGTATTACTGAAAAGTACAGCTGTGTTTAGTAGCTCCATCCTCACATGTTTAAGAATAGCCGTGCCTGATTTTTTTGAAATTGTGCCAATATTCCAAACGGCTTCTCTTTTGTTTTTGAGAAGTTAAAGCTAAATTTTGGCATTTATCAGTTCTGAAGTTATGTTTGGTTTCAACAGCTTTTTTTCTAAGATTCATCGTCTGAAATAACCCGCAGTAATTACAAGAATTTGTCAGGATATTGCCGATCACCTCCTGCACGTGTGTTTTTTTGAGAGAGGTGTGGAGCAGGACGCGAGGAAACATGCACATGTGCACAAGCCCTGCCCAGGGAGCGCTCCCGGGCTGCTGCCCATGCCGTGCGGTGTCAGTAGAAATCCACCTCAACGGCTTCCTGATCTTCAATCAGTCTTTATGGCCCCTAGTTGCTTGTTGTTCAAGCTGTGTGTCACAGCCAGTCACAACAGTTACTTCAAGCAAATTTTCACACTCTTTGGCTCAAACTGCTGGCAGCATTCCTAAAGACTCTGAGGAAATAATTCCACAAAGTGGCATAAATTAATGTGACTAATTAACATGATGTTAATTATTTGTAAATTGTATGTTTGGATACACATTACTTGAGAGGCATATGTTACATTCAATGTTTACTGAAACAAGTGACTGCTAATCGCATCTCCTGAGTGTTCCTTTCACAACAGTCAGCAAATAGAGGCTTCTCTAAAAATAAAAATTGTGTCCTAAGGGAATGCATGAACTATAGCATACAGTGAAATGAGGAACTTGAGTAGAGAGTTACCTTCATGTCAACCTGAGAAACACATTGGAACGAGCTTTGTAGGTAGTAACTACTGTCATCTCATGTGTAAATCAGGAAGCATGTAGTATATTAGCAGAATGTTTTTAAATGATCCTTCTACAAGCTTGTAGAGAAAAATAAATGGAGCTCATGTAATTAAATGTTGCTCATAAAGACAAGACCTGAACTGAAGGTTGAAAAAGCAAGAGTAGCACAGTTGGTTTATAACTTTGGAGTTTCTGATGTGGTGCTGAAAGGGTCCTCCTGCATTATTAGCTGCAGATGCATGGCACTTGTGCAGTAAGTGCAATGAGGACATAAATATGACACACTCAGTAACCTGCGATTCTATCAGCACATGAGAGTGTCATGTGTGGGTTACAAGCTGTCTACAGATAACTGTTCCAGCTGCACCTCGTAGCAGACTAAGATATACATTATACTGAGCCCATATAGGTTCTTGCACGCTCTAGAAGGCATCGACAGATCAAGCTGGTGCTCATCATTGCATGCTGCTTTTGTGAACAGGGAGTTTGGTTTTGAATGACAGTACTGAATGGGTGTAACAGATAAATGCAGTACATCCAGCAGTGTGATACCACAGGTCACCATGTCCCACGTCACAGAATCCCTTTATTAAATTGGTCAAGCTCCATTATTTAGGATTGTTTCCTCATTACTGTTTCTGGAAAGTTATTTTAGAATACAAGGCAGTAAAACTCAGAAACTGTTGTGTAATTTCTAGATTACATTTCTCCATGATTGCTTAGAGCTATTTTTTGTCACATCAACATTCTCTTTTAGATTATATAGTTCTTTTACCTCTTCCATATTTCCCCCAATTTCATTTACATCACATCTTTCAAACTGCAGGTCCATGAAAGCTTAATTACTTTAAACACTGGGTTATTTCCCTGCTACAGCAGCTCCCTAGACTCACTTGCTACCTGACTGCACATGCCTAGTGGTGGTGCAAAGGAGAGGGAGGGACCATGTGGCTGGAATAGAAAGAGAGAAAGAAATATAGATTCATAGGAAAAAGGACAAGCATATGGTAGCTGTGAATTATATCAATTTAAGCTGCCATGGTACAACACCTGCAGGCTTCACTTCTCTGTACTGAAAACTTTAGCTCTTATTTAATCTCATCTCATGAAACAAGCTCTGAACTGTTCCAGTCAAACCTTTCTCTTCATCTTTTCTGGTTCATGTGTAGTGAAGAGCTGTGATGCTGTGGGTTGCTTTTAGTTACAGAACATGGGTCACCAGAGCCTTTCAAAGTGCCCTCACATTGCCTGCTTTAGCTTCCAGTCTTCCTAAGGGATGTGGCATTTGTGCCAGCCCCCCAGGGATGTCTCATATACCCTACAGCATCTTGGATAGTACTAAGACACTTAGCATTGCCCATCTTAGTCAAGTCCTTCACGATTGACACTTTTAGATGTAAAATTTCATTTCTTATCATGAGATTTATGTTACTTCTGAGTCAGCAACCTTGATATTATTGAAATATTATTGAATAATAATTTTTAAAAATCCTGTTTTCTACTTTTTAAACCCAAGCAAACACTTCCTTAAATATTGTTGGAGTCTTTTGCTGCACAGAATGTCTCTTTTTCTTGAACGATGCAGTTGGCAGCTACAGAAAACTCCATGTCTAAGGGATGTACTTTAGCAGTCAGATCCGAAGGGGAGAGCATGGTCAGTACAGACAGAACTTTTGGTGACTGAGGTGACAGATTTAAGGACCTGTGACGTATTTTATTGTGTGAAAAGTACAGATTTTTACGAAGTGGATTTTCAATCATAACAACCATATCCTGGATACTAGTGACAGCTTTGCATTTTATCCTTTCTCTTCATCCTACCATAGTTCCTATTCTTGCGTCAATGCATCACAGCGTTTGAACTTCCCAGTAAAGAAAGAAAGGTTTCAACTTTTTTTTTTTTTCGTGTGTGTTTTGTTTTTTTTTAGCACAGGTAAATAACAGACAGAAACTGCTTTTGTTGAAAGTTATAAAATAAAATTTCATCTGAGGCAAACATCTAGCCTGGAAAATTTCAGCTAAATAATTACATCTTGGCAAGGACATAAGCAACTGAAAGCAATGTATTATATAAAAAATATTAAGCAAACTTATCTGGAGCTCTTGTCCATAAGAAAAATGTATGCAGGCATACATATGTATATACTGTGCTATTTTCTTATATATGTAATGAATAATGCAGTTCATTATTTTTGGAACTGTATCGTTTACAGTACTCTTTCAAGCCAGCTCCTGAATTCAATGGAGTTCATTGTATATGTAAAGTTTAATACATGCATAACTCTTTGACAGGATCGTATTCTACAATATTAATGCGGTATTCACATTATGAATTTACCTGCCTGAAAATCCAGAATATTTTAAAATACGGCTACACACATATTGGCAATTAAATTACAAACCCTAGCATTCTACATTTTCATGCTTTGTGTAAAACAGTTGTATTATATTGGAAAAAAAGACAATATGTAACTTCTTTTTTTTACAAAAAGAAGCTATTGTTGGTTCAGTCTTATTTTTTTTTCTTTTGAAAGAGGAAGGAAGGGAAGATACATTCAAACACAGATTCTACATTTTGCTGTTTAGGGAGTATTTGACATCATGAATCCTCTACTGGTAAGAGTGGAGTGGAAGCTCCAGTTGTTGTTGTTCTGAGATGCAGATGTTCAGCATTCTGGTTTGAGGTCTTTGTTGACTTAGGTCTACTTCAGCCTACAACAAGCAGATACTCCGAAATTCTGGTTTGTGACCAGGAGTCTGATCTGCTTGAACTCTTTTGACTGTTAAATTAAAGAGAAAACTGATCTCTTGTGCGTAGATGGCAAGTGAGACTGGGATTTGGTGCTAAGTTATACAGAATACAACTTCCAGCCACTTTTCAAAAGGAACTTAAAAGAGCTTTATTAGGCCACAGTTCATAGTGACTTGGAATTCTCTGTGCAGTGCATTTTCAGATAAATGGAAATGGGTGAGTACTGGGAAAAGTTTTTGTTCCATAAAAACAAAAATGCAATTTTTGAGATTTTGTAGTCATGCTGAAATCATATTAAGGTTTTTGAAAAGGGAAACAAGAGGGTGAAAAATTACATAAAAATACTGACTAACAGCAAGTCTTTAAGCTTGAAGTCCATTTCAAATAGATATGTTTATATATCCCTTCCTCAATTGAGGAAATTTTCTTAACATTTGTGTATTTCCTACATGTTCCTGACAGTGGTCAGACAACAGTAACGAGAACCTAGAAACTTCAAAATATTTTTACAAGAAAACAAATGATTGAGCTTTTGAAAACTAAAAAATAATGATGCTTTCACTCATGGCTCCCATTCAGCCAGGCAATTCCTTGCTGACGCAGATAGCAATTGAATCAATTGCACTGGCTAGGCCACTCTTAAAAAGGTGAGAAAATGTGCTTGTCTCATGTGGCTGTCCTCAGTCGTGTGAAGCAGAGCCACTGCTCACAGTAAAACAACACAAAAAAGGAGTTGGGGTAGGGCAGAAAGTAAATGACAGAAATTACAGAGGAGAAATTATAACCTACAGGCAGAATTAATCATCAGAATTGGTGCTGGGAGATACCATGGAAATATGACCAGAGAAATAGTATTTCATTGAACACATGTGCTAAAGACTGCTTCTCTGGGGATCTGTTTTCCCAGATGATATAGTCCTTCAAGACTGCCCAGGCAGCAGGTCAGTTGAAAGGAAAGCTTTGGTTTGATGGCCATCTTGTAGTGCTTGAGTTTTCACTAGATGTTTCAGGCACAACCAAGCTGTGATTAGGCCAAGGAGGGGACAGGCTGAGACCTTGTGGAATTATCTATATGACATGAAAGTAATTTTAAGGACCTGACACGGACCCCAAAGATTTGGCAGGGAAAACTGACTTCCATTCAACTGCTTAACTATTTGTAGCTCTCCTTTTCATGGTGGCTAGAATACTTGTGCTGAACCGCCCATACAAACTGTTGTAAACTCACAGTTGTGAAGACCTGTGAAGTAAGCTACCAACTAGTACTTGCTAATCCCATGGGTTTCACTGGGAGTTTGGCCAGAGCCCAGACACCGAGGCACTACAGGAAATCTAGTTTTCTTTCTGAATTCCACCAATCTCCAAGTGATATTTTGAAATATCCCTGAAGAAATCAATTTGAGAACTCTAAGAATCCTATGTATATTATGAAAGTCATAACCAAAGGTATTGCTATCCCAGCCTGCACTGAAGAGGGTTGGTCTCAAATGTCTCTAAATTATTTTTCAGTGTTGAAATAATTTCAGAAACATGATTTCATTTCTGCAGCATTTTCTCAGGAATAATTTAAGTTTCAAAACTGTGATTTCTGTATTTATTTTAATTTCCTTTATGTTTTGTATTTAAAATTTTAATATTGTTTTTAACTTTTTGTATTCTTGGACATTTTTTAGACATTTTCAGCCTCATAATAACTGCAGCTATAAATTCATTATAGTTGCATCCTAGCTATGAGATTTATGATAATGCAAATCTTCAAAATCTTTTTGACTTCTAGAAAAAAAATGGCTTACAAGAATGAAACAAGGAAAGTCATCAAAACCTAACAGTAGTGACATTAAATGTATAAAGGCATTACTTGATCTGCCTTCTAGAATCACTACTGCAACTTCAAGCCCAAAAGGTGTTTTCTGACATGAAAAATGCAAGTATTAGATTTTTAAGATTCTTCTTGGGTGTGGGCATAAGGTTGCTAGCAGGTAAAGTTACTGGGAATGGAGCCCACAAGGACATGAAGTAATGGGGCAAGGAATAACTTCAGGATTCTGACACCTTTTTTAAAGGTCAATTTTGTTTGTGGAATGGGAATGGAAGAATCTCCAACAGATTTGGGGAAATCAAAGGGTCACATTGGACCTCTAAAATTATAATTACCTCTCTGGGTGAACCAAATGAACCATTGCTCTCTCTTAGGGTGTTTAAAATTGAAGTCAGCACCTTGGGTTACACACTGATTTCTACTGACAAAAATTGTGCCAATATATTAGATGTTTTTAACTTGAGCATCTACTCACTCACAAAAATAGCCAACTAAGGTGTAGTTAAAACTGCAGGCATATAACTTTTTTCATCTATGCATCACCTTTCTTTTAGGGATATTTCTATTTGTAGGTTATATCCTTGGGAATATGCCTGTCCCTTCATGCAGACCTAGAAAACCTCTTGCTATATCCATAAAGGACATATTCTTGTTCCTCCCTTCTCTACCTTATGTGTGACACACAGGACAGACACCAGACTCTCTGGTTTCGTGTGGCAAGACAGAGGTCCAGCCGTTGTTAGGACACCTATTGGCACTGTGCATCTCAAAGATTATGAGTTTCAGGTATGTAACCTTCCCAGAATGACAAACCTCCCCAGCATCTCTACGTTAAAATCAGACTCGTTCAAAAAGTCACAGGAATGTGAAGTTCATATGTTAGCTGTATTCTTAAAAAATGCAATGACATGCAGTGATCTATTTAAAGAATATGTTATAACATCAGAATTTGCCTATCCATTACTTAGACATCTCTGATGGAGAGATGTCATTTAAAAGTGCAACGACGTTACTTGCTTGATTTATAATCCATTCTTCTCCCTAGCTTTCTGGCATGCAGTGGGATTTCTATTGTTGTCTGTGGTTAAATCCCAGCATAATGGATACCACAGCTGCAGGGGACAGCTGTAACTTTTACTGACTGGTCTTGGTGTGTGACTCAGCTATGCAGTTCAGTACTCAGCCCACGTGTTTTGAAAATGGATTTAAATAACATAAGTCTATATATTGTTTAATTAACAATAGGCAATGTTTATTCTTTTGAACTTCACATTGTTGAAAGAGAAATAGAATGTGTCTGCTTTGAATTTAATATTGGCATTCCCTATGTGCTTAATAAGGGAATGTATAGGACAGCTGGTTTGGATGTATACAAAATGTAAACCCTTGATGGAGTGTTTAATTTTTGAAACTAAATTTAATTTAAAAGTCTCATGAAAGGTAAAGCAGTCACAAAATACTGAAGGAGATGTATGATCTTACTACAAAGACAACAGGAATATGGTGTGTACTAGCCAGTATCCTTAGTACCTAACACCATGTTTTGGTGTTTGAAGAAGAGTTTCTCGCCATCATTTACTAACTCACCCCTTCTTTTTCCCTGTACAAAAACTTTATAAAATACCATCATCACCCCTGGACTGAAATTGAATTGATACACCAGCTTTTCACTAGAATATGCCGACACATTCAGCTTGTCATGTTCTGTGTTAGATCTTAAACACTGAATGGCACCTGATACCTCATATAATTGAACATGAGCTGTATGCTGCTGTTGTTGGGGCTTGTACTTAATAACAGGTAACACACGCTTACATAGAACTTGCTCAAAAAGCTGAATATTTTCCTCCAAACAACTTTTACTGCAAGAACATCTGTAAACACTCTCTGTCCCCATGTCACTTCTCTCTGGAATGAAAGAAGAGGGAAGATGATGCATACATCAAAACGGAGCAGTGTACCCAAAAGCATCCCAAATTTAGCTATATGTGCAAAACTTCCTGAGAAGTAAGAACCATCCCTGAGAAGTAAGACAAAGACATCATCCAACAATTTGGCCTCTGTGTTTTGTACTTGATACACCAATGGACATCCCAGACTCTCATGAAGCAAATCTAGATTACTGAGTGGTTTGCAGGTGAAAAACCCAGTGCTAAATACAGTCTAAATAAGTCCTCCGTAGTATTAGGTACAGATCTGTTTTCTGTCAACATTCAGGCACTCTAACCTAGGGTTCTAAAAAGGAATATCAGTTAATTGTAAATCCATCTACAGGCTCTATGAGCCTCTCTAATGTGTAATTTCAGGAAAATTGCCACAGGACTAATGTGTATCCAGCATTGAAGCATGCAGCACTCTGTGAGATTCAGTGTGATAGAAAAGTGGAAATAAAACCCTCAGTCTCTGCAGGAGGAGATACATTAGTGTAGTGGTTGGACATTTTAAATATCATTTGATATCTTGTAAATGCATAAGAATATTGAGAATTAGTAGTCTGTTTTGCTTGTGTTGCAACAGGAGGGCAGGTGGTTTTCTAACTCTTCTCCAGCTGAGAGCCAATTTTGCTGGCAGCAGTGTTATTTTAAGAGAGGAAATAGTGTCAGTGTTTCCACATTTCAGTCTTATTACAATAGCTATTTAACAATATTATTTACACCCTCAGACAGGAAGGATGCTAGCAACATTTTGTTAAATAACACTGGAAGGGTTTGGGTTTCCTTGGAAGAATTTTGGTCAACTGTCAAGTGAGTCATCAGTAGGGACACTGGATACTTATGACAATATACAGCTTCTAGCTATCAGGGTCAATTTCTGTATTAGATTGATAAAATTGAGAGTGTAAGGCTGTAGAACACATTGTAATCATAAAATTTGTTTACCTTTTATATCTGGAAAATTATGATTGCCAAGAACATTTTAATAAAACCTTTTGGTCTTGGAAAACAAGATTTGCTGCTGTGAATCAGTGTAAGGTTTACTGTCCCATTTGACATAGTTTGATTTTTAGCTGGTTTAATTCAGAGACTGTCATGGTAACAAAATAAAGCAAACTTGTTCTAAAAATCCTTATCACCTAATTATGACTTACATGACTAATATAACTAAGGTAGTAACACAGGTAATGCTTCTCACAGATATCCCAGGAATGGTATCATCCATTTATTTCTTATTTAGCATACTTTTTGTATCTGTGTGCTATTGACTCTTCCTGATAATAGTTTATTTAATTTAGTACTCTCTTGTAGAATAACTTTCCATCACAAGAAACACCTTGCATACAAGATCAAATGTCATGCTATTTAGTCCGCTCATTAAAGAATCAGTAATCTGGTTTCTGTATTGTAAATAGCTTGTTCAAAGTAGGAGCTTTTGAAAGTAATAGTAAGGCATCTCCAGTCCACTGTTTTATTTTGCCCTGGATAGAAGAGGAGTGGCTGGATAGAACAGGTCTACCATATTAAATAACATTCCAGTAGGAAACACTTCTCTCTCAGAGAAAAGTTTTAACATTGAAAGACTTCCCAAAATGTGCAGATTCTAGATTCTACTTCAGCTTTTACTTTACTTCATTCTGAAGGTTATATTCAGGTATATGTTGTTAGTTTTCTGCATATGACTTTTAGTGAATGTATTTTTGAGTACTTAAGTTAAAACCTAATAAATAGGAGAGAAATTGGATTTTTCAAAGAAAGTATGTAAAACTCAAGTCCTCAACTCCTCTGGAAGGGATGAAATTCCTACAAAAATATTTTGGTGGTGATTAATATTTGCATGTTTGCATGTTATGCACAAAGTTAAAAGCAGTGCATAAGAATTATCCATAAAGCTCTGTGCATGATGAATCTGCAAATTATTTGTTTTATTTAAATTATATAGCCATTTGTCACATAGCTTGGAAAAAAGCTCTGAGTTAGAAAGGGTATGTTGAATTTTACACGGCTTAAAATATCTGAAGTGCATTCTGTTTAGGTGACATCTTCAACTATTAAGCACAAGGTACTCATCATCTGAGTGCCAAATATAAAATGTTAAGACAGCTATTTGGCATGTTGGCCTGTTATATGTACTACTTCTAAAATTTATGTGATAATACTTGTTAGATTTTTAAAGGCTTTCCTTTGGTTTGTAGCGAAGATTCATTTGTGATTATATTTAGAATATATTTGTGCAGGTGTACACAGACACACACCCTTAGACATATGTATAAAATAATGAGGTAACAGTTTATACAATAGTGAGCTATTTATGCTTAAATGTTGGTTACAGATTCATTATGCTGTTTGACATCATTATATTTATATGTTTAAACCGTGAAGAATTCTTCTTCCATAGCAAACTAAATCTATATTATTGAAAGAAATAAACAGTGGAAAAAGAGGAATATTTAACCAGAAGTTCACCTTGATGAGTTAAATTCTCCTAATTAACTCACATCTACTCCACTGTGAGGGAACATATGTGAAGGAGTTCGTCTACATGTGAAGGAACTTCTGTCCTTCTGACCCTAAACCATGACAACTCCATGCAAACTTTTTCCTGCACTATACCTGCAGGAAAGCAGTTGTTGTTATTACAAGTCAGAGTAGGATTTTGTTCATTAGATTCCTCTTTTATTCTGGGCCTTTCTTAGGATGGTTGTACAGGATTTACTCCCTCCTGATTGCTTTATTTTTCTTTAGGAAAGGAATTTAAAAAAGGAGTGAGCAACCATGTACTACCTTCCATGAGGGAGTGTAAAATAAATGTGCCCACAGGATGGTTTACAAAGGTACCTTTGGCATTAGAGATAGTGAAAGGTCCAGTGATATTCTGTGTACACCAAATGAGAAATTATTCTAGCACCTGCAGTTCCTGTAGCAACAGAAGAAATTCATGCAGTAATGAACTCTCTTATTTTTATTTACTTTTATTTTTACCATCCATAGAAGGAAATATTGGGACCTGTCCCCTTTACTGTTCACAGTATTTTAATTCAGTGCAAAAGCATTACTCAAAGGCATATGAGAAGAAGTTTAATCTCAAAGTTATGCAAGTTACTGCTCTAGAAAGTGATGTGTTGTCTATTTCATCACATAGGAAAAACATGAGTTAGTCAACTGTATGTGTGATGGATATTGAGTAGTGCTTTTCATATACAACATTTTAACAGAAGGTAAGAGAGGCTATTGTGGTAATCTAGGAAATGGTTACTTAGTTTTTTTCAGCCATTCCTTACCATTGTACTTGACATTGGACCTTAAAACTTTAACTTCTGATATGGAAAGTGTAGGGGAAAATGGAACCTGCCTGATAGTCTGGCTGATAGCTTCGTTCAGAAAACCACAGTTTTATTATTTTACTTAGTATCATCAGAATTATTCTCAAGATTTTGGGGTTGTTTGTTGATGTTTGTTTTGTTTTGTTTTGTTTTTTCATTTTGCTGCTTTTGTTATCTGTAATAATTTCCTTGTTTTTTTTTTAATTTTTTCTGCTCGGAAGACAATTGTGGTTAGGTTATTTTTTCCCAACATTCATCCTGTTAACTCTAACTTTGCCTTCATGCATGCTACAGTGTTACAGGTCCTGACAACTAAATATTCTCTGAGGTGGCAGCCGCATTTCTTAGTGTTCTGTAATGATTCTGAGAAACAAGATTAAATTTAGTGCAATGATGACATAGGAACATATTCACCGTCATGAATAGATCATATTTAAATTGTAGACAAATTTTACATTAAAAGTTTATATTAACAAAGACCAATGTGAAGGAATTAAATTCAAAACTTGCTCTTTGAGCCTGGAAGTGTGTTTCTCAGTCTTATCTCAGCAGAGAAGGAAGCTGCTGCTGAAACTAACTTTATTCATGTGATAGCGACATTGCACAAGAGGAACAGGGTCATCACTCCTGAGCTTTAAACAGTCTTTTAAACATCCTGCACCCAGATCTTTAAGTGATTTGGAGCTAAGCCTGTAAAACTGACCTTAATGTAGTATTCTGAAGGGAACTGGCATAGCTAGTGCAGATAGATTTCACAGAATTTGACATATTCTTAGCAGTATTTCCAGCCTTTTGGCTGGAATAGCCTACAGAGGCCCTTTGGGAAGTGTTTGGTGGCCCCCTGTCCCCTTGCCTGACTACTAATGTGGTTGTCCTGTGGTGCAGGTGAAGCAGGAATTAACTATATGGCAGCCATATGCCTGTCATATGCACCTCCTGAGCCGTGATGGGACATGTAAGCATCCTCCTCCACCATGTCACAAAGAACATGAGTGCTCCCAGCATTTGGCAAACAGGAGGCTGTGGAACTCCAGAAAGCGGGAGGTAGTGAGGCGGTCCCAGGAGGCACAGCTAGCTTCTGGGCTGGGCCTGGGTAGGCTTTCCTTCAGACCATGCCTTCAAATTAGTCAGCATACTGCCATATTCGCTACTTGTGGTTTCTTTCAACATGATGTTTGAAGCTCGGGGAAGCTGCAGTGCTACAGTCTGGCCAGACACTTCTCTCAGCTGCAGATAGGCATGTTAATTTAGTTACTTGCTCTCAGAAACATCATTATTATCAGTTCATAGTGGCTGCCTCCTGGGTGAGTACAATTCCCCAGTAAAGATCTAAAAAGCTTCAGGAAAAAAATTAGTCCAGTGGCACAGAACACCTTCCAAAACTCTTTCCATAGCCACATATTAACTACTGAATTTTGGCTAACAGCTCCAGATCTTCCAATAACATTGACTCACTTTCTAGGAGTAGCAAGCTCAATAACCCTGCTAGAGCATAATTCTAATCAGTCTCTGATCCAGTCTCTAACCAGCTTGGAAAATGCATTTTCTGTTTGAAGAGCAGAAATTCATGTGTTTATCATTTTTTATTTTTCTGCCTAGCACATATAATAGCTTTTTCTTGCTGTGCTCCACCTTCTATGAGAAGACTGATGTATTTTCACAGATGTGTGCTTTTTGACTTCTTATTCTGTGTTGTAAAGGTGCATGAACACTTAGTTTGTTAGTAGATATAGGAAGATAGTTGTGTTTAAAACACAAGTTCATATAAGTATATATTTTGCAATACATTGTATTCTAAGGCTCTATACCAAGTCTACATGGAAAGTTATCCTTTTACTTACAACCATTTTATATCAGTGCTGGTTAATAGCTGATTTTTTAGTGTTTTAGTTAATTTCTTGCACAAAAGTTGTCTTTATCTCATGGGTTGCCCTGAAATAAAATATTTTTAACCACACTTTTCTTAAGAGGTAATTTACTACCATCTCATTTTGTCTGACCTTTACATTAGTTTTAAGCAGCCACAATATTAGAACACTCAAACAAATGCAACATAGGTTAATCAAAGTTATTATCCCAAATTACACTGACACAGATACAGGAAATGTGTTAGATATGATATTATTTGGAGTTCAGCATTTGATACAGGATTACACATGGGAAATTATTAGTCCAGTTCAAAAAGGTGGATATTTGTAGTGGTACTGCAAAACGACATGGAGCTGAATAAAAAAGAGATGACAACAGGTTAAGTTATATGGAGAACTGTCAAACTGGAAAGAAGATATCAGCAGAATTTTTCAAGGATCAACCTAGAGGACTTGACTTACTTAACATTTTAATTAATGAGGTTGGCAGAAAATGTTGAAGTAGAGGAATGGAATTTGGTGGTGGCAAAATATTGTGAGGTATCATTAATATAAAGGATGATCGGAATATTGCACAGGAAAAATGTTCTGACCTTGACAATTCAAGTAATAGAAATGAGATGAAATTTAAGAGTATGGATGGCACTTAAAGGCTGCTAGAAAGAATTTCTGGTAGAGACTTATCAGTTGAAAACAACAGAAGAGGTAAAAGACCTGTGTAACAATCAGTCATAGAATAGCTATGAGTCACTGATATGATACAACTGTGAAGAAAGTGATGTGATCCTAGAAAGTGTCAAATAAGATATTTCCTGCAGAGGGGGGAAATGTTAATGTTGTACCAACACTGGAAAGCTCACTTTCAAAAAACTGGTCACCTGTTTTTAAAAAAAGATGAAAGCCCAGTGAAGTAAACATTAGAAAGTAGTATAGGGATAATTAGAATGATACAGAAGCTTATGTTGTGCAAACAAAGTGAAAGGTTGGTGGCTTCTTTAGTCCAGTAATATACAGTTAGGAGGAAACTGGATTGCACATGTTCTTCAGGGTGGAAACAGCAGCATGGGAGAAAAGTAGCACTCAACCCTAAAACAAATGGATATGAGTAAATATAGTCTAAAAATAAGAAGAATATTTCCAGTCATGGGATCAATGGAGTCTGAATCAGTAGTAGCAGTAGAAGAAGAAACGAACCCATTTTAAGAGACAGGTCAGTAAGCTCACAGAAAGGATTATATGATAAGATTTGCTGAGTCAGCAAGGGACTAAATTTATGAGGTCTTATGTTCTTTGTTGCTGTTAAACACCTATGTATGCATCATATATATCACATCTTGCTTAGACCATGCTAGCTTACTTGTCCTCAGATTGATACTGAACAGCAGGTTGCAGCCTTTCCTTGGAAGATATCCTTATTCATACCTAAAACGTTACTCAGAAGTACTCAGACTCAGAAGGTTATTTATTAGCAGTACTTTAAACTGTACAAAAGATGGATTGTATTCTAAAAAAATTATTTATGTTAAGGCTACATTACATTAAAACTTCTGGGCTGCTAAAAAGACATAAACCACCTTTATACCAGTAAAATTTAGGTCTTCTTTAATGACATGAGTGCAAAACTTTAAAAATATGAAAAACAGGATCTGCTCTATCCCTTGTATTTTCACTTCCACAACTAATTCACTGGAACAGTGTGGTAGTTAGTTTTACTGAAGAGATTGAATATGGCTGCAAATATAAAAGGAACTTCCTGGAGGTTATGAGACTTGAAATGTGGATTCTTCCAGTATAAATTCAAATGCATATCACTTCTAGCAGGATAATAAAAGTGAAGGTTGTGCGCACCTGAAAATGGTAACAGTAAAGCCTGTCAGTAACAATTAACTATACAGGAAAGTTTTCCTATTAAAAATACTTGTAATGGGCAAAATTATTTTCTGACCTTAGGAAATAAAAATAATTTTAAAATATGTGAAAGATAAGAAAGGGGCTCTGGTGAACAAAGCAAGTCTAGGTTATCCAATTTCAACTGTGAAGTGGTTCTTCATATTACTCATCTACAGTAACAGGTTGGGGGAGGTTTGTGTCTTAATAGAGGACTTTAAATAACAAGAGTTGCTATTAAAAGAAAGTAGTAGAAAATTCTTAGAGGGAAGCATCTTGGGTTTGCCTGGTTCACACTACTGGAGAATACTTGTCTTGTTTGAAAAATATTTTAGGTTTAGAATTACAGAACCCTCTGGGCTCTGTTCAGCATAAAGTATCCGTTGCTTTACCATTATGGACATTGCAGAAGTTTGTGCATAGGGTTCTGCAAAAAAGCAATTCTCCCAGTATAAACATCCTTTTTGCAGAAAGTTGAAGCAAAACCAGAATGCAGTCCACTGACATGTTGCTAAGCAGCAAAAAGGACATATGTCAAGAACCATCTATGTCTTTTGTATTACTACACTTCCTTTCCTCACATCTTCATCACACAAGCTGTTATGATTCTTATGTACCCATAATATGGAGAGAAAATTACACAGAACCTAGTTTTTCCTCCATTTCCTTTTTAAAAGATCTAGTGTTAAAGAGAGGTCCCTGGTGGGTCTAAGCTGGTTGAGACATTACTAGTTTCAGGTCAGTCCAGGATTTCAGGCATTTTCACTATGGCTGATTAATTCATTAGCTGATGGGCATCATGTTGAAGTCTTTTGGGCCTGGCTTGCTCTCAGAAATGAAAGGAAAATCTCATGAAAAGGGAGAACATTAACCTTAGAAACAAAATTGGCCTCTCTAGAACGTGAGAAGGTCAGCAGTATTCTGTTGCTTTGCTTTGGCTGGGATAGTTAAGACCTGCAAAATGGTGACTGCCAGAAAAAAAGAGGTAATTTGAAAACATTACCAAGCAGGAGTTTTAAGATGGCTTGCACTGACCAGTAATTTGTGTTGCTGACCACGTCTCTTATTCACTGAGTAAGTGTAGTTGCTTCCTAGAAAGGTCTCCTTCTTGTTCTCCTGGAAATATTTATTTTTGTGAGTAGTTACAGTGATATGTATTTGTAAAGTGTCTTGTATTAAAGACCTTTTGCTAATTGATTATATTTTTTGCAAGGATGTATTTTATGATAGTCACATTCATAGTTTTAAAAGCATTTATTTACTGTTAAACTATTACTGAGCATTTTCTGGACACAGTCTTCCTGATAACAAATGTACCCTGAAATGAGAAAGTTTTTAACTTAAAATGTCTGTATTTGGTTTATTTTTTATTGTTACAGCTATTTAATAATCTCTTCCAAGTAGTTTCATACTTTCAAAGTTAAGATTTTTAAAAAAGAGCTAATAGGACCCAAATTTCTTTTCACTTCTATCAGACCAACTGTGATGAAGTAATGGTGTTCTGCAAGTTGGCATTGGAACAACAAATTATACAGCATCCACCATTCATCAGCCAGGGCACATGCGTTTTTCCCCATGTGTCCTGTGACTACATGACTAATAAAATATCTATTTTTATTGTGTGTTGTCCAGCTTCAGAATAATAATCATCCTTGAAGATTAAATTAATGAAAAATCAATTTAGCAATCAAATATTTCAGCCATAGTGGGTGGCTGAGTTAAGAAAGTATTATAAGAAGAATATAATTTGTTCAGTCATATAGGCATTTGTTGAGTTTCTTATTCAGCCATCAATTACTGCAAAATGGTTAGTTGAATTTACAGTTAAATAATGGTGCAAAACACACTGTTAGAACACAGTCACATCTGGAAACAGCTGTAGTTGTTTTAAAAGTGACTATCCCTGCTGTTTGCTACTGCTCTTCCTTTGGAGGTGACTGATCTCAGAGGGGGACTTTTGTCACCTGCCGCCTTGTCAAGTCAGTTTCAGCCACCACCAAGCCCTTGTATGGAGTAGAAGCCTTCACAAGGATGGTTGTGCTGTCTCCCTGTGGACTTGTAACTCCCAGCAGGATGACATCAAGCAGCTAAGGCTGCTCATGTCTTGCATTGCTCCCACTATGCCTACCATGTGGGTTTTCCTGTGAGCATGGGCCCTTGCTCACATGAAGTCATCCTTAACCCTTTCCTGGTGATACATTTGTATTGGCACATGTCATGCCTGTATGCAAAGAGGGATAAGCTTGACCTGAATAATATCTATTATCTGCTAATGCTGTCACCAGAACTGGAATGTTGATGTGATAAATATTTCAATAACATTTATTGTGTTACAATTATACTTCTATCAGACTGTGTGTAGGTTAGGAACTAGGCTGTAATAGTATTTTCAGGGAAAGTATTTGCAGTAAGCTTTCTATTTCAATTTCCCACATGATCAGTATCCATCTTATGACATAAATGAAAATAATTATTTTTTTCTTGATTAAATAATTGCCCCCAGTTTACAGTGCACCACAGGACATTATAAAAGACATGGGAGAGGCTTTGAAATTTGCTCTCAAGATTTTCAAGAGAAAATTATGGTAAATTAAGGAAAAATTTGGAGCTCATCATGAGCTGGTGGTTCCATTTTAGGGCTCAACTTGTCAAAGAAAAGCAGTGACATAATAATGCAGGCCAGGTCTTTCCTTTTTACTCATGGTACGTGTTTATTAGTACCTACTCTCTCTAACAGAGCATTATATGTTCACTTACATATTCACGTGGAAAGGTTGTTCTCTGCAAGCTTATCTCTAGCAATACTTCCAGCTATCCTATTTTAACATATTTGCTCGTAGGCATATGTATGCAATACACTGTGAACAAATGCAAAAAAACCTCCCAAAAGTAAAAAACTTAGTTTGTGTCTTGAAAGACGAAGATGTAGGTTCAGATGTGCTTCAACACTGCACAACTACCACTCTCTTTTTAGTAGTTTTACATGTAGGCGTTTGCTATTAGGTGTTTGCTATTGTTAAAAGTGACAGCTACATTCCCCCTCTTTAGGAAAGCCTTTTAAAAATCAGTGTGATTTACATCTGCTTTGCATGTCTTAAGTCATTATTTGCATATGCTAATTGACAGTACATAGCAGTGACAAATGGTATTGCACACAGCCTGAATTGTAAAGAGTTACAGGAAAGTTTGTCTGCTCAAAGGCTGGGTTCCTTCTGTATCTCAGCAAAGGCTGAACTGCTGTTGATTCTCCCCAGTGATGCTGAGGTGGGGCTTCAGTACTGAACACTTCAAAAGCACAAGTAAATAAACACAATGGTCTGTTTCCTATTTTCAAGATACATTTTGCAACTCTGGGAGGGAATCATCACTTGCTGTTCATGTCATTCATGGAAGTAACTTTGTGACAGATCATATAGAGCTTTGCTCATAAAATGAGTCTACATTTCTAAAACTTTTTCAGGTAATGAGGATATTAACTCTATCGGCAAAATTATATGTGAAGTAAATGTCCCTTGTAACCATGCGAAGGAGTCAAGAAGTAGAACTGCAGTATAGGTAAAACCAGCTAAACACACCACTTTGTAGCATGGACTGTCATGTCCTGGGAAACAGCAATGCTACACCATGACATTCATTTCTGTGGATTGCCAGGGTGTTTTCCATGAACAAGCAAGATCAGTGACAGACTGAAAAATACATATGGGAGGAAACATCCAAGCGTTTTCTCAAAAGAGGTGTTAAATAGGAAAGGACACAGTAAAGAATGACTTCTTTAATGATAATTAAGTTGCTGAATATTTCAACAGTTGACCCATATGGAATCATAAGGGGAGCCCACTGGGATCATTCCACTCTGTAGCAGATACACTGGCATCACTTTATATAACCGTTTATATATTTTCTAGGCCACTGTCTCAAAAAAGTGCAGTTTTATTTTTCTACTGTCATTGAGAAAAAATAGTGAAAAATACAAAAAGAAAACTTGTATAATTTTCCATTACAGTGACACCAATGTGATATCAGTAATTTGGATCATCCATCTTGCTGCATTGTATTTCTGTGGTTAGCAGCTATGCAAGTGGTTGATGACTATTTCCTTCAACAGATCTAATGTCACTGGCAGTACAGTTTTTATTCAGTGTTTCAGCAAGAGTCCTGCTTAGCATCACTTTTAATAAAGACAACATAGTAATTCCTGGTAAATCTAGGTGAACGATTCACAGCTGGGTAGGTATTTTGAAGAATTCCCCATAATTGTCATCTCAATGTGCCCATTAGGAAACATCCATTGGCAGTTACCCTCTTGGGACTAGTTTGCAAACTTGCCAGGGAGCGCTGCTACATTTGCCTAAGGTATGTCAATCCAATATACCATGGTCATATAGCGAGTGTGGCATATGGGAAGGAGTTTATTATTCTGCATCAGTTGCATAGTTATATAAAATTTTGTATTTCAAATAAATAGAATATACAAAAATATTCTTAATTTCTGAATAACTGAGGATATGAAAAAGACACCTACAACATACTGTCATTTTTTTTCATGTTACAGGAGTGTAAACATAGAAGTTTCTCTGAAAAAAAAAGTAAGAATTTTCCTTGTTTTCTGATTGCATTTTGGTTAAAATTTACTCCTTATAAAGTAAACACCACATTTTCTTGACACTGTTAAGAATGTCATTTGTCAAGTGTAACTTGTAGCTCTGATGCAGTAAACAAAAATGTTGTTTTGTTAGTGCTACCATTTGCTCTTAAATCTTCTCACAGTTGCATGAAAACCTGTGTTCTGAAATTCAACCATTCCTATCACCTTTCTTGCGATTCTGCAGTTTGGGTGCATTTATCACTACACAGAACATACAGAGAACTGAGAACTTAACAAACAAGTGGCAAACAAATTCTTCAGTGGAAAGGCTTTGGATGACCCTCTTGTGAGTGATTCACATGTGAATACTCCTTTGAAGGACATTGAATGGAGCAGACGGCTTACGACATGGGAGAGTAAAATGTGAATGGGATGACATACAAGTGATGAAACTCAGGGCAAAAAGCAGGTGGATATAACAGAGGAGAAGCAAAAGTTCAGCTCCCCTATGCAGCATCCCCACGCAGAGCGAAAGCTTCCTGTGAAGTTGCCTCTTTGGGGGTGTAGCCTGCCATCTGCCTCGGAAGTGGTGGATTTTTAGGAGAAATTAAAGGTGAAAAATGTCACTCAGAGCCACTGTTTGTAACTGCACTGCATACCACTTCATGGGAATAGCTCTTGGAAATGAAACTCATGCTGCTTTGCTGGCACAGTGTGCGTATGGTTAGAAGCTCCTGCTTCACCTCGGTAGGATATTGCGTGAGTGCGTAGGCAGAGAGGATTAGATTGAAGAAATTCAGAATCACTTTGCTAAATGTTTACTGGTCCCAGCGTAGGCACATTATGTAGACACAGAGCACATACTGTAAGAAAGGGCCAATATTTTCTTATTTGAGAAGTATAGGTCCCTGTGTACTGACACGAGTTTCATCTGCAGTAACAGGTGAGACTCAGTTGCATGGTGTGGCAAAACCAAACCACCCCATGAATCTTTTTTGCAGTGATGTGACATGCATTGTATTACATTGTGCAGTCAGTGTGGACACCTGCTGGGTATGAAGCCCAGGGGAGAAGAGTCTTTAGTATCACATTGGTTGCTGAAAATTGTTTTCTGTGTTAACTTGCATACATTCAAACGCACTTAATGAGTTATTTTTAAGTTCTAAACCATAGCTCAGAGCATCAAAGTAATCTCACTCTTTTCCAATGGCAAGCAAAGGAGACATCCCTTTTTAAAGAACCGCTTGCCTCTGAGGTTCTTGCAAAGGCAGGCAACAAGAATTCAAAGCTCAAAAGCCTGAGAGAGTAAACTCCCTCTTAAGATTTTTAGCACATCTGAAGTCTAACCAGATGTGAGGTATGCAAGAATAACCTTTTAATTTATATTTCTAGCTGTGCTGATTCTAGGAACAGGAGGACAGGGGAGATGGGAAGAAAGTACAGTATAAAGTGCAAGGGTGCTGATCCAAAAAAATTGTAAATGCCATGTTCAGTCTGAGGTTTGAGCAGAGGTCTGGGAACAGCTCTTATTTGTTTAAATTGCTTTATGCCTCACTATGGGTGTTTCTTCTTCCTTTTCTATTTTTTGTAGCAAAATGACATTTTAGTTTTTAATTAATCCACAGCTTTGCTGGAAAAAAAGTTTGTATTAGCAAGTAGTCACAGAGAAAAGCCCATGTGTTCTGAGGTTTTCAAGTTGCACACAGTGTGCTTTATTGACATTCTCCAGACCCATAGGGAGGAGAAACAGTGCAGCTACCTGTCCTGCATCAGAGTATGGCACTCTTCCTCTTCCCTTATCTCTTAAATAACTAAGAAAAAATGAAGACAATTTTCTCCAAATCTCCTTATTGTTATGCAAGCAAAATTCCTGCTGTTTAAGTGGAGATCCATTAGGCATGAGGATTTGCCCTTGAATAATGTCTGAAGTAGGATTAGGATTAACTGGGGGAAAATAGTTTGAAAATATTTATGTATGAGTGTAGTAAAGGACGACTGACTTTAGGCAGAGATATTCTTCTATGGTTATGGTGAAAAAATGACTTTGAACTAGTGTTACTTTCTATTACTCTTTGTAATAGATGCCCTCAACATAACAATTTTTGACTGGCACTTTCTGCATTTTGTCCCAGCACCTTTTTGTCTTACAACAAAAGGATGAATCTGTTCCTACCAAGCTTACTCTTCTATGATGTTAGGTTTTGTAAACAAATAAGTCAGCCAACTATTTTCTGCAGTAATCAAATTTGTTTCAAGATCCAGAGTTGAATTTGCAACACTGCTGTTAGAAAAAAACACTCTTGGTTCTCAAATATGTACAAATTATTTGAAAGCCAGGAGGATATTTCAGATATGTAGGTATACAGCACCATATTTGCATGTTTACATTTCAAGGTGGAGTATCTTAATTTTTTTAGTCAGTCTTGTTTGACCATAACAAATGTGAAAGATACCAAATTAAATTAGTTTTCCCCCATTAGGTCATTTCTGTACATGTTTCAAATTTGGTAGATTTTGAAAAAATATATTAAAGTTGTCAAAGAAGTATTTTGAATTAGTCATATGCACGTTAAGATATCAGAACATCAAGTTATCAGTCTAGATCAGTCTCCCTGATGTCAACAGGGATGCTTATCGGCAGCGTTGCACTGTAACCCTATCAACACTGCTGAAAAATAAATGTTATTGCTAAACCTTTAGAGAACTTCCCACCTTAAAATTTATTCAGTTCTGTCAGGAAATATATTCCCAGATAAATTTTCCAAAATGTTTCCCGTCTGGCATCATCAAGTTCGTATATGCATTTTCTGTACTGAAATTAAGAGTTGTTAGGTTGATATTTGGAGCATGCAATCTCATTGTACTTAGATGTTAATAGCTATTAGTAGCCAGGACTTCCCTGTGTAACTGAATGTAACCATCCCCTTTGTTCTTTCCACCTGTTCATTTTTGGAAGCCAGTGTGATGGACAAGGACAAGGATCATGTCACACGTGTCCTTTTTTTTTTTTCATTTTTTTCTTAGTTTTTTTTAGATTGGTTGTTGTTAGGCACAGGTGTTGGTCTGGGTGGGCATTTGGGTTGATCCAGTGTGGTGGTGGCTATGTTTTATGTTCGGGGGATCCCTGAGGCTGTTCTGACAGTGGCAGTTCAGCATTGCCACAGGAACTGCATCTTACCTGCAGTGGTTCCAGAAATCACAGTGAGTCGTTGCAGCAAAAATATATCAAGAAGATGATATAATGACTTTCTGCGAAATGTGGAAAAAATGTATCATATTGCTAAAAGGACAGAAAACATAGGAAGAGGGTATTTCAACTTCAGCACAGATTTGTTAAAGCACTTATTACTGATGTTACCTTTCTCAAGTTAAGAACATTCTACATTACTTGCTGCATAACATTTTATTAAAAACTACATATAACATGTATTCTGGCTGAAGCTTATAAACCTGTTACATTCCTTGCCCTTTTTCTGAAAGTGGTTCTTTATTATTTGATGTCATTTTGTCAAACATCTGATTTGTATAGCTGAGCACAGAGCACTTGCCTTCATTTTAAGGGTAATAAACAAGCTGCACTTTTAAAACCAACAAAGCATTTTTAAATGGTAGAATATTTTCCTAATTATTTTGTCTAGAGTGTTGAATAACTTTTTACTTTCTCTGCAGTTAGCTTCCATGAGCTTGAAAGAGAAAAAAAGTGGGAAAGCAAGCTTTGCTGCAGAAAAAAAAAAAAAAGAAATCAAAGCCAACCACCGACAGCTTTTTGAAAAAGAGTGTTCTGGTTGTTATAAAACATGTATATAACCAACAACTGATATTATCCACTGGTGAGGTATTGTTCATACATCTACAGCATAAAATTACCAGAAAAATCGTGCTGGTTATCAATCCACATGTGCTCAATGCAGTTTGAGGATTTTGAGAATGCCCTGTGTATCTTTTATCGTATCCCTGTAACCCCTCACCTCCCACCAGTTCTCCAGACACACTCCCCACTATGTTATGTCTCCTTTGATGCACATATCAACATATTTCACCTCTGATATTTTTCACCTGAATGTGGACCATGCTGTGATGCTTGACTGACAGTGCTTGAGCATGAAGTCCTATGTTCAGGGAAGGGACTATCTTTCTCCTTCACATCACCTGCCTGTGGGCTTTAGTCTTGCCATGAAAAGAAGTCTTCCAGCATTGATGAAGTCAGCTATGCCTATATGGCAAATGCCTATATGAGTCCATTCTTGCTGCTAGCTAAGCTGACTAAATGCTGTGTGGCTGTGTTCATCTGGCTCAGAGTCCAAACAATATATCCTGCCTCTTCATGGGGTTTACTTGCTCAGATGTGATGCCATGCTGTGCAAACATGTAGCTTTTGGGTTACTTGGAGCGTGAGCAGAGCAAGTGAGTGTCTGCCTACAATATGTTTTATAGACAAATTCATGGTTCTGTTTACAGTGTACTAACCACAGTGATGGAATAGCTTTAACTACCTTAAACTAGCTGCCCTAAGTGCTGTTACTAGCTTTCTCTCAGTAGAAGAGAGCTTGTGAAGAGCTGCAGAAATCATTCAAGAAGAATGGTAAATTCTGCCTGAGCTGTGCCCTGTGAGGTCCTGGAAGCCTATACTTTTCTCAGGCTTCTCATCAGGAATGGTGTCCTCAGGTTCCTCATGAGGCTTTCCATTGTGTGTGGTGGTGGTGGTGTGAGGTGCTATTCTGGCAGATAACAAACTGTACAGAAACCTAAATAGGATTTGTGAGAGTTGCAGCTAATGGTGCTGCTGATTTTGCCTGGATGTAAATCAGAAGCTTCATAAGTGAAAAGCTATCCACAGTACATGGTACTCTGTCTCAGTCACTCACAGCTTCTCTTTTAATGTTTCTAAGGGTGAAACGGACCAGTGCATTATTCAGATCAGTACTTTGTCAGTTGTTTATCCTTTCTCATATAGGCTATGTTTAATAATATTTCTAGAATACATGTAAGAGCCCTTTTTTTTTTCTGCCTCAACTTCCCATCTCAACATGGTTCAGAGGAGAGAGTGGAGATTAGACTGGTAGAATTACATTCGTAAACATCAGTCTTCAGAACAACTTTGCACCAGCAAATACAGCACAACAGATCTTCCTACACTCTTTTGTAGTAATAGCTTGAACATTTATACAACCTAGGGGGTTGGGGAAAGATCCCCAGCACAGTGGCCAAATTCTTTGCAGGTGGTAAATCGGTGTGGTTCCAGAGATTTGCTTAATTTCTGTGGAACTTCTTGGGTTCAGACTGACAAAAGATTAATCAAGTTGATTGCTATGAAATGTGTGGTCTGTTAACACACCACAAGCATGAACACACCACAGGAAGGCAGACACCTGTTTTCTGTAGCAACTAAGCTTTGGTTTTGAGTTTCTGTCGAGGTACTGCCACAGACCAGCTTGAATATCTGCATAAAATAATTGTGGCAGTATGTGGGAGTATGGCAAATATCACTTTATCTTAATGTCATTTTCCCTGTGCTTTTACTTTTTTTTTTTTTCTTTTATGCCTTGTTTAGTATTCTGCTGGGTCAGAGGAAGTCGGGGGTCAGGGGTATGCTTGATTTAATACAACTGGATGGTTTGCCTGTTTTTTGTCTGTTCCTTTTGGTGTCTTGTCATTTGAATTTTATGTTTTTCCTTTTATTTCCTGAGATGGTTTTTCTGGGTATCATTTGCTGTGCTGTGTTGGTCCTTTCTGCTGGTACAGATTGCATTTGTTCATCTAAAATGCCTGTCCTGCACAATTTCCATCATTTTTACAGTCTTGAATTTTGTCATTTTCTGCTTGTGTTTGGTTGTGGTTTGTTATGTTTTGACAGTGGTTTGTCATACAGCTGTGAATAACCTCTTTGGATTGCCTTTAAAAACTTTCTTCTTTGCAGTTGAACAAAGTTAACTGAAATACTCTTTCTTCAAACAGAACGATTAGCACAAACAACAATGTGAGTGGCTATATACTGCAACCAGGCAAACCATTTGTTCTGGCTTTATTCACATTCAGAATGCAGATTTTTAATGCAAATATAAATGTTCTCTTTGTTAAAATATTCATATATAGATCTTTGATGGGGAGTGATGGGTTTGTTTTATAAGATGCAGAATTTTTACAGTTCAAATTAGAGCTTCCTCATCTAAGGTATGTCTTTTGGCTGTAGAAAAAGAATATGGGTAACCCCCTGAATCACGTCTCCAGTCTAGCTTAAAAAAGCTGTTTACTCCATAGGCCTCCTCAGAAATGTGGCTGCCACAAGAAATTCTGTCTTTTTCAGTGTGGGTAAAGGTCTGACTTCCTCTGTGCTACTAAAAACCTAATTCAGTCTTTTAAACAACAAACAGCATAGGCTCTGAGTTTTCATTTTATGATGTTGCAGACTCCCGGTGTTCTTAAGAGTGTTTTCACCGGATACACTGAGATACAACCTCAGTTTGAGGTGCTGCTTATGGGACTGGCAGGAAGGGGCTGGAAGTTTGAGTTCAAATTGACTGTGAGCTAGCAGTGTGTCATCATAGCAAAGAAGCCAAGAGCCTTCTGGGCTGCATTAGGGAGAGTCTGAGGGAAGTGATCTTTCCCTTGGTGCTCATGAAACACATCTGGAGTAGGGTATCCAGTCTGGGCTCACTATTAGAATGTACTGGAGAAAGTCCAGAGAAGATCCATGAATAAAATTAAGGACTTGGAGGATCTGCCATATGAGGAGAGGCTGAGTGAGCTGAGACTGTGCAGCCTGGGGGACAACTTATCAATGTGTATAAATATATGATGGAGGCAGAGTAAAGAAAACAGAGCCAGACTCTTCTCAGTGATGCCCAGTGAAATGGAAGAGACACTGGGAACAAAATAAAATTCATAAATTTCCACTTAAACATAACAAAAAGCATTTTCCTCCAAGGATGGTCAAACATTAGCAAAGGGTACCCAGAGAGGTCATGAAGACTCCATGTCTTTGGAAATATACAAAACCCGTCTGGACATGGTCCTAGGCAGTTCATTGCAGGTGACCCTGCCCTGAGTGATGGGTTGGACCACATGATCCCCAGAGGTGCCCTCCAAGCCCAGCAGCCATCCTGTGAAAGGGATCTCGGACTCTGCTGCTTCCTTGCCACATTTCCTGCTCCACACTGTCTTAGCCTGAGGCTGGAGTACTCGAGATCTGAAGACTGAATTTTGTAGTGAGCAATTGTTTAAAGACTGGTAGTGTGCTGTTAGTAGAATAAGGAAAGGGTTGGAAGGAAATTTTACTGTAATAGGTAGGCTGGCAGAACCTAATAAAAACTATGCTGATGTGGTTTAGCTTTGTGCTGAGACATACAGAGCTTTTTATAGTTGTTTTCTGACTGTTTTTACCAAAATGAATTATATTAAAATATTGCCTCTCTTCAGAGAGATGACAGCTTTAAGACTGAGCTGCAGATTATGTGTCTATAAGAATAAGGGTCATAAGGTGTGGGGAGTTAAGCTGAGGTCTCATTGTCATACTTGCTCTTGACTTGAGTGTGTTTTAGAGGATTGAAGTGATAGTTAACAGACTTTTGAGAAAAGGAAATACGTTGTCAACTGAATCAAAATTACACAGGCAAATCCTCACCAAGGTAAAATATTGTTAGAAAATACATATTGGAGAAAAAACCTAACACAATGGTTGAAGGAACACGAGGATAGAGGGAACATGAGAGGGGAACAAAATTTACATTTTTATAAGCTTTATTATTTAGTATTTTGAGTTATAACATTTAACTTTAGGCAGTATTATTGATAAAATAAATATTGCAGATACCATGAAAGTATCATGGATCAAAACAAAAATACCCCAAAACACTGGGTTCTGAATGTGGGGACATTTCAAGTCACCTAGTAACAATTCTGAATTCATGTTATTCATCCTGCTGTGGAATTCTGTTACAAAATTGAGAACAAAGGCAAAATGGTTGGAAATGTTAGATTTCCCCAATTTCCATGAAATGCTAAGTAAATCATTGAAGCTAAAATCAAAATTGTAAGGACATTGGAAGAATGTATATACAACTGATTTTATTCCTCAAAAAGCTTTGCTTTATTACCAGTACAGAGGTAGTACTTCCACAGTGTGTTGGGTTTGTGTCTGGTGGGGTTTTGGTAGCAGGGGAGGGGGCTACTGGCACAGCTTGTTTAAGAAGCTTTGAAAAGTTCCCCCAGCACCAAGTTGGACTGTGTCTGGCCAAGGCTGAGCCAATCAGCACCCTTTCAAGAACATATTTAAGAGACAAAACCTGTTGGGTGAGTTCTTTTGTTTTGGGTGTTCTTTTGTTCAGGAGAGGATCGGGAATAGAGAGAGACAAGCATGGGGTGTGGAAGAAGGGGGGAAGACATGCCAGAGCAGCCATTCCCATTTGGCCCATGGTGAGATGGCCCATGGTGAGCCCTTGCAGCCCTTAGAGATCAACAGTGGAGAAGAAGTCCATGACAGCCCAAGGAGGACTACCGTGCCAGAGTAGGTGGCTGCTCCCAAAGAAGGCTGTGACTGAGGGAAGCCTGTGCTGCAACAGTTGTTGCTGAGAGACTTGTGGGAGGGATACTGCATTGCAGCAGGGGTGGACTGCCAGGAGGTAGGAATGTCAGAAACAGCATGGTATGGACTGACCCCAGGCCCCTTTCCTAGGACTGGAATAGGTTGCTCAGGGAGGTGATGGAGTCACCATGCCTGGAGGTGTTTAAAAAACTAGTAGACATGGCATTTGAGGCTATGGTCTAGTGGATAGAGAGATGTTAGGATGAAGGCTGGCTAGAAGTCCTTTCCAACCATATTGATTCTATGATTTTGTACTACTCTGCACCACTGGAAGGTAGGAGGCAGACAACTGGGAGCAGAGCTGATGAAGAGAGGAATGGTGGGGGGAAGGTATGTTTAAGTCCCAGTTGTTTTTCTCACATTCCCACTCTGATTCAATTGATAACTTGGTGGCAGTTCTGTTGTTTGAATTAGATTGATATTGTTTCCCCAAGTTGAGTCTGTCTTTTGCCCATAAGTGATGAGTGATCCTTTCCTGTCCTTAGGCTCAACCCTTGAGACTTGTGTTGTTTATTCTCCTCCCCATCCCATTAGAGGGTGGGTAGGAGGGAGTGAGTGTCTGTGCGGTGGTGTTTCATGATGGCTGGGTGGGCGTTAACCATGATGCACAGCCTTCTTTGAGTTTAAAATCTATAATGTCTGTAGATTATAGAGATGTTTTCCTAATGTTTAAATACAATGTAGTTCTATTTTTGTATATACTATTGTTAGTATATATATATTGTTTTATATCTAGTTACACATATATACTGTATATATATATTGTTAATATACTGCTATTAGTAGTATACTGGTATTCTGTAGTACGTTGTTATTACTCTGCTGCAGTAGACTTTAAAACATACATTTAATTTTGCTTAATATTTAATTTTTACAAATAACTAGAAATTTCCTGTCAGTCGAAGTTAATCATACATTATAATCTTTATTCTGTAAGTAGTCTAAATGATAGGAGCCCAATCTTACCCACTAGACAGGGAGAAAAAAAAAGAGGACAGGTCTGTGTGTGCCAGATTCTGCCGTGGATACATGTGGGTGGTTTAATCAACATAGCCCACACATATCCAAGACAGAATTATTAGACTGTCTTTTCACTGCCTTTCATGCCATACTATCAAATTCCCAGCTTTTTTGGGGGAATTGAGAGATTCTTGTTGTATGAGCTTAAATCCACTTACCAGAAAAAGACTTATAAAGGTGGAGGGGCATTCCCACGAGCAACCTGCCTTGCAGCTTTTCCAGAAAGCAGGTCACACTACTGAAAACTGGAGCTTTCCTATTGTCCATCATCATGAAGGGATCTCTCCCTCCACGTCCCATCTAGATGGACTGTTTCTGGGAAGAAACACACCTGATGTGCTGTTTCACTAGCACAAATTTGGGCAAATAAGAGTACAGGCAAAATAACAGCAATGACATCACTATGTAACTCCATGTTGTTTTGCTTTGTTTGTACTTTGTTTGCTTTGTTTGTACTTATTTGTTTATTTCAGTTACAAAAACACATGTAGATGAACATGCCAAGTTCTGGCCCATA
Source organism: Chloroceryle aenea (assembly GCA_013399075.1). Taxonomy (NCBI): domain Eukaryota; kingdom Metazoa; phylum Chordata; class Aves; order Coraciiformes; family Cerylidae; genus Chloroceryle; species Chloroceryle aenea. The sequence continues at coordinate 345,278 of VWZY01003204.1, forward strand.
CAGATGCGTTAGCCAAGCCCAGAGATGTCAATTAACAATTAACAGAAAATTCAGGCTTGCTTCTGCAGTGCTCAGGAAAGCTCATTTGCAATCAATGGGCAGTCATCTCTTGGCTTCCCAAACCTTTATCTGTCTGAGTTAGCTGTAACAGCTCCATTCAGCTAGTGAGATCCAACTGTGGCAATCTCTCAAGCAAGAGACTTTCATGGTCTGCCTAGAACTTTACAGGAAAGCTCAAAATTTTTTGCTGGGAGACAAAAAAAAACCCACAGACCCAACCTGTGGATCTCAAGCCCACCTATACAGCATGTTGCTGAAATAACAGGCTGTACCAGAACTTCCAGAGAGCTCCTTTAAGCTATGGGCATAGGGTGGTTATGGGGACCAATATTTTTATTTCACTGATTAACACTTCCATTGTTTCACTTCTATATGAACTTGGCAGTTATCTGAAATGGTGTATATGTATATATTAAATCCAAGTCTCTGCCCCTGAAAGCTTCTACTGTAAAGGCAACACATGAGCAGTTCACTGAGCAAGGAGGGGTTTGATCTCAAGCCCTGCTTCTGCAAAAAGGCTGTGAAAATTCATTCTGTAGAGAGGGCATTGAGATTTTGACAGGCTATCTTCAGGACACAAAGGGAGGAAGTGTTCTTCTATTTCTAGCCCAGAAATAATACCAGTTTCCTGTGAAACAGAAAAACATGTTTACTTTCTATTTTATTCAAATCATCCTTGGAAAAAATAAACAAAACAAACAAAACCAAACAAACCCAACCACCAGTACTATCACCACCACATGATGTTTAGTGGTACCACAATTATATTATAATTCTTTTTTTTAAATGGTTTTCTACCCATAGCCTGTCTGAGGCTTGCAAAAACCCTGAACTTTACAAGCTATGGCCATTTCCACCTAGAGGTCATTGGACTTCTTTCCTCAATTTGGGATGGAAAAATCATTTTAGACTTAAACATATTCCTAACAGAATAAAGTATTTTACACTCAGTCGAAGATATTTTAAGGGTAAATAAATGAAAGGATAGCAGGAAAATTATGATTGCTAGGATCAGGATGACAGTGGGGAACCCTAATTATTATCGTTGCATGCCCAGGCCAAAAAGCAAGAGCATGACCGAAGTGCATCCCTTCCCGAGAAGCAGGCCTTGGACCATTTAATATGTCAGATGGTTTAATTGTTTTCTTTAGTATTCCCCAGGAATTATACTTAAGAAATTGTATATAATATAACTGTTACTGACCCATAAAACTTCTTGCCTGTGTTTATAGATTGAATTAGTTGGTTTCTGGACTGCTTATATTTGGGGGAAGGTCACAAATCTACCTGTCTTAATTGAATTCTATAATTGTATTTAGGTCTCTGTTCCACCAGAAAGGTATCCAAAGCCAAGCTCTTACACAGCTGAATAGGCTAAAGGTACATCACTCAGTGGATGACAGCATTATATTTTGTGCAAAATAGTATCTTCGGCTATGCCTTTCTTATGGACATATAAATAACTATTTCATATAAATAACTATTACCTGTCGCTAAATCCAGGTGATCTTTGTCAGTATGCTTTTCTCTCTGAGGATTTTCTAGCACAAATGAAACAAATGTTAAGGGGCAGTGCCCACTTCTTATGGGAGATAGTACATCCTCAATACTCAACTGGGGTTGAAGGATGATGGCGAGGACAAAATGATCTGGACAGACTGGAGAGATGGTCAAAGATAAACCTTATGAAGTTCAACAAGTAAAAGTGTAGAGTCCTATATCTGGGGAAGAATAACACCATACACCAGTACAGATTAGGGGTTGACCTGCTGGAAAGCAGCTCCATGAAGAAGGACCTTGGAGTCAAGGTGGAGAAGAAGTTATCCATGAGACAGCAATGTGCCCTTGTGGTCTGAAGACCAATGGTCTCCTGGGGAGCATTAAGAACAGTGTGTCCAACAGGTCGAGGAAGGTTCTCTTCCCCCTCTGCTCTGCCTTGGTGAGACCAAATCTGGAATATTGTGTCCAGTTCTGGTCTCCCTAGTTCAAGAGACACAGGGAAATACCAGAGAAAGTCCAATGGAGGACTATGAGGACGATTAAGGGACTGGAACACCTCTCTTAAGAAAGAAGGATGAGAGACCTGGAGCTCTTAAGTCTGGATAAGAGAAGGCTGAGAGGGGATCTTATTAATGCTGACAAATATCTCAAGGGTGGGTGTCAAGTAGAAGGGGCCAGTCACTTTTCTGTAGGGCCCTGTGATAGGATATGGGCAATGCTCACAAGCTGGAACACAGGAAGTTCCACCACAACATGAGGAAAAACTTCTTTACTGTAAGTGTGACAGAGCACTAGAACAGGCTGCCTGGAGAGGTTGTAGAGTGCCCTTCTCCAGAAATTTTCAAACCCCTCCTGGATATGTTCTTGTGTGGCTTGCCCTAGGTGATCCTTCTCTGGCAGGGGGGTTGGGCTCTATGACCTTCAGAGATCCCTTCCAGCCCCTACCATTCTATGATTCTATGGTTCTGTGGTTCTATGATAATTTAAAGCAGCATTGCAGTGATTGGGAATTAATGCTTGAATGCTGAGGAGCAGGCAAATTTTTCTTCTAGTATATCCAGTTCCTTACAGTACAGGGTGTCACATTTTGCACTATAAAATGGTCTTCTCTGGGTAACGTGACTGTAAGAGACTGTTAGTATTTGTATCAATACAGGTATGAACCTACATGTGCTTTCCTAAGCCTGAGTATTTGGCTCAGAGCCTTATCAACTGCAGTCATGGCTGTTCTAACATATTCTTACAGGCAGATGATAGAGCATCTAGTATTGTTTGATAATTCCCACTGAAAGGCCCTTCTATTTATTTATAATTTCACTAAACTCAATCCGATAAATCTGAAATTGCTTTTACTTTTAGCTACTTCTTTATTTAAGCCAAAAAGTATTTTTTCTTTCTCTCAAAATGGGAAAATACTGTTTTGGTCACATGAGAAAAGTCTTGAAACTTTGTCTAAATGCCCAAGAATCTGTGTACTCTGGAGTAAGCTGTCTCACATTTGCAGCAGGGGTTTCTCTTTTGTCCTCTTTGTGGAAATCTGACTGAATTTAGCAAATTTAAAAACTTTTTTGGGAAAAAAAGCGCACCCATTCTCAAGTACTCAGTGCAGGCTTTACTGGAGTTTGACAGCTAAAATTTCCAAGGACTCCCTTTTCCAGGAACATAAGAAAGCTCCTTGTAGGAGCCCAGTGGGGTTATCCACATGCCACCTGCAAAGAATAACTAGACATATTTCAGCTCAGGACTATGTGGAGTCATGGACATTTCCACAGTAAAGCCCACAGGGAATGCTCAGCCAGTGCTGCACTCTAGGGCAGGAAGCCCTTCCTTCTCCTGCACTGCCAGCGGATGCGCCTGGGATCCAGGTGGTCCTGCAAAGGAAGCAGCTAGACCTGAATGTAGAGGAAGGAAGGAAGAGGTGGAAAAAAAAAAGAGAAGGGGAAAAAAATCAGGATAAGATGACATTGATGTGAGAGAGGGGAGTGAAATAGTAACTGGGGGGGTGAAAAGAGGAGATGTTTGATGCTTAAGTAAGAGAGAGTTGGAAGTCAATCCAAAAAGCATGGGGAATGGGGAGTTGTTTGGCTGAGTGGGGGACACAGAGGGGAGAGGTCCTCTTGCCCGGTCTCTGGCTGGATAAAAAGCTCAAGGAAGGAAGGACAGATGGCATTCATTTGGAGACAGAGTGCGCTGTTAGGGGGAGAATGTGGGGAAAAGGGCACTTAGGGGAAAAAAAACCCTAAGTGTGTCTATTTACTGCAAGAAGGGAAGGAAAAGCACATTTGCCACATTCTCATTTCTATGCCCAGGCAAGGACTGTGCATTTGTGCGCAGCAGAGCTGGGGGTGCACATGTATGTGCTGGAATTCTCATATATGCAAGTATCTTTTGGAGGAGAAAAAAATCAAGGAAAAGTCCTTCACACTTAAAATGCACACAATTTTCTTATGATCCCTAGACTTTATAAGAGCTGTTCCACAGCCTTTTGTTGTTGGAAATGCCATCTCCTGCACAAATAAGCTTTGTTGCCACTCTAAAGAGTTTCATGTTTATCCTAGAAGTGAAATGATCTTTGTTAAGCCATTGAGGGATTCAGGATGAGAACCAAAAACTTGAACTTGCTTCAGTTTTCTGTGGCAAGGCAACATGGTGAGCCAAGGAGAGGTCCCCTTAGTACACGTTTCCATTAGCATTTCTTCTCGATCTGGTTAGCTATCACAGAATCATAGAATGTTAGGGGTTGGAAAGGACCTCTGGAGATCATCGAGTCCAACCTCCCTGGCAAAGCAGGATCACTTAGGTCATGCCACGCAGGAACACATCCAGGCAGGTTTTGAAAGTCTCCAGAGAAGGAGACCCTTACAATCCTTTATGCTGGACATTTGCATTAGTTATTTTCAATTTTACATACAGACAGTGTCTGTATGTGCATCTGTCACTGAAAGTTGGGTTCCATGGGGCATATGCTTGTGTGCACATTTATTCATCTACATCCTTTTGGTTCTCCACTTTGTTGTTCACAGTACCATATCTCTGTGGCAAGCATAGATAATGCTTACTATGAAAAGTAATAAGGTACTTAACTGTATTTCTAGTCTTCTTAATATGTTGTAGCTGTGAAACAAGGGAAAAAGCAACACCATATGACCATGCTACTTTGGGAATGGTCTATAGAATGCAGTTTAAATAGTTTCAAGATATTTATGCAGTGCATAAGTCATGTGAATAGAGGTTTATCACAATCAGTAGGAATGCTGGGTTTTCATATCACACATTTTTCTGCTTAGGATGATTAGCAGGAAATTTAATTTACACTAATTAGCCTTAGGGGAGTGAGAAATTAACTTGATGGGTAAATTTTACTTTTTACTATATACCATATCAAACATGGAGAAATTTTCATTAAAGGCTAAGCTGAGTCCTATGCTGATACACCAGACTTCAATTTTTCTAAATTAAATTAAAAGACCGTGGAAAATTAATATATGCATGGTGAGTGGGTGGGGTTTTCTTGGATCTAGAGCTGTAGAATAATTTTTCAATGTATTCATTGAATTGTCAGCCACTTCCAGAGAGCATGGTATATTTTTGTACATTATATTATGTTATTATCTAATATTACAGCAAAAGCTTAAACAAGTCCTAATTTTCTATATTTGTATATTTTCATTATATAATATGCGTTATAACTGCACATGCAATATTCCACATTGTAATGCACAGAGCAGAAACAGTTTTCACAGAACTACTGTGAAAATGCCATACTTCCTAATTTACAACACCCACTTGCAAATACATTTTTAGGGTCAGGAGCCTTTGTTCGTATGCTGGCAAAATTCCTATGGAAACAATTTTTTTAGAAATTACTCTCAAAAGTCTACAGCAAATGAGGGAGGAATGAGTCACCACATGGTCCTAATAGAGAAATAAGATTTAGGAACTAATAAACTCTAATCTTGCCTGTTGATGGCGGCTTTTCTATCTCGTTCTTCCAAACAGTTTAGATCGTTTGTTCTTCTCCCTCTGTAAAATTGAGGCAATTTTAATGTATCCACCAGTCAGAATTATTGTGGATTGATTAATGCATGCAAAGAATTGAGTAATTCAGTATGAAAGTATCTTTCTATTATAAAATGAAGTGTTCTGTCACACCAGGCCTGTGGTTTCATCCAAATTTACCTGTTAAAAAGGAGATGAAAATCATCAGTTGCATACAAGATCGCCTTTGATATCAATGCTTGTGTTCGTTTGTGCATCTGATGTACACTCAGAAGCTCACTATTACCATTACATATTTGGGATTGTAGTACTTACTGAAACTACGATTAAAGTGAGAGGTATAACTTCAGTGAGAATTTTACTCGAGTAAGTATTGCAGAATTGGGTGCCTTGAGTCCATTGTTTGGGGTTAAAGTGGTGCATGTAATCTAGTTCAGCCATCTGCTTAGACTTTCTAGTTTATGGCATAGATAATTCTAGTCTAAATAGAGATCTAAGATATACCTGTGGGTGCTCATATATTGTGTAACATATATTGTACTGCATTCTCAGGTTCTTCTTCAACCTTCAGGACTCTGATTTCTCATCAGTAACCCTCCTGCTCAGTCAAGAGCATTTGTACATGTGTATGTGTGCATGTATGGGTGGGTATATATACGTGCACTTACACCCAGAGAAACATATATGCGTACACACACCCCCCTGCATAAATGTGATTTGCCTTTTTGGTTGTACGAGTATTTTTCTGTAAGTGCTCATGACTTGTATTTATACATTTATGAGTAATATCAACTTTCAGTCATAATTGACACCATGTGGCTTTCTGTATAATAATTACTTTGGGACAAAAAGCCTTGCAGATGGTTTCAAGAGTGACTCTAACTCGTCATCAGTGTAAAAAGATTAAATAAGATGAGCCCACTCCCTCTGAATGGAATAAGCCGTTTTCATTGATTTCAATAGGAGCAGGCACAACCTCATTTCTACAGCAGAGAACATGTATTATATTCATTAAATGAAAGTTTGATTTCATTGCACTGAAAATTATTCATGTTCTGTTAGCAAATGGTTTGAGATTTTATAACCTGGAGCATTTGCTGAATTCTGCTTTGTATTTTCCTCACAGCAATTGGAAGGACCCTCATTCCTCGTTATTTTAGCACTGTCTTTGAAGGAGGTGTAACAGACCTGTATTACATTCTCAAGCACTCAAAAGAGTCATACCACAACTCATCCATCACAGTGGACTGTGATCAATGCACCATGGTCACTCAGCATGGAAAACCCATGTTTACCAAGGTAACAGGGAAGACTCAGTAAAGCATGTTGTTGGTTTTTCTTTTTTAGTGTGTATAAGGGTGAAAAATATTGGTTGTTGCTTTTTTCTGGTAGACTGAGATTATTTCTAATACTGAAAACCCTTGAAGCTATTTAATTACTATTTTCTATATTCATTACATGACTAGAATATTCTGTGGGCATCCTCTACAATTCTCCCAGAAAGACTGCAAGACAAGCACATAACGGCCAGTTGCCAGAACTATCAGTTATACATGAATTAAATTCAACTTGTCCATCTCCTTTTCTCTGGGCTTGATTTTAAAGGAATAATGAGATTTCCCATTGCTGGTACTTACCATTGGGAATGGTATGTGTTACATTTGATACTTGCTCAGTCCAAGGATTATAAATCTCTAGGAAAGTAGTGATTTAATACAGTAGGATGCTGATCCAAAGGACAGTGAAGACAGTGGAAGCAGTCGATTGATTTAAACATGTTCTGGATCAGGTAGTTAGTGAATATTCAATATTTGTAACTGATAGTGAATTATCTTCATGCGTTGGCCACTTCTAGTCCTGTAATTACAATTATAACTATAATATATATAATTACAAACAGTATCATATTTATAAAGAACAGTATTAGGTGTGGTGTTGGGGGATATGGTTTAGGGGTGAACTTTGTACAGTAGGGTTAATGGTTGGACTCAATAATCCCAAGGGTCTTTTCCAACCTGAATGATTCTATGATTCTACAAAATAGGTGGAAAATACAAATTAAAACAATTTTTTTCTTATTAAAAAAATCAGTAAACTAATTTTCAAAATGAAAGTGTCCCCTTTCATAAATTACAGGAAAGTATAATTTTCCATCTTGTACCTGTTCATCTGCATTAATTTTTAACCTTTGCATGGAGAAAAGCATGAAAGGAGAAGGCGCAGTAGGAAGAGATAACCCATCCACATTGCTCTTGGCCTGCAGGACTGTGGAGGTTTTAGAGTCAAAAAGGCACCACTTAATGACACCATCATGACCAGAGCCCATATGGCTTACACTGTTTTAGCATATACGTGAGTCCTATCCCTTCAGAGCATCTTCCACTGCTATCTTCATGGCTTTTGGATTGGGGGTCAAAGAAGAGGGAGAGGAAGCTACTGGTGTCTAGAACATTGATGAGCTAGGAGGTGTTCATTCAATGGTGTCATCATTCCAGTACTCTCATTTCAGCCCTCTTGTGAATTACACAGACACAAGCAGAGACACAGGTGAAAAGAGACCAGATATTCCCAGGTAGCACCTCTTTGCCACCTCACTGTTCATGAGGATTTGTGTGTACTGGCCATGTGCAGAGGACATCATGAGGGTATACAGTAGATGCTTCTCTAAAGAGCTCCCTAAAGTATTTTCTGTGTTATTTCCCTTTGTAATAGCTCTAATGCAATAGAAAATAAGAGGTGGGGGTGTTGTTTTTTTGTTTGTTTGGGGTTTTTTTGTGGGTTTGGTTTTTTTTTTTTTTTACTCAGTAAATATTACATGTTTTTCTCAATTCAGTGAGTTTATTTTACTTATCACAGCTGCACATGCAGTGAGTGTTGTTACTTTGGAAAGTAATCAGCAAGTCAAAGATGGACTAGCAGCAGGCACCGTTCACATGAGCTGGGCCAGTCACCTCCTGTGGCACTGTCCTGTTGTGCATGGTGAACCTCTCCATCCTCTGCAGCCCTGGCAGTGCACAGCCTGCTTCAGCCCTAGTGTTTCTGTTGCAGATGCCAATACAATCCTCTGTATCCCAGTAGAAAACATCAGGTGGGGCTGTGGTTTGGATTCTAGGAGAAATATCAGAGGGTTTTAATTGCTGCATGTTTAAAATATGGCTGTGATAGTAAGAGCAAATTTGAAATAAATCACATTAGTTAGTGGAATAATTGAGAAAAGCATATATTACTCCTCAGAAATAAGTTAGAAACAAATGTTACCTCAGCTGTGTGCATCTAAGTTCTAGCAGAGATACCAAGGGCACAGATCTTGCACCCAAAGTTAAACTCCTACTCTCCCAGCATCAATGATGGAAGAAAGCAGAGCTCCCATAATAAGCAGCACTCCAATGAACTGTGTAGCTCCTTAGATCATGTCTGAATTTCACCCAGAGAAACTACCACAAAGGGTTTTTAATGCAAAACTAACTGCATTTCTTAATAGCTGTTGCAGTTTGATAAACAACTTCCAAGCTGCAAATTCACTAACTTCTAATGAGCTAAAACAGTTCTCATCATGTATTGAATCAGGAATCCACAGCTGCATTTTACTCATTTTAACATTTTCCTAGATAGAGCAACTCACTGCATACTGCAGTAGTGGATGAATATAAAAAATGGCATTTCCATTTTTTTAAAAAACAAATATGGCTAGAACATGCCTAGCAGTAAGAATTTGAATAGTCTTACTTGTCTTTGGAGGACAAGAGGTCCTTGTAAAGAGTCACACACTTAAAAATTGTTTCATCAAGATATAAGTAAATACTATAGCAATTTAATACAGTTCAGTGGCATGAATTAAATGTGGTAAAAGAAGAGACTAAAGCCCTGAGTACCATGATTGTTTACCTGGCAGGTTCTTAATTTTTTTTCCAGGTAAAGAAAAGCTTTAGGAGTCCTCCTAAGTCTCTGTTTTCCCCGTGTTTACTGACACTCCAACTTTACGCGTAGGCAAACTGTTGTTCTGCAGTTTTGTTTATACCTCCCAATAGAATGGCAGAGGCGAGCCTTGCTTTCACTGCTAGAGCAGCAAGTGCGCTGTATTCTAACCGCTGTCTTCCTCTGTCCAATTGCAGAGCCATTATCTGGATTATATAGGTGAAGCCCTTGAAACTTGGTGATTTTAATCCTTACTAACAATTTCAGGCATTTCTCAGAATTGTATAAGCTTTAGGTTTTTTTTTAAAGCAGTGACTCAGGTTTGAGGAATGGTAGTTAATAAAAGAGGAAGACTTAATTTTAAAAGATGACTGGTGTTTGGAGAGTGAGACTGAGCAATACAGCACAGAAGCAAAGTTGGTTTTCATAGGTATGAGCGGTAGAAATTCCTACAATTAATAAGTGCAGTGAAGGGGTTAAAAAGCTATTGGTTAGTTTGAGAAATGTTCTTTTTTAGTTTTTTCCTGGCCTAGTCTAGAGCAACCACGTGATATACTGAATGCCTGCCAGCCTCTTTCTTGTTGATCCTCCGGAGACCATCTGTGCTGGGGGCATTGATTAGAGTGTGTCTGCTGGGATTACATCTTTTCTGTTGCCATGCCAACTAATCAGCTGATTTTGGTTACCACAGAAACAAAATGTCAGAGCTCACAGTACGGTAACATGAATTCAGCACAACAGAAAATGTTTTCTTAATTGGAGAACCTTTTGATTTTTTGGATTCTATGTAAAAGGCAGCTTTACAAAAAAAAAAAAAAAATCCAAGAAAAAAGGCCCATTTAAATTAAGAACTGTGCCAATTTTATTGATTAAAAGCAATGCAGAAAATTCTACTCTACACAAGGACATTAAATTCCTTTATAAGATGTAAAAATTTTTACCACTGTGATATGAGAAAAATGTTTCCAGTTTTCTAATAAAATTTATTAATGCCAGTGCATAAAATAAATCTGTTTGAGCTGTGGGGTTTTGAGCTTAAGAGAAGAAACATTTGAAAAGCCACAGGTATTATTATAAAAAAAAATATTTTTAATCTGAAATATTTTTATGCTAACTAGTCAGTAATTGGTACCTTTGGCTTCAACACAGTACCATTAATATAAAATGTTTTTTCTTCTTGTATGAATCCTTATGTTTGTGCATGTGTACCCCTGTGTAATATCTTGTCACAGTGCAAGTGATATGGAAATCAAAATCAGATGACAAAATAAGTCACATTAAAAATATGAAGGCATCACTAAGGTGTGTTAAAATGGACAGAGGACAACCTGTTGCCTGTTCTCCTTCACAGGTCTACAGTCATTTGTCTATATACTATGACTCCATAAATTGCCTATGTACTTTTGCAGAAGCAACCAGGAGGAAAAACTCTGATGACGCTAAGTGAACTGTTAACCAGAAAAGCCACACGTTGCCTAAGCAGGAGCTAGCCAAGTCTGAGCTGGGGCTTGTATAAAGGCTCAACAGACTCTGCTGAATCTAGGATGGCTAGCTGTTCAATCAAATATTAGTTGTATTAAAACTGAAGTCATAGAAACCTTTTCTTTTAAAAGACATTATATCCTCTTTCCACAGTATCTCTGTATCCTGCACTTGCAAGTTTACTTTGAACACGAGTAGTAAGTCTAAACATCCAATTAAAAAATAAATTAATGACAAAGCTAGTTAATTTTCATATCAGGCACCTTTTACAGTACTTTACAGTACCCCTAGCCAAGGTACCATGCTGAGTGTATATCTTGCACCCTTTGGAAGGTCACAGCCACAGCAGTTTTTCCACATAAAGTTGTGAGCAGTTTTTTAAAACTCCCCAGCAGTTTATTTTGTTTTTCATTTCTGGGTAATATCCACTTACTGCATTTATTCCTCCCATATTTTCTCTCATTTCTTAGACAAGACCCTCAACAAAGCTGTGTGAGCCACTTTCTGTGGAAACAGTTCTGTTGTCTATGACTACAACCTGGCTCTCCTGGCTCTCAAACCTGCCATGGCAATGCAGTTCATACAGCCTGATGGCAGACACCCCATCTGGCTTTCCTTGGAAAGAGGGATTAATAAGAGTAGATAAGAAAATAAAGAAAAATTAAAATGGGGAAAAAAATGCCTGGAAAAGACAAGATCACTTGGAAAAGACAATAAAGAAAAAATAGGAAAAGACGTCAGATTTGGCCATAGACATTCAGTGCACTGTGTACTTCAACTGGACATGAAAGTTTATATGCCAAGCTATTATGACAATATAAAACATGTTGGGAATAATTGGTTCAGCAACTGACATCAAGTATATGCAGTTGCACCACCGCCACTGCAAGGTTCAATCATTAACTAACAGCGAACTGTGGGGGAAAGAGATCTGATGCAATAAATAAGACAGTGCATATGATTTTATATGTTTGAAAATGCTATAAAATCTATAATATTATAGGTTACCAACTCCACAATAAGGCTCGTGAAGTCATTTTCCCACATTCAGTGTTTCTTCCCAAGAGATCAGAATACAATTAATCTAGTAGAGATGAACTATAGAATACTGCTCTGATATTTTTGAATGTTGTGTAATCGATGATACAATACCATTAAAACCAAAATTCCTTGGAATTTATTTCATGTCTTTTATGTATCTAGGTATGCACAGAAGGACGTCTTATCTTGGAGTTCACTTTTGATGACCTTATGAGAATAAAAACATGGCACTTTACTATTAGACAGTACAGAGAATTAGTTCCACGCAGCATTCTAGCCATGCATGTAAGTAATCCTTTTTTCACTTGACCTAATGCAAAGAAATGAGATTAGATTTATGAAGAACTCCAGCAAATTTCACACCCAAGGCAATTAACTATAAATATTTTGTTTTGCCGGCAACTACATCCATTTACAAGTTCTTTCATCACTCTCTTGTTTCCAAGTGCTCTATTGTTGCCATTGTTACTGTGTTTTAATTTTGTTTTAGCACATGGTTTTCCTTTTAATCCCATTTGGTGGTTTGTATGATTTGGGCCCAAAATCTGTTCTTATTGATTTGAACTACACTAAAGTCAGTGAATTTTCACTGTTTTAGGTATTTATTTAGTCTTTAAATGAAATAAACTAATGTTACCCTTGCATGAGACAGAAAATAAGCAATTTCCATATATTTACTTGGAATCCTTTAGAATTTTAAACCAGATTGTTTTTTTCTGCACTTCAAGACTTCTCTTTTGTAATTGAATGAAAACAGACACAATAGGACATTAAAATATTAAATATTCTACAAGCTGAAGTAAAAATGTTATAAGGTAAACCATTACTGAGAAACAAAGGAACAAGTCTTACTGCCACTGTCAGTTCTGCAATGTAGAAGCATCCCAACTAGTCATGCTCCACAGACAGAATTAAATGCAGGAGTAATGTTTTAGTAAGGTAAAAACACAGGCCTGAAAATACGCCTGTATTTTGACCTTGAGTTACTTAGATATCCATAGACAAAGCTATATTTTTTGTGAGGAATTTTAAATTCCTGGACTTTTTTGAAAATGCTCTTACAAGCCTGAAGAAAATACCTGTGAGAACCTGCTCCACCATTTCTGTTCCAGGGTTATCTTTTATTATAGAGGGCTGATCTTCTGAGCTCTTCAACAGTATCCCATTAAGGGACAACGAGGATGGCCATGAGCGAAATTATGTATTTAGAGGGCTGCTGCAATTCAAAGAGCATGGAAACAGGTTAGCCAGCAACCAGCAGGTATTAATTTTAGTAATGAGATTGATCTCATTTTAAAGAGGAGGCTGGTCTCATAGGTAAAGCTTGGGGCTAGGATCAGAGAAGGGCTGTACTTGTGTGTTTCCTGTTTAATTCTGGGAAAATAACTTAGACCAGAAGGGTTCTCCAGCACATGCTTAATGATACTTATGTGATCAGCTCTGCTGAAGGTGCCTTGATGATTTCTCTCTGCTTCAGTTTCTTATCCACCAAAAGAAAGTGGTATCTTCTTTATTCCTGCCTGTATCTGTTTACTCTTTGGGGACTCCTAGCCAACAAAGGGAAGGCTAAAACCGTACTGCAGTCCCTCAGGAAGCTCTTTGGTGGTGCCCTGCTCACTTGCACCCCTGACCATGACTGGACCTCCTAGGTCTATGGGCAGGGACAGAAGGAAGATATTGGAAAGCAGTCTTTATTTGGCTCAGATTTCATGTTTTATATTTTCCTATGCAAACAGAACCCTGTAGTTTATTATATAAATTTAGCATCAGTGTGCAATTTTTCCAAATAAATGGTACATCTTTTCAAAGAACCTTTCCTGCACTCCACCAAGCACATAGAGAAAAACAAATAGACAAAAGACAAAGTGAAAATTCTTTTTCCTCTGTTATTTAGGCACAAGACCCTCAGGTGCTGGAGCAGCTGTCCAAAAACATCACTCGAATGGGTCTGACAAACTTCACCCTCAACTACCTCAGGGTAAGCATACCATAGCTGGTGATTATTGTGAGCATTTTTTAAAAGTTACTGTTAGCTTTGAGTCAAAGTAATGAGAGCAGAGCCTGTGTCAGTAAGGTAAGAAATGGACCTAACCCTTAACAAGGGTGAAGGAGAAACACAGAGACTGTAATAAAGATGTAGGTGCTAACAATGAACCATTAAAAAGGGTAAGAATGTTATCATAGGGTTGAAGCAATCTGTGAGTAGCTCCTGGTTTTAAAAGTCTTTTGTTTAAGTTTTGATTGTCTTTATTTTTTTGTAAGCAAGAAGTTCCCCACCATTTTCTCTCTCCTTCACTGTTCCCTGAGAAAATGGCAGCTCATTCTTATTAAGAGCTGTCTGTCTTCTCCAGATTTTCGACCTCCCCACCTCTCCCAGGCAGAGGCAGGGCTGAGCAAAAGCTCAGATCCAGTCTTGTTTGCAGCAGTCCCTCAAAGCAGTCCTCACTTCACTTGCCTCTGGGAGCCTGAGCTCCCTCCTCAGCCTTGCACTGAATCGAGTGTGTTTTTGTGATTAAATAATGCATTTGTTCCCATTGCTTTTTGACCCTTAAAGGGCATTCAAAGTTTGGAAGTTTATTTTTATTTTTGAAAGTATTCCCTGGCGTTGGCTTACAATGCAGACTCTGAAATACAGTTTGTAAAGTTCATATTTCAAGGTTAAAATTCAGATTTTTCTTTTATTTCTCATCCTGCCAGTAGGAGCTAAAATGAGGCAAATCGCTCAATGATATATCAAGCTACCTTGACAAAGAATATCTGAATTTAATCCTTTTAATTCTGTGAGTGATTATTCAAGATGCTTTTTTAAGATAACAAGAACCATAGAAAATGCAGTTATTTTCAGCCTAACATAGAGCTGTACCTGACGGTCTATGTTTTAGCTGCACTTCATTTGTGTCTATGAACCTTATCATACGTTCCCTATGGATGGAGTCCTACCCTCGGTGTGTTTTAAATTCCAGGGTGGACAGTGTGCAGGACTGAAATGAGTGGTGAGATCTTTCTCACTGCATTCCCACAGCTTATAGACAGCCTATAGTTGTATGTAATCTCCTAACATGATTGCTGATTGTTGTTTGTGGTGTCAGCATAGAAGTTACTGTTCAAATTATAGTCCGAGTTGTGCAGGTCAGCTTTGCTATAGCATAACTGAAAAAGGAATATGGCATAAACACTCAGAGGAATAACAGATTACATTAGAATTTTTCCATGTAGAAATTAAAAAGTAGTATGTCTATGTTATATGTGGTGTATTCTTGTAGTTTGGTACAGAGAGCAGCCATTGTGCTTTGGCAACACCCCTATAGGCACACTGCTATAGTCTTGTGGTGAGGCATCCTAGAGCAGGTTCTCCAGATTTCTCCAGAAATCCCCATTGAGGATTCCATAGGATCATTAAGCTTGGAAAATATCTTCAAGATCATCACATCCAACCATCTATCTAACACCTCCATGACCACTAGACCACGTCCCAAAGCACCACATCCACCCATTTTTTTAATGCCTCCAGGGATGGTGACTCCACCACTCACCTGGGAAGCCTGTTCCAATGTTCCTCTTCAGTCACACCAAATTTTAAATTTCATCTTGTGGCAAACTGGGCAGCAAGGAGCTGCCTTAGGTAGACTATTTCCATGTTTTCTTTCCAGAAGTCCAGTGGCAAAAGACATTGCCCTGTTTTAGAAGCCTTTGATGCCCTTAGCATGACCAGACACACCTGCAAGCTCTTGGGCTGATCCACACCAGCTGCAGTACTCAGTACCCATCCTCTGCAAGGATCAGAGTGCCATGCTGAATTTGTAGCTCTGTCTCTATCACAGACCTCTTTCTGGGTTCTTGGTGGAATATTCTGTAATTACTGAATGTGACAATGCAAAAGACAAAGGCAGGCCCCTGTTAAGATGCAGTTGGCATCAGGCACCCATGCTGCTCCCTCCGTCAGCATCAACAAAAAAAAAAAGGAAGAAAGGAAGAAGGGGGAGGGAGAGGAAAAAAAATCCTCAGGAAAATAAAGCTGGGATCAAGGTAAGCACTAGGGAGATGATCAGTTAAGTAGAAGGGGATGAAAAGATGAAGTCTTTCTTCTTCTTCCAGACTAGTTATATTAGCTTAACAGACAACATCAGGTCTCTGGGTGCAAGGCTTCCTCTGGCTCCCACTGTGGTGATTCCAAAAGGAAATCTTTTTTTTTTTCCCAAGCCAATTTTTGTGTCTCTCTTTATTGCAGTGAGGAATTGGTCGTTCTGCTCTTTTTTTCTGATGTTCAGCTCATCATGGGAGCTTGTATTACATGATATATTTCCATTTTGATTTATTTCTTTCCCAATTACTTTCTTCTTATAATTTTTAACATGAAAATCTTTACTGAACACCAGATTGTAAAATCATGCAATAAAAAAAAAAATGTTATAAATGCGCTTAGTTTTAAAGTGGCTTATTTTGTGAATTTTTTGAAGTCAGCATTTTACGATATTTTATTCCATTTTCCCAGTGTTTAGTAATTAGCACTGCTACATGGTTTTGAATAAGGATTTCAAGCTCATCATAAAAAATTTTACTTTTTTTTTTTTTTTCTGCTGCACACAGCAAAGACTTGTGATGCTCATGAGAGAAAACTTCACCGATGGGCAGAATTAATCATTTTTATTCTCTAATGTGCACACAGCAGCAAGCTGTGCTGCAGTCTCTTTAAAGGCAGAATTTAAACCTGGATTTCTGATGGTTGTAGTATAAAGGTATAGCCTGTGTTTTTTACACTCTATACATCACAGAATGCTAAATCATTGCTAGTTGGGATAATTGCAGTTGTTGGCACGTAAACCTCAGTTCCACAGGGCCACATGCCTGTAGAGCCACAGCTTTGGATGCATGCCATGGTTTGTCTTCATTCACTCCAAGTAAAGCTGTCCAGCATAGAAGAACATTGATTTTGTAAATCATATTTAATAGAAATTTAAAATATTTCTTCCTGGAACCTGGAAACAAAATGTTTTGTCCTGTATCATTGCCAAATGCTTTTTCTCTGTGTTTTCTCTGTCTCTGTGTAAAACCATAAGCTTCCTTTCTTTGTAGTTGCTAGTTTGTTTTGTTCGAGCATAATTGATTACCTCATCAATGGGGTCAGCATACTTGCTGTAGCTGCTGGCTAGGAGTTGAACAGGCTGTCTCAGAAATAATGAGTAAAACCTTGTAGGTTTTAAATTAATATCAAGTTTTTAAAAATCTAATTTCTCATCAGGTCATCAAGTAGTAGATATTAGGAACTATCAGATAATAAGGCCAAGACCTATATCCTAGCCTCAGTCAGTATCAGCCCAGGAAGAAACAGGAATCCTATACAGCGTATGAAGATGGAGAAAACACTCAGAAGAGTTCCCACCAAGCTACAATAATTTAGTCCCCAATCATTATCTTTCTTTTATTTTTTTTCTAGGTAATTTTCTAGTTGCTTAGCTATTTTATTTAGTTCTTCAGTGCGTAATACATTTGAATGCACTTTAAAAACAATAGCTTTATACTAGCAGCACTAGTATATAGAGCTCAATTGTTTCTTGCACAATTTAGAGCTCAAATGTTTCTTGCTGTCTTCTATTAAATGGTTTATTTTTTCAAAATTTCTGGCATTATAATACTGCTTTCCCCTACTGCCAATTCAGCAGGACTACCTGGCCTCAGCCTTGAAATACAGTTGTATCTAGCCCAGCTGTTTTTCAAAATTTGTCTCTGCTTTCTTTCACTGGTTGGGCTGGAAGGATTTCTTGGAGCTTTTCCCCAGGTGCAGCTATTGCATCCTCCCCGTGCTGTCGTATGCTATGCTAGCCAGTGTATTGGTGTTAATGGAGGCAAAACTGGATCTACCTACTGCAAAGCAAAAGAGCGGCAGAGCCCTCCTGCTCTGCATCAGGAGAGGTACCTAGTCAGGGGCAGACACGTTCCCATTTCCCCTTACATCCTGTATGGCTATATTAACCAAGGCTTATCTGAGATACAAATTATCCAATTTGCTTGTTTTCTCTATAAAGCAATAATGAAGTGTTACTGTTGCAACACAGAGGACAATATTTTCTGAATCCCCACTTTCATTAATTTGGTTCCTCTAGACATTTTTGGATTTCTTCTTCTAGGAGGATAACATGAATTATTTAATGGGACACAATTTTCTAAAGGCAATGCTTACATTGTAATCAACAGCCATTTGAATGTATAACCATTGTGTATGCAAAATTTTCTTTCGCACATGCAAACCAGACATGTATGCAACAGCTTCATTTAATGTGCAAGGAAATTTGCTTTTCAAAATACAGTTTCATGCATGGAAAGGATATAAACTCATATCATTTGGGAGCTATTTTGCTCTTAATATGTAACGGTTCCTGGCAGCTACCTGATCAGTATATTACAGATGTTTGTATATCTTCAGTGAAGAAGGAGAAAAATTACATGTAAGTGTGATAAGGATGCAAAGTCAGATTCTTGAGGAAAAGAAATGCTGTATTTATAGTCACCCGTGTAACAAGAATTTGTTCCCCTTTGTGAGTTACTTTGTGTCATCGTTCACCCTGTTTCCCACAGACTCCCCGACACATGCAGTGCATGGGATGACTAGCCCTCAGTAGCAAGTGCTCACCTGCTATTCATTTCCTTTCTGCACCATCATACTAGTATCTCAGCTGCAAACGTTGATGGTTGAATAGCACCTACGAGCTGAATTGTCATTCCCAGTGAGCACGTGTGTCATTTAGGAACACTGATGAGCAGTGGAGCACTGAGTGGCCAGCTAATGGGAGATGGCCATTCCAATTTTGCCGAGCACTTGGAATGTCATATCCTGCCATGTACTAACAAAACTATTGCTGTTGGATGCAATCTGTTGTCTGAGGTTAGCAATATAGTTGAAAAAGGAGCAGTGTTTCTGGGAACACACCGGTGAAAAGGCTTTTGCCATGACTTAGTACCACAGTAGAGCTTGAGGGCAGGGGTAATGTATTATAGCAGTGTTGGGTTACTCAAAGTTCATTCTTTCTTGTTCTGCAGTTCCCTGCTTCATGCTTCTGACACATTTCCATTTCTTCAGTACATACTAATGAAGTTCTACACATAGCAAATTCATAAACTTTGTGCTGTGCACCAAATGCGGGGTGCTAGGGAGACAGTATGTGATCATGTAGCAAGATGATGTACCCTAATGGATATGAATAAAAGGTGCCATTAGGGGTTCACAAGCAGTCAAAGGAGGGGGGTTGTGTCATTTAATCATTCTGGAGATTTTCCTAAGAAAGCTGTCAAAATTTTAAAGCATCCTTAGAACTGGAAATGCTGAAAGCAGACACAACATTTTGTAGACTTTTTTCCTATAAATGATGGAATTTTTCAGCCTAAACCAATCCAGCTTGGGGCAGCTTTCTCCAGGAAAATGCAGTCAAAACCAGACAGTTCTTATGGAAGGATTCAGATGACTGCAGCTGGCTATCCATAACCTATCTGTGCCAACTATAATAAGCTGATTTTGTCATGGTTTTCTGGTAATGTAATTTCTTAGCATTTATTTTAGTAATGATCACGGTAGTTTTAGTTCCTCTCTTTATGCATCTAATGCTTTATAGACAGTGTTATATGTTACTTTCAGTATAATAAGTGAGAGGAAATATATTCTTGCAACAACTCATAGTCAAATGTTAGCTTTTCAGCTTTTTAATAAAGACACAACATCACAGAATAGTTATTTTGAGTTATTCCATCATATAGCAGGAAAGTTCAGAGAAAATGATACAGAATTAATTTTTTTTAAAAGAAGTGGTCAGGATGGAGTGCATGGGACAAGAAAGCAGGAATGGTAGAGTTGCAGATGACAGGACAGGTAGAGAATGAAGCACCAACTTAGAAATGGGGTGAAGAGGAAATGGAATCTTAAGCAAACACCAGATCAGAAATGGGTTGCAAAGATGATGTTCATATTGTTAACAATAACAGTGGTGTGCTTTTTGTCCACAGATCTCTAAGCATTTAATTTTAAAAAATGAAGTAGTTTATAGTTGGGACTTGAAAGTGCAATGAACAGTGACTAGTTCTGCTTCTTATGTCTCAAAAGAAGATGTTAGTGTCTATGGATAGCAGGAATTTCAGAAGTCACTGAAAAATGGGGAATGGGAACAGAATGCAAGTGATTAGAGAATAAATTGGGATGTTAGAAGAAATGGCAAATTTGACTGGTATTCTGGAGATGGTAATGCCCAGCCCTTCACACAAAGGGCACTACCAGGCTCATGCATATCGGTTAAGGAGAAAGATCTATTGTGTATGAACACAAGACAGCTACCATGCCAACTGGACATGCAGACCATATGACCTTTGAAATAAAATCAAGATCTGGACTAATGACAATGGAAGGATGATAATCAGCAATGTGAGTTCTTGAAGTATCTGTGAGTAAGAAATCAGAATGAAGTTAGATTGTAGCAGTTTAAAAATAAAAGAGTCAGGAGGATAAAAGGGAGAAAAAGAGGGACAAAGACAAAGCACTAGCCATAGAAAAACAAGCTACAAGATTTGAACTAATAATGTTATTTCAGAAAAGAAAAAAGATGAAGAAAAAAAGTCCAAGAACACAGCCGCAGGCTCTCTTTTTAGAAGACCAAATTAAAGCTTGGACTAGTATGCAGTGCAGTCATAAATAATAATAACTATTAATTAAGTTTAGGAATGAGAGCTGCAGAGGTATGATTTGTATGAAGACCTGAAAACGCCAAAACCAGCTTCTTGTTCAAAGCAATGAAAACAGCAAAAATTTTAATTAGTTGTTTAATATTGAATACCACGTGTGTTTGGTGCAAATTGTTATGCAGGGAGGGGTGGGTGCTCTGAAGAGGTCAAGAAATAGGCTCTATTGCAGAGCTGGTGGTTCAAATCTTTGTTCTTTGAAGCAGTTATTTTAAAACCTGAAGTATTCATTGTGGAGAACTTATGGCAGCCCCATGCCTTGATTTGGGAAATGAATCCTATATCCTCCCACCTTCTGTTTTTAATTTTCAGATAGATTATTCCATTAGTCTATTTATTGTGCTATCACAAGAAGCTAGTTCATATAATCTTTAATATTTTCTATATGTACTTAACATTACTGGTTAGCCTGCTTGTCCCTTCCCCTTCCTCTGCCCCTCTTTCTATAGGTAAAATGGCATTACTGCTTACCTGTCTCTGCTGGAGATATCTTTTTTGATGCATCTCGATATCAAATTAAACTTTTCCATGCCTACATATGTTGCAGGTTTGCTTTGGGCTCTTGAGTTTGATCCTATTTCTGGGATGTTCCTGAAAATCTTGCATCTTTCTTGCTTTGATGCCCTGATCCTCAGCTTCTCTCTTTGTCATTCAGTCTGTCCATATACTCCCACTTTTTCTTCTATAATCTCACCATATTCACAGCAGAAACCCAAAAAACCAAAACATGACTCTAAACACTAAAATACAATGAACATTTCAAAATTGAATAATAGTCCTGAGTTTCTGTGGGTTTTAGGGACTGGCACACACAAAGCTAAATTTTTCTTCCAGTCATCTCCTTGTACTGGTGCAAGCACTGTCAGAGATGAGTAAGGAGACAGATCTTATGAAAAAAATGATCTAGTCTTTTCCATCCAAACGATGACCATCCTTAATAGCTTCCTAAGTGCTACTTGTGCTGAGCAGAGAAGGTGTGGATTCCTATCAGCTTGCATCTGTCATGAATTTGGACCTCGTTTCCAAATTTGCTGTTACTGAAAGTTAAAGACAAAAAAGTGATGGGCAATCCTACAGATCCTAAGCTGTAAATTTCTCTTTCTTGCTTCTGGAGCTGAGAACATTACAGTGGTTGCTTCTGACCTATTTTGGCCTCACAGTGCTATACATTTATTCACTTCAGTAGAGTGACTACTGACTTTCAGTGGTACAGTTTAGAGCAGAGTCTTGCTCATACCAGATTACCATAATTTACAAAACTTGAATAGAAAGCAAAATAAGCAGAAAGGTAAAAGGCTTATTTATTGCACTGGTCCTGAGTGAAAAACAAAGTTCTATCTATCTATGTACATATTAATATAAATGGAACACACATCTTTTTTAGGTGTCCTATGCACCATACGGTTAGGTAATTTACTGTTTAATTGCAAATATTTTCATTTATGCTAATTTATCAAAAAACATCAGTGAAGCTGTATGTACACATATATGAGTATCAGTGTCTATCTGGTGGTCATTAATGTGCGAATCTGTGCACTACTTTTGATTTGTAAGCAAACCTCCTGTTCATTTAAAGGAAATAGCAACAGCTCAATCAAATTAATAAACAGAAGCCCTGATTTTTTTGTTTATCTTCCCTAAGGTAGACCCATGGGATGTCATGGGGAGAATCTGCAGATGAGCAGAGATGTTGATGTGTACATGAGGCTTGTGAGCAGAGTGGAGGCAGAAGACACTTCTGAAATGATAACTGGTTAAATTGTGTCATTTCTGCTACTGTGTTCTGCATGGCAAGAAAACTGTGTTGTATTGAATACTCCTCCCTAACCCAAATTGCTTCCTTAATCTTGTGCCTTGTTACCTTTCCCAGTTGGTGTTGCTGCCTTGGCGTTACTTCATAAGGCAGTTTGTTAATCAAAGATCCAGCTCAACATCCATTAAAGTCAATGGGTATATCTCCTTTGATCCAAATGTCATCTCATAGTTTTTCATTTATTCAGAGTTCTTCTATACACATAAAATCCAATTTATTGAAATTAATTTCTCCATTCCCTTGGGCAATTTTAGCCATGAAAATGCCATGCTTCATGAACAACAACAACAAATGGTTATTTTTATTGCATTTTTGTTGTTGTCTTGTTTTGGAGTTTTGTGACAAAAGAAAATTAACCCGATTTAGCCACAGATTATAGTTCTTAGGTGAGCCCAAAGGAACATATATCATTTTGGGGATCTGATTTGAAGGGTTTAGGAATAGAAAAGAATAAAGGACTACAAAAGAATAGAGCTTTCATTGCAAGACAGAGAATTTTCTCATTTTATTAATCATTCAGGCAAAACTTAGAACTGATTTAATTAAAGGAGTGTGCACCATTCCTACCCAAGATAAGATGGTTTTACATAAAGTATGAAACACATGAAAAAAAGCCCATAGCCATATTCCCTAACTTAGGTCTCATAGCATCTCATTTATAAAGCAAGTTTTGACCCAGCCATGCTGGATCAAAACCTCCAAGGAAAAAACAAGCACTGTCTAAACAAAATGGTGTTGGTGATTAGTCAGAGATCATAGTATTCTCCAGAGAAAACCTTGTCTCACTCTTGTGCTTTGGTGGACCAGGTTCATCGGGAGTATTACCATTCTGTGTACCGCAATGCAACACATATCCCAGATCTACAAGAAGGCAGAGGTTTCCTTCTAGTGACTTTCCAAAGTAATGAAATATAAAAATGGAATATCTTCTGATAGTGATATGCAAAGGAAGTTTCAGTCTTCTAAAAACTTCACCAGACATTTCCACTGATTAACTTTTGACAAGATGTAGTAGAGCTATGGTCTCTTTTGAAATAGTACAGTCTATTTTAATAGCGTCTGTCTTCTAAAACTCCAAATATTGTGGTGGTATTCCAGTGTATGCTTGGTTGCATATTGAGATGGAAATGTTCAGCCATACAAAGGAGAGAATATCATGTAATCTATTGCTAAGTGCCCTTGATCAATGTAATTTTAAAAAGTCTGGTCTCTATTTCTCAGATTTTTCCGATTCTTTCTACTTTAGTATAAAATAGGGTTGTTCCTATAGTCTTATTTTAATATTTAGATTCCTACTGTGGACCACTTTGCTACCTAAATCTTCCTGTTGCTCTAATAAATGCTAAGGAAAAATTCTGCTTTCAATTACACAAGTGTACAAACTAGAATAACATCTCAGAAGGCAGTAACCTTTCTCCGGAGTGACATAAGTGGGTGCAAAGCTTCTTCTGTGGTATTTATATATCTCATTACCTTTAGAAACACAAATTATGAACACTATCATATTAATCAGTGAACTTCACAATACACCATGAGGTCTGCTGAGACTACAGGGAGCAGACATGCCCTGCTCAGGACTCATCTGAGTACAAACCCAGATTAGTGGGAAATGGCTGCCTCCCTTCTAGATGGAAAAAAAAAAGGACCACAAAAGCTTCAGGAGCTTTGTTTTTCTTTTCACTTACTGCAGCAGGGATTAGAAACACATGAGGCAAGAGGAAATGCAGCAGAAACAAAACCTATCCACATAAACCAAAGCACTGTAGTCCCCAGGGGGCTTGAGAAGGATGGTGTCTATGAAAATGCTCTCACTTCTCTGCTTACACTGTCCTCCCACGTTTCTTTCACCAAATTCTGCTAAAGACCATTTCCTTGACAAGGATAGAAAACCAGAGAAATCATAGGAAGGCTCAAAATACAAAACAAAACACTTTTTAAATACTGATAGCTTTTGAGTGATATTTTAGGCTTTTTTCTCTCCATTTCTTTAAGTGAAATTAAGAAAGCAGCCTTTTTGACACCTGCTATGGAGGCAGTTATTGGTCCTTGATAATTCCTTTATTTAAGTGGAAGTTGTGGGTGCTTAGTATTTCTCAAGATGGATGTATCATGCCAGCTTTTACCCCTAATTTATATTCTCACACAAACCTAAAGGGATCTTACATTTTTAACTTCCACTCTTTGATTTTATTGTTCAAAGTTTTTTTCTTTTAGAGTTTTTTTCTGGACAAAAATTCGACCAGAAAGAACTTCAGAGGATAGTAACTGCAAGAAGGTTATTGGTTTCAGTAGAATTATACTGAGTTATAAAAAAATCAGGCCAAAACAGGAAAAAAGCACTTGGAGGAATAGCACAAGCATTTAATATTCTTCAAGCTTGCTTTTATAAAGTTTTTAAAAGGTGAGCTGCTTAAATTGTGTTTACACTCATTTGTTTTAGGCACATAAACATATGTTTTCCCAAACAATTAATATAGTTCATCTTTGCTCAGCTTACTACTGCTAAGGCTGGAATTAAGTTCGTGAGAGTGTCTGAGGCTCATTATGGATACAGCCCAAAAAGCCATTCATCTGTATATGTAATCATGGAAGGTGATGTATATAAAGGTGAAAACAACCATTTGTCATTGCAATCTAACTTAAAGATGATCTGTGCCTTGGGAATAAGGTAATATGGGCAGTTTTTCTTCTCATTAGCTGCTTTGTTCATATCTGCAGGCGCTGTTAGAAACATGCATTTAATAACTCACAACTCTCTGTGTTTTAATAAATAAGGCTGTATGAATCTATAGAATATCATAGGAAATGTGCAGAAAATGCCTTTGGTGATGAACAATTCAACCTCCCGCTTGAGAGTGCTCAAAAATATCAAACAAAATCCAGAAGGGATTAATCTATGATGACTTTTTTTGGGTTTTGTTTATAACATAGATATCTTAATTTGAATATAAAAATCTGCATTTTCCCCAGTTTTAGCTGAAAAAACCTTGCTATCTTAGTTGGCCATTTGGGGCAGCATGTTACTGAGGCAATGGGGAAGTCCAGGGAGTGCATCTGTGGTTGGTTATCAGTATTAAACACCTTGAATGAATCGTGTAGCATCAGGAAAACTTGATGACTTCAGCCATCAAAAAAGTACAAGAAAATGCATTGCCTGCAGGCTCCTGCAGCTATTATAAAATAGAAATAATTATGAAGAGGGGAAAAAAGTTCATCCATGTACATTTACCAAAGTATCTATCCATGACATCACTGAAAATGTGCCTGAAAGTTCTAGCTTAGTAATGTAATTTCCTATTATGCATTTTGTTATGCCTTCTCATATTTTCTGTGGGCTCCAAAATCTATATCTACCTGCACTCCCATCAACATATTATCTGATCTTTTTGCATTTTTTTTAATTCTAGCCATATTGTTATAAAAGCCATTCTACTAATTGTACAGGTGACCAATTATACCATATAAATTGTAAATATATTAATAAATATATATTATGTAGTTTAATATCATATATACACACCACATAAATGGTATACATATTTAATATATATTACAAATCATATATATAAAAGCCATTATACCTATTGCACAGGAGGCTTAGGATGCTCAGAAGGCTATAAAGCCACAGTCAGACTTAGGGGTTTCACTGCAGCCTTCAGATAGAGTTTTATCTTTGATTTGAGTTCATTGCTTGGGACACCACAGGCATCTGTGCCAGACCAGTTTCATCCAGCTATTCTTTTGTTTATTTTTACAGCGCAGCATTGGGAGTGGTAAGCAATGACTGCCTTTATCTGGTATTCCAGAATGGTACCAGAACTGTTGCCTAGCCATCTTGACATATGTATCAGTGTCCTCCCAAACCTGAGGGAGTTCAAAGCCTCACATGCTGATGCACTGTGAGCAGGCTAAATATACTGTGTGCTGTGAGCAATGTATTGAAGTTGGACCATGATGCAATCAGGAAATCATGGTTCCTTGGGTCAGAAAGGAGAGTATAAAAAGCAGTCAGTTTTTTTTTTCAGCTGATAGGGAGTGTGGCTGGATGAGAACGAGGACTTCAGTGCTCCAGTCTTTGCTCTCAGGATTATTTTTTTTTATTGAAGAGCCACTGAAAAAGCAGGTTGGAGTGAAGGTGTATGTGGTTGCTCTTTTATGTACTCAGTTTCTTTGTACTTAAGCCATCCAGGTCTGTCAGACTAAGAGCACATTTGTCTATTCAAGTCCCTCGGGATATTTCCATCCTTGTATATTAAACAGCATCTAGTGATGTTCTTGGCTACATGAATGCATTGTCTATGCTCTTTTAGACCTGACCCTGGTGTGCTTTGCTGACTTTCAGATAATTCCTGGGCACAGTTCAGGAGTTGGCTTGATAGAGAGTTCATTGCTGGAAGGTCTCCTGTCTTGGTGCATGAGAAGGCTTAACTTTGTGAAGATGGGACATTCCCTGTCAGTTGGCCTCACTACCAGAGAACAGCACTGGCACATTTAGTTCACTGGCGTTGCTATGGCTTCAGGGGGTTTAAGCACACTATTTTGTGAATCCTGAATTACATGACTGTGTGCTGGGCTCACCTCAACCTAGGTAGCTGAGACACAGGCGCTTCAGTAGAACTTTAATGGCTCATACTTTTGGAGTTGAATGCTGAAATGTAGGTACTCTTGGATCCTTATTTTTTCAGACGTTGCATTTAATGGTATCACCACAGTCTCAGACCAAGAATTAGTTTGAAGACTATCTCTCCATATTTTTTGCCTGATATCATTACCACCCTTTCATTCCTTTTTTTCCTATATGAGCAGAAATGCATTCTTGTGTGTGTACCTCTTCTTTCTCTCACAGAAAAAATCCCCTCTTGTTCTGCATGCTGGGATCATGGTTCATAATAAGAATTTGCTGTCAGCTAGCAGAAGAAATGGCAGTTTCTTTTTACTCTCCTCCCATATACACTTCTAGTACTGATAGAAATACCTTTACTTGCCCCTCTGGAAGAGGACAGCTGCCTAGACTGCAGGCAGTCCTGTAACAGCCAGACGTCAAAGTGTTCAACTGGTACATAACAAAACACATTCCAGGATGTGCTCCTGAATGCTCTGGAGAACCTGCAACACTTGGGAAGTGTGTATCTAGGTCCACAAAATGGTGTTAAAAATATGAAAAAAAAAATCCATCTCCTTCCTGAATATCTCCGGTCCTTTTGTGCCTGTCTGAGTGAAGTAAGACTTTACTCTTTGATTTCTTTTGTTAGGGCTAGAAAGTCATGCAGCTTGCAAAGATGAGAAAGGTTCCTCCTTTCTGAGTTGGACTTTACAACAGTTAAGCACTGAGTGCAGTGTTTTATTGTCGTGATATATGAGACGGTAGGAACACAGCTTGATTTTCAAACTCCAAGCAAGAGTTTGCAGTGCTAGCAATTAGGAAAAAGATATTTGTACATTTAAACTGCAAGTCTTATCTGGAAATCACTGCGAGATAATAATCTTGGGACCTTATGACGTTATTTTACCAAGACACAAATGAAGTATAACAGTAGTTTAAGGACCTTGTTGTGCGAAAATTTGCACAAATCTGGTAATATATCAGCTGGTCTGTTTTTAAAAGGAGGGAAGGAAGACTATTTATTTCCCCCAAAAGGAATTGCTACAAAGCTATTTTCCTTATCAGAAGAACACCTTTTTCCTGAATGTTATCTCTGACATTTGTTCTGTCTAACCTAATGAGGGCAGGTGGAACACCATGGGAATGAGTTATTGTTGATTTGATATAATTTTAACTTTTGTTTCAAGCCTGCACATTTGAGCCTGCATTTTGCTTACTAGTGACCTTGGACTATGGTCAATAAGAAGGAAAAAAAAATAGTACTTCTTTTTACTGCTAGGTTGTTAGGTAGCTCCAAGTCTTGTCTAGAGACTGGGATGGAGTTTCTTTATATTTTTAATTCTGTGAGGATCAGGGAGTGTTGCCTTATCTCCCCACATACAATGGTAGGGCGCATTCACGATTTAGATTTTTCCCTGAATGTTTGATTTAGACCTCTTACACATCAGAGAACACACAGTGGTCTTCCTGGCTAAGGGGCCCTGCTGCACTGGCACAGTGAAGCAGTACCCTCTGGCCCTGCCTGCTGCCCCCACTACCCAATGCAGCTGAGAGTCCACTGTGTGCTGCCAGCCAGACACAAGCTGACCTTTCTGCATTATGGAAGGTTCCAGGAATCCCCTCTAAAATGATCTTTAGACATAGTCAAGCCCAGAAGATGGGCTTTTCTCTGCCAGACATAAGGGGCTATGCAAACCTGTTACTCCACTGGTGTCAGTGGTATTGATGTAGGGGTTTGATCCTCCTCAGAGTGGATGCAGAACTGCACACATAGCAAAAGCCAGTGTTTGGGACAGAAGCTTGTGCATCCTTAGTTATGCCCATGCTCCTCCTGTGGCCAGCCTGTGTTAATTTGCTGGTTTGGCCCTAAACAATTAAGTATGGGGGAGACCCGAGGGTTACAGATGATCACCATGGAAAGTGAAGCCATGAAAAGTAAAAATTTAACCTTATTTGTGCTCAAGTACAATCACTTCCCATTCTAGCATGAAACCAGAGGTGTGTTAAAGTCTGGATCAGACAGAATATGAGACTGCAAAGTGTCAAGTCTCAGGGAATACTTATGCAGTCTCTTGCACCTTAAATGTCTGAACAACACTGGTCTATTTACATGTCCCTAATACTTTACATGGTACTGCAATACCAACCCCTGGATGAAGTTGAATTCCCAGTGCTGCTACACTGCTAGGATCAGGGGGCAGCTTCTATCACAAGCTTCTTCCCACTTTAGCACAGCCTGCCAGATAAATGAACATTCTTTGGAATTCCATCAGGAACTGGGTTCTTCTAAACTTTATGCTCTTCATCACACTTGACTACAGGGAAAATGAGGAAAGTCATACAAAGATAAAAAGAAATTTAAATATAGAACTAAATGTAGTTTTCTCTGTTGTAATCTATCCTGTTTTCTGGCCAAATATATTTGGTTCCCAGCTGTTATGTCATCTTACTTATGGAGCCCAGCATAAGGTGATTCCCAAAAGCTCTTCTGAGCCTGGACCTGAGAGCCATAACCTACAGAGTACCATCAGTCTCTGCTCCAGAATGACCCTTTCTAGGGAGCTTAGATAATCAGAAGTAATTAGAGCTAAAGTAATATAACTTTCCTTAAACAAGCCAGTAAGGATCTGGCTCAGAACACACTCCTAAAAATGCCTTTGTCTATCACCAAGCAGAAAACCTTCTCCAATTGCTTTCAGAAACCCACACATGCATTGGCTGTCTGCACCAGTTTCTTAAGCAGCATTTGTCCCACATCACCAGTTTCAGACACACATTACTGCCCACATGCTGCCTAGTCCCTTGGTTATTTTTCAGACAGATTTGTTCCCTCAGCTGCTTTGTTGTGCAGACAAACAAATAACTGGGCTTGCATAGCAGTGGGGACATCATGATACTGCTTAAGCTGGCATTGCCATCTAAGAAACAGCAGCTTAGGTGTAGTGTCCTTTAGGTCCTTTTGGCCTTGCTTTCTGGATGAGGAGGAGAAGGGAGAGAAGAGGGTCAATTAGTACTGATGTCTCTGAAACAAGATTTTTTTCCTAAAAAGCAGCTTATTCAATATCTGATGTGTCATTCAATCACAAGCTATATAGTTGGATACAAATACCTGCAGTCTGATTGCTTCTCAGGAGAAGAGTTTAACTCATTTCTCCACTAAGCTACAGATTGCTGAAGGTTTGGAGAAACTGGGGCATACCTCATGAATATAAAAATGTTGCCAGCATTTTTCATGCTCTCCACACCCTAAATGTTCACCTTGTGGTGCACATACCATATTGCTTCCCAGAGCACCGAGACTAGGGTTCTTTTGCAGTCTGCAAAACTAGTTAGAAGCTTAAAAGCAAGGGGTCTGAAAGAGCATATTCCTGCTAAAGCTTTGCTGGTCAGTAGTGTCTGCAGACTAATTTATCCTCATGCCTTGATCAGGTGACTCATGCCATAATGATCTCATACTTTTCCCATTCAATCTTAGAATATTTTAATGATTGGAAATTTCTGGCTCTGGCTGTGCTTTATACCTTGTGTCATCTCTTAGACTTGAGGAAATTTCTTAGCAAGAGTTTCCACCTTTCAGTGGAGCTAACTAAAGGAGTCTCCAAGCTGCACAATTCTTCATCATGATCTCCCAGAATGAACCCACTCGAGAAGAACAAGATAAATCAAACAACATAGGCAAGGACATAATGTAGACAATTCACAATAATAAAGTAGCTGTATTAGTCTCAAAACGCCAATTCAAAGGAGCACAGGATTAAGCAAATACTGTATATGCCAGTTCATCTGCTGAACCAAGTATCAGAAGGGGAAAAGATAGTAGGCACATGGGACTGTGTGCTGAAATACATTTGGAAAAAGAAAATTGTTTCAGAAAGCTAGGAAAACAAAAATCTGGGTGCTTGAAAGTCTGAAAACAAGAGAGGGAAGGAAGATTATCATTTCATAGACCTCAGAGATTTGATTTTTTTTGATTAACCATTTTTAGCAGTAGGGAGGGTTGTGGAACTTCTTATTATCTACTCTGGAGTCTAGTTCAGACTCAAATAAAAATTGCCATTTAACTAAAGGAAGCACAAGTGTTGAAATTATTAAGCAGAGAATAAGTTGAACTGGTTTTTCAAACGTGCTTGGGTGTTGTGAGTAAGTACATGTAAAGTTTGGGCTTAGACATAGCCACCAGATTCCAATAGTCTGTGAAGATATGGTGTATTAGCATATACCAACCCATTTCAACCACTGAAAAGATGTGTTTAGTTCTCTTCATAAGACTGGTTAAATATTGGAAGTTAAAGATTTTCCCTCATCATTTAAATTGCTATTAAAAATGTAATTGAATTGTTACTAATTTAATTGATAATAATTGCACTTAACAATCTGTGTCATAAAAGATGGGGAAGTCAAGAGGCATATGAACAGAGGTTTAGCTTGGTAATAAAAGGCTTCCCATATGAAGTGACACAGAAGAGCTGCAAATACTGTCCCATCTTTAGAGAAATTAAAAAAATCTGGTTTCAAAAAAAAAAAAAAATTATGTGTCCTTTCATTTGATATTGAATAGGACAATATTCTGGTATGCGATTGTAAAAATTAGACAGGTCCCTTAAAAGTCCAGTAAAAAGTAGTAATTGTTTCGCTAGTTTACTTTTCAGTTTTTATAGTATCAGACCACCTCAGAATTGCTCATAAAAGCATTGTTGATTCATAGATAGATGGTTTTAAAGGACAAAGGCATCAGCAGAGAATCCAGTCACGACATTGTGTATATCATATGCTGTTATAGTTTACTGAATTACTGCCAAACTGAGCCCAGTGGCTTCCATTTCACTGAGACATAACTGGTGTTTGGCAAGAGCAGAAAGTATCCTCACAGTACCCATTTCAAATTATGGAATTATTAGTTTCCTTACTATATAGATGGGATATAGAGTAGTTCAGGGAACCATTGGAAGGTCTTTCTGGCTGCTGCATGCTCTACCAGGAGGCTATTTTCTCAGGGAAAAAAAAAAAAAAAAAAAAGGCAAACACCACAGGAATTTTAAGGTCTCAGTAACTCCTTCCCCATAAAACTGGCTTCTCCTGACACTAGTGGTGATAATGAGAATTTGATGATTGTTCTATGACTTGTGTGATTTTTTAAGTCCTGTCTGGAACAATTTAAAAAGCTGTTTTGGAGATAGAGGCTACATTACTGTGATCACACTAGCAGAAAACTTCAAAATCTGTCCTTGCTCTCTAAAAGCACTGAACTGCCTGAAGAAAATGGATGTGTTAGCATAGGCAAAGTTACCCAAACTCTATGCCAAAAGTAAAATTCACATTGCCTTGCTGACGTAAGAAGATGTAAATTGAAAATTTTTTAATAAATAAATTATACAAGGACAAATCATAATTGTTATTGCGGTCAGTGTTTCCAGAGACAGACCGTGTGTCTTGTCAACTTCCTGGGACATTCTGGCCACTCTGGAAATAATAGCTGCCCTGTTCACAGCAGCACCAGGACTACTACATCTGCAAATGATCACAGATTTCAGTTTCCCAATGCAGCAGTGTAGGTCTGTCCAATTAGTTCCGTTCCTCTTCACCACGGAAAACAAATAGAATATCCCAGTCACCAGACCTATAGCTATTAGGCATATGATGTTCTTGGCATCAGCCTCTCTAGTGATATTTCCACTGGTAAGCCAAATGAACAACAGCACTGAGTTAAGGACTGGAATATTAATAACCACCCAGGTGAGCAGTTGGCACATTTCTCGGACAATTTATCCCATGCCAGTTCACTCTCTCCCAGAATGTATCTTGGTACTGTTCTCAGAGCAGCCTGGACAAGGGATGTTTTCCAGTAAGAGCTACCCTTCACTGGCAGCAGGCAGAGTTCAGCTGTGTGCACACAAACACAGCTCTGTCTGTGTTTGAAGGCTGCACAATGGACCTCACCCATTTTATTTGGGGGCATAAACGTACCCATAAGTCTGTGGTTCCACGCCCATTACTAATGGATCCTCATGTGCTGGATCACCAGGCCATATACACTTAGCCTGGATCAGGTGGGAGCAAAATTACATTTCTGTTACATTCACAGAACATCTCTAGTAGAATTTATACTGACTTTGGTTTGTGGTGGACAATACCTGATGGGATGCTGGAATGGTACTGGCAGATGATTCCTTGTATTTCATGAAGCATGCTGATACAAACTTAATCTGTCAAATATTTTTGAAAAAAATTGAAGTGATCAAATTAGTTTCTACAAGCACATCTCTCTGCATCACTGGTACCCAGGAGCTTTAACACCAGGGTTGCTTTGCTTCTGAAGCTCAACCTCAGTTGCACAGTTAACAGCTTTGAGAGCAGTGATGCAATGCAGTCAGTAGCAGTGACACACGCAGAGAAGACCTTTTTCAATATTGTTATTATTGAGAACTTCAAATGAATGGATGCATTTGAAAGACTGCCCAGAAAATACATTTCCTTTTCAGCTGGCAGCTCAGTTATTTATCTAAGTAGTCTGTGGATTAAGTAATTTGACAATCATTGAAAGGTTTCTTTTTGTGAAACAATTGTGTGTTATTGCTCTCTCCTTTTTCCATTTCACCTGTGCAACTAACCCAGAAATTCAACACAGACATATCAAGAAACATACTGAGACCAGACAGCAGCCACACCAAGTAGTGTGCAATGATGCTGGTGTAACTCAAGAACTGCCACAAGATGGTCTTGTAAAAGACTGGGGAGGGACAAACAGAATGAGAGAAAGGGTTAAGGAGATTGTTTATACCTATTTGATTTTTAGTTCACTTCTTTACATACTTGGGGAAAGAAGGAGTACGGATCTTAGCCATTTCACATCACAGAAGATTAGTGCAGGGAAAATCTAGTTGAGGTACATCATCATAAGTTATAAGGCAGTTGAACAATCCAGAATCTAATTTATTAAGATAACAGTTTAGGTAATCTGATTTTTCTATGTGCATAGCAACTGTTTATTTGGTTGGTACTTCTCCACCTTTCTGTCTATGCTATGCTGCAATGTGGAGTGGGAGGAAAAAGGGTGTCCCCGTCTGGCCACAGCTGCCAGATATGCCATGCTATGGCACTCTTCTCTCTCTGAGGGGCACGTTAAATGTGTTTTCCTAGAGACTACTTCCACAGCACCAACTGACCATGGAGCACTTGTGTGGGTGGATGGTGTAAGGTTGTGTTGTTGCAGTATGTGATGCCCCCATGTTGCTGTGAGATGCAGTTGTTCTGAGAAGTGGGGGCCACGTGTGCTAGTGTGTTACAACTCCTCCTGCCCGTCAGATCCACCCACCTTAAATCCCGTCTCTGTTTTTTGTATAGATCCTGACAGAGCAGCTCAAGTACACTGTGTACAGTCAAAGTATTGATTTTGCTGTACCTGAATAGAATTCTTAACAGAAAAACAAAACTAATGTTGGTATTTCATTTTTTTCTCTTTCGACTTCTGTGCGTGGGTTTCTGTACTCATTGCATTTGATCCATGTGAAGTACGGAGTTAGGGCTTGATATTTAAGACGAGCATGACCCGGGCTCTGATCTATGCAGGCACAATTTCAGAACAAGTAAATGATTTTACCCATATTTTATTGCCTGTACTTAATTGAAGTGCAAAGTAACGTCTTCTTTCCTACCTACAAATCAGAGAATCAGATCGTCAGTTGTTACATTTTTCTGGAGCAATTATCAGGAACCATACCCTACTACAAATATTCAAAATGTAGCTTATCTGCAATTCACTGGGCCAAGGGACAACTAGTCTGTATCCTTATTTATTTTGAGGATGTTGCTGTGAATTGAATTTATTAAAATGTTATTTTAATAATATAGTTTTATGTCATGGTTTAATAATAATAATATACTTGTAATGAGAAGGGAGATAACAAAAAGAAAAAGAAATACAACCCAAGACAGAGAAGTGATGCACAGTCCAATTGCTCACCACCCACTGACTGATGCCCAGCCAGTCCCCAAGCAGTCATCAGCCCCTCCTGGTCAACTCCCCCCAGTTTATACACTGAGTATGACATCCTGTGGTATGGAATATCCCTTTGGTTAGTTTGGGCCAGCTGTCAAGGCTGTGGTACTTCCCAGAGTGCTCCCTTCTTATGCTCTTCCTCACTGGCAGAGCATGAGAAACTGAAAATCTCTTGACTTAGGATAAGCACCACTTATCAACTAGAACATCAGTGTGTTATCAAAATTATTCTCATACCAAGTCCAAAACACAGCACTGTAGCAGCTACTAGGAAGAAAATGAACTCTATCCCAGATGAAACCAGGACATTGTGTTACTAACTATATTGTTATGAAAAGAGTTTAAGCATTATTAACATACACTATCAATACTTAAAAGCATCGTTGCCCGATGGTGATAATGCAGCTTCACTAGTGGATGATATATGACTGCAAGCATTAAATGCACTCTACTTTAAAGTCATTAATCCCTACTTTCTTTGAACATGTTTAATTAAAAAGTTTCCTTTTGCAGTAATTGCTGTATTTATATAACCCTGAAATGGTATTTTATTGAAGCACAAGGTCTTTTATATAAACATCCATCTGTCCACAACACAACAATGATGGGACAAGTTTTGTGGATTGGGTGAGAACTGGAGAGATTACAGAAGAGTCTGTGTCCCTGTAAGAACTGTGAACTTTTGTCCTCTGTGTAACTGCTATGGAGGATTTTTGCTTTCGTAATTATGGTACCAAGCAAGGGAATTGCAGAGTCAACAGGGAGAAAATCATGAAACAATGGGTTTAATGTCTAGTGGAGCTGCTTTATTGGTTTATAAAGAAAAGCTCCTTCCTTATTCCTTTATTCCTAAATCAAACTGCATCTGCTTCTTATATTGTGCCTTACTATTTGCACACAGAATTAAGCAAATCTCAATTGCATATATAAAAATGCATATATATACTTCAGGCTAAGAGATATCACTAATAAAATAGAAAATATGTTGATACTAATAAGGTTGGCATTCAAAAAGTAATAAATAAATGCATGGAAGTTTGTCATCTTATTAATCATTCCATTAAAAGTGGTAGTTTTACTTCCATTGCTCGAACATCTAACCACAGTTCATTGGCTAAAGGCCAAGCTAGCTTTTGCATTGGCACATTACCATGCAGTGTAGTTCTGTATTTCTCTTCCATTTATTAATGCTGCAGACTTCCTACAATTCAGGCTAAAAATAGAACTGGTTATGTGAAAAACACTGCATTTGTGCTTGAGCTGCAGTATAGAAACAAGAGGATTTTATATCACAGGGGAAGAGATTCATGACACAGAAGAGCTAGCTGCTTATACTCTGGAAAAAGCTTTCTTTTTTCATGGTTGTAAATAAGATTAGAGTTGCTATGTGCACGTTAGTCTGAAGGATGAATCATAGTTGTGGTATTGCCTCAGTTTGTATGAATCTTCATGTGTATCTATTGTATGAAGCAAAGCTGATTTCTTGTACAAGGAAACCTAAAAATAGTGCAATCACATAAAAAAGTCAATTTGTAACTCAAAGGCAAAGGTGATATTTTGTTTTTCAGTGTAAAGAGTGTCTATATCCTCGAAAAATTATACACCAAACTAAAACTTCAATCATATCACTAAATTTTTAGACTTGTATTTTGGCCAAGCATAGCCTCCCCTATTGTTCTGTTTTCAGTATCTTTAAGGCAACATTTGCTGTCTCCAGACCACTTCACCCTGAAAACATTCCTAAACTTATTTCCAAGTTGTAATACAACTGCACTCTAAAAACTGTCAGCATTCAAATGCAGTCCCTACACTCTTGATCTTTTTTATAATGCTGTGATTTGTTTTGGATCAGCAGTAGTTTGAACAAGACAAACAACATACTGGATTCCATCTGAACCTAAGGAAGCTGCCAGGGACACAGGTGAAGAGTGATAGTGGATGCATTTCATAGTCAAAATGAAAAGCAGCAAACCTGATAAGGTCTCATTGTTGCACAAATAGAAAAAGCTAACAGTTTGCATATCAGAAATATCACGTGTTAGGATTTGACTCAGAACTGCTGAATAGTGGCTTGTTTGCCTTTGGAGAAATAAAGAGGAAGGAAATGTCATGCGGCAACATCACACATGATAGTGATGGGAGATGGCAAACAGGGAAATAGACCTTTCCAATGCTGTTTCCTACAGATACTGTTCAGACTGGCTGTGATGGTGGATTATTAAGGAATTCTGATTATTAAATATCTGCACTTGGCAAAGAATATGAGAAGAATAAACCTCTTTTGAAATGCACAAAAGTCTCCAAAGCCACACTTGTTTTGATCTTAACTCATTATTGTGTAAGAAATAAAATTGGTGATTGTGTTAGGAGCAGAGGCAATAACAATGAAATAAGAATAAATTTTAAGCTGTATGATTTTTGAACTACCTAGAGAAAATGAAATTAAGAAAGCTTTCAAATGTCATCTGCTTTGCACCAGGCCACCAAAACACAGTGAGGTAAAATAGCAGCAATTAGGTTTCTGTGTCACACAGAATCACAGCATGTTCGAGGTTTGAAGGGACCTCAAAAGACCATCAAGTCCAAGACCTCTGCCAGAGCAGGTTCACCTAGATCAGGTCACACAGGAATGCGTCCAGGTGGGTTGTGAATGTCTCCAGAGAATGAGACTCTACAACCTCCCTGGGCAGCTTGTTCCAGTGCTCCATCACCCTCACCATGAAAGTTTCTCCTTATGCTTACATGTGTTCCAGCTTGCACCCACTGTCCCTTGTGTTGGTTCACAACTGGTAACTGCATGAAATGAAAAGAGAGAGTAGTTCACAGGCAAGGCTCAAGTAAAAAATATTTGGTCCAAAGTGCTTAGTTCATCTTTTTAATTACTAAAAATGAGCCTTTGCCTTCACATAAAGGTGGAACTCCATTCAAATCCAGCATAAGCTAAAATCAATGAATATGTTCTGATTTACATTAGAATTTAATTTTGTCCTGACAAGCTCTCTGATACTCAGCACAGTACCAGCTGCAGGAAGAGAAGGCTCAAGCAGGTAAACCTTATTTCAGAAAACACCAAAAAATCTGTAATCTTTTGATGAGGCCTGTTTGCACCAGGAGCTCCAAAAGGAAAAGGTAGATGGTGAATTATTCAGATTCTGGGTTTGCACATCCTTCAGAACTAAGCCCATCAGGAGGAAGATGAGACTTCTTCTTCAAGTCTTTTTGTTTTCACTAGATGAAAATACATACTGCAACTGGGTGCAGTTAGCCTCTGCCATTGGGACAACATGCCTGCTTTGTCATCAGGGAAAATGGAAAGGAAACAGAAAAACTTCACTGGGGTGTAGGAAGTAGGAAGAGGCATGAGTCCAATTGTTGTGAACAATATTAAAAGCTCATAAGACTTCTGTGATGCTGTTGAAGGAAGGCTTTTTCAAAACACCTCCCCATTGTACAACAGGAAGACGAGTGTACTGAAAGGGTATTCTTTTAACAGCTAAGAGCTAATAAAGCTGCAAAGTTCTTGCAAAGAGTCAAAAATATAAATCTACTAAAAAAACAGTATTAAAACTTCAAAGAGAGAAAGAAAAATGCAAACAGTAGAGCTCCTTTCTAAACCCCTAAACTATAGATCTAAAAAGAAAGATTAAGCAAAATCACAAGGAAAATAAAAAGAGCTACTTTTTCAAAAAGTCTGAGGAGAGAGGGTTATCAAATAGGTGCAGCAATGACTGAGAGACCTAAACCATTTTTTTCATGCTTAAGAGTATTGTGAAACAGAATTCATTCCAGCATGTGCTGTAATGCTGAGTGTGCTGCCAAAGTGGTAACTAAGTAAGGCATTATGCTCATCTAAAAACTAAACTTGTCTCCACAACTGCAACTGTAACAACAGTGCTTCCCCTCAGATGGGAAAGGAGAGCACATCTGTCCAGTTCAGTATTCAGTACACCACATCTTGGAGGTGCTTCACACCATTCATTACATATAAATTGAAAATGCTATTGCGACTGCTCATGTCCAGAGTGAGAAATGCTTAGTTTGGTACAATGTGAATGCTAAGGAGGCACTCAGTTGAGGTTCTGCTCAGAGGATAGTGTGCTAAGCTGTCTGCAAAGCATTTCAGAGCAGTTCTGTAAGAAGAAGGATGTTTACACGAATGCTTTTCTGGTTATGGAAGCGTTGAAGTCCGAACACCTTCACGAGGGCACACTGCAGGGAGTGAGGAACCTGCAAGCCTAGGTAGAATGCAGGGAAACCTCTTTTGAATTCTAAAGGACATTGGGTTCCTTGCTGACTAGGCACATGGTTTTGATGCTTTCACTGATGCCACCACATGAAAGGGCAGAATTAATGGTGAGTGCTAGCACAGTTTCCATAATCACCTGTATTGTTCCAGAGTACATGGAGGACAGGGCACTGGTGGAAGCTGTTAGGCAGATGATATATTTAAAGAAAAAAAAAAAAAAAAGAGGGAAGGAATGAGAAAAGGAAATTAAATTGTCGTCCAACACATTACCAAGAACTAGCTGCAGTGCTCGTGAATGCTGTGCTGTGCTAAGAGCTGTTTCTTTCTGAGTCCTACCCACTCATGCTATTTGCCTGGAAAAATACTTTTTCTTTTTAAGCTTAGCCTTACCTGAAATGAATGCTGCTTCTTTCCATTCTCACTGTTACTGGGAATTGAAATGGCTGCAGATACAGAGCAGTGTAAAAACATGATGAGCTATGTAGCTTGGGAGCAATTGAGCAGCTGAATACTGCATTATTGAGAAATTGTTTGCTACCTCTGGGTGTTAGAGAGAAACTGGAGAGTCCTAGACTGGCATTCAGGGTAGAGCATAGGATGAATAAACATTATGGAGTGCTGAGTACTGACTAAGTGAATCCAGCATGAAGCTTCAGTAGTTGCATGTCATCCCACTGCATCTTGCAGGGTTGGCAACACACAGGAAAGAAATAGTGAATTCCAGGAGCCTTGTGGCAGAACTGATCTTATATTGTTTCCGAAATAACCAAATTATCAATTAAATGAATGACATTTTGCTTAATGTGCAACAGGCAATCTGCATAGCAAAACAGACATATTTTCAACTGACAACATGTGAGAACCACTTAAATATATATCAGTAATCCTCAAGGGACTTGTAGATAGATACATGTAATTGTTTTTTTTCATGTGCATACCTTACTGTTGCCAAATTACTCCCAGCTTAGCATTTTCCCTCTTATCTAGTTGAGATAGGAATCTCTTCAGAACAAGGGGTTCAGTAGTTTGTAAAATATCCACATGTATCTCTAGCATTGTATAAATAATAAATAATAAGATGTAGATGCTAATGATCATTAATATTGCAAGTGTTAAGCTGAAAATTCCAGTTCCTAGCTTGTCAGGTGATTGCAAGTATAAATATTTCTTTACTCAGCATTATGATTAGCCACAAAACATGGAATCTTCTGCAATGCAGAGTGATGACTATTAAGTATATCCCAGACCCAGTAAACCTCAGATTATGGAATTTGGCCCAGAATCTGCTCTTGCTATTGTGCTGCAGAAAGAGTTTCTGCATATTTTTTTAAAGCTAACACAAAATATCCACTCCATATAGTTTTGGAGACGTCATTAAAATATGAGCCAAGTTCAAGCTAGCACAGCACTGTCTTGCTGTGGCCTGAACTAGTCTAAAACAATTTCTGAGAGGTGTGACCACATTCATCTCAATGAGATTAAGTCAAAGCCTAAAGAAAGAAATTTCAGTGACAGTTTTCAAACCTCTTCATTACTATCTTTAATTTAGGAGTAAACACAATAAATGTGCATATACCATATTTCCAAGCAGTTTCCCTCCTCCTTCTGGATATCAAAAGCTCATTTTGTTCCCTACCTATGTAGCAAAACCAAGGACTTCAATCTGCTTATACACTGCCAATTGAGAAATCTTTGGCACAAGAAGAATTTGAAATATGGAGAGAACAGTAGTCATGGTAAACAAGTCAGAAATTACTCTATGGTATTGGACTACTTAAGCTACTGGGGTTAAGAGCTGACCTTTCATTCTGTCCCAAATATCATCTAAGGTTTCACTAAAATAAATAAGCCTATGCAGACTGAATTTTGATAGCCAGGTTAAAATAACCCTTTTTATAATTTAAATCAAAGTGCTGAATTTAGTGATTGTTACACAAAGTACTGCAAAATTTCAAAACTGATTGTTTATTTATGCCATGTATATCATTACATGGGATGTACAATGAACATTTCTCATTAATGTCCACATCTCAGCAGGACTGTACAGTGGTTCTTCAAAACGCAAAAGCAGATAGCAGACTGGTATGTCGAGGGATGGGAATCTCAAAACCACTCATTTTGGCTTAAAGTTTATCATGCAGGGAAGAAGCATGGTTGATACACTGAAACACCCTGATGGAAGCGGCTTATATTTGACTTGACATACTGGGCAAAAGCTTAGAACAAAGCAAAAGCAATCCCCTCCAGAAAAACAAGCATGTTAAAAATGCCCTCATTTCTTTTGGTTCTTAAAAACCCAAAAACATTTCTCATTTATATCTCCATGGTTTTAATGGAAAACAAAGATGGTTTTTAAGATGAAAATGTTCTGTATTCACATGTGATCCTTAAAAAACACAAGCTATTTTCAGCAGTGAATTGCAAGCCGTCCAGTTAAAGAACCAGCAATATGTTCCTAGGAAATTTTCATTCCTCCCTCTGTTCTGCAGAGGAATGTTACTTACATTAATTTGGAAATACAAGCATGAGCAGAAAAATTTAAACTCAGCAATTTCCCTATTTCCAACACCAAAGAATGAACTGCATTGAGGACAGTGGCAAAGCAATACTGTTGCAGCGTCAGGCCACTGGGAGCTGTGCAGGGTTTTGGCAACACTTTTGGAAGTCAGACTTTCAGGTATAGCTCTTCCACAGGGGTGAAAAAAATATCCATAATGTGTCCCCTTCCTCATCATAGATGTATCAGTAACATATCATGGACATCTGGAAATACGTATCTATGGATGTCAGTACAACAATGTGCAGAGACATTTCAGTTCTTTTCCTGTCCCGCTTGAAGTCAATGGGACCTTTCCCAGGGAAATGCCTTGGGACCAGAATGTCACTAGCAGCATTAAATGGAGCCATTTTTTATAGAGCACATATAGGGCACGAGGAGGGAGGACTGCATTTCAGGATAGAAATAAAATGCCATTGTGTCCAGATTTGTTAAGGTAATAACCCAAAGTCTTTGTGGAGGATAAAAAATGAGCTCTAAAAGAAAGCACTGAACCACTTCAAGGCTGCACAGTGCATTCCAGGTATAACTTTACTGTCAACATCCTACCTGAACATGAGAGAATGGGTAATACGCCCACTCAAATGGTTTTGTCACTCTTAGGGCTTTAAATTGCTGTGAGCTCTGACTATGCAACAGTTCCTATAGTTTTCAAGTGATCAATGCAGGATTAAACTAGAAGTTTGAAGCCTGAAACAGTTTAAATGGAATTTCAGTAAACCTTCAAGGAGCACACTTATCACTGCCAGGATCCTTGCTGGATTCATTCAGAAAAAAAAAAAAAAGTTATTGTAGAATGATTTGGATTTGAAGGGACTTTAAAGATCATCTAGTTGCAACCCTCCTGCCATGGGCAGGGACACCTTGCAGTAGATCAGGTTGCTACATTATATATTAATATTTTTAATGTATTCTGCATGAATATTTTAGATGATTCAATTTTTTTGATTGTGGATAGTGAAACTTTTGCTTGTACAGACTAACCATAGGAAGATACAGTTCTCAAAACTTGTTTCTTTTGGTAGTCTTTGGCACTCACTGGCTGCCCAGCACTATTAACCAGATGTTTTGTGCTTTAAAGAAACTGGGTGATGGTTATGGCAGTCTCACCACCTAAGTATTGGACGATTCGAGTCCCACTGAATCCTCTTTAAAATGCAAAAGGCATTGAAAGACGGAAAGGCTGCAGTTCTTTTGTGCTCCCTGCACGTAAACTGGAGAAGGCTGTTAGCTGGGCCAGCTCTGCCACCTGCAGCTCAGAGCCGGCAGGACCACAACGGCTGCACCAACAGTGTAACAAGCCTTCACTAGTGGAAATAGGAAAAAAATCATAGAGACAAGAGGTTTCACTGAAGAGTTTAATTGCTAATTAAAGTACCAATAGAGTGCATAAGCTTATGGTATGCAAAAGTAAGGTAAAAATGCTTTCACGTTGGTCTTTCTGCTAATATTCACTGCTGTCAGAGTGCATCTCTACTCTCAGAATAGACTAGAAACCCTGTGTTAGAATAAAAATCATAAGGCTAAAACCATTCTTGGTGTGACTGGAGTGATCTCAGAGCTGAATCTAACCCCTTACCTATGAAGGCTGATTTTGGCTCTGCTGATAACTGAAGTAATACAGGAAATTACATGTGGATCCATATTCTTAGAACCCTCTAATTCCTGTCTGCAGTACCTCCAATATCTCCTCATATAACTCTCTTCTTGTTTTTCGAAGCCTATAAATGCTAGTCTTCTCTAAAAAAAAAGTCATTAAAAAAGTAAATCACATCTTTCCAGATGTGTTTTACTAACACACAAAAAAATGTGCTTTATTATGTTCCTTTCACTTCCTTGAGCCTCAAGGGTATAACTTTACCATTTTCTCAGGTTGGATCTAAGCCCTGTAATTGATGAATTGTCCATAGGATCCATATGGAACTCTAGCAAAATCACTGACATTCTATATAGCACCAAAGTGTGTGCCTGTGTTCCAGTGTGTGTCAAGTGCCCACACGTATCAGCTTCTCATGCCAATGACTTCTCTCCCCATAAAGTGCTGTGGTTGTCTCTAGTGCTGGATCCAACTCACTGCTACCCACTGTAAAACAGCAATGTTTCTGCAGTAATGGTCAAATATCATTGTGACATGAGTGGAAAGTAATTCTAATAAACTAAATTCTAACTGAGTTACTAAACATTGTGTGGAGTTCTTTCAGTATGTTTTAGTACTTCAGAGAGAAAGTATATCATCTATTAGGACACACATTCTGTTTTAAAAGTTAAAAGAATCATAATTTTTCTTTTTCATTCAATTGCCCGCACACTAACACGTTCTAATGCCTAAAACTTCCACATTGAGCCTTGTGTCCTTCTGGGACAGCAAGAGCAATCAGATGGATCAGATCCAGGATAACCTAGGGCATTTTAGCTGGCACTAGACACCTGTGTGGGCAAATGAGTCACACTTTTTGTGTTGCCTAAACGTGGAGCTTCGAAATGTCTAACTATGTCTTGTCAAGCATTGACATTAAAGGCTCTGGGTCCCTAGAAATGTAGAAATTATTTCTGTGGTCATATACTGTCACTGCACTAAAGTCTCTTAGTGTTTAGGGTATTTTCCTTGGTGACTGATGCTCAGCTGTGCAGAAAATGCTTGTAGAAGAGATCAGTTTTGTTGGTGTTCCAAATATTATTATAGTACAACAGTAAAGACTTGAATATTTAATATTATTCAATGCTTGGAAAAATGTAAAAATAGATGTTTTGAAAAATAATCTTACAGAGTGAGACTGGTTGATATGTGGGGAACAGGCAGTCAGGCTTCTTCTATATGCCAATGGTTGGAGGAGTATGTAAAACATTTTGTTAATTTTGTTTTACGAAGCTGCTTTGTAAAATGATGCAGTTAAACCAGCCTTACAGTTACCCTACTTAGTAACAATTAGGGATGGCAGGTGGTTTGGGCCAACCTACCTCTTAAATACATTTTATCTCC
The DNA here is from genome assembly GCA_013399075.1 of Chloroceryle aenea. Taxonomy (NCBI): domain Eukaryota; kingdom Metazoa; phylum Chordata; class Aves; order Coraciiformes; family Cerylidae; genus Chloroceryle; species Chloroceryle aenea. Next base: position 390,188 of record VWZY01003204.1, read on the forward strand.
ACATTTTTAATCTAGCTCCTTGCAAAGAACAAGGTACTGATTATCAGGTAGTTTCCTCAGACTTAACATAATTGGACCACAGTCTTTTCCTCTGTCAGGGATTTGGTTTGGAGTCACTTTAGATTTCAAGTAGGTCATTTTCAAGTTATACCAGGGGAGGTTTAGGTTAGACATTAGGAAAAACTTCTCTAGCGAAAGGGTTATCAAAGACTGGAACAGGCTGCCTAGAGAAGTGGTTGAATTGCCATCCCTGGGTGTATTTAAAAGCCATCTAGATGTGGTGCTCAAGGATATAGTATAATAGTGGCCCTGGTAGAGTTAGACAATGGTTGGACTTTATGATCTTCAAGGTCTTTTCTAATCACAGGAATTCTATGTGTGAAAAAATCTGTGAGATTTTGTATCAGTCATTGCTAATCCAGTTTGGTTTACATTTGTGCCCAGCTGACAAGAGACAGATGCATTTAAAATGGACTTGTCAACATAGCCACATAGAGTGCGATGCTGTCCTGTTACTCAGGCATCCACAGCTGATTTTACAATTTGCAGGCTTCAGAGGGAAAAAACAGTTGTGAATTCCCCAAAAACCAGAAGAGGAATTTACACAAGTCAGTATAGCCCTCAAAGATCCAGAAGATGAGACTGTCCCACGTCCCAACATAGAGGCCCTGGCATTTGTTATTTTGAGTCCATGTGTGTGAGACCAGTCAAACATTGCTACATTTTGGGTCCATATCCCATTTTAATCTTGTGTGTGAAGTGAAAGAGATTATAGACAGGATTAGCAGTCAAGATATCTACAGGCAGCAGGGAATGCTTAGTTCCCCTCAGTGCGCATTACTGTTAGTGCACAATAGAAAACATCTTTGCCAGATGATAACGAAGAAACATTCTCTTTGTTGCCAACAATAAATGTATACAGAGGAGTAAATGTGTCATGAATAAAGTGTCCCTAAGGAAATCTTGGAAGACCCTACATGTATATTTACATACTTTTAGTCCCAGCAGCAACAGAGCTATGTGAGTGTAGCACTTTGACCAGGCTAACTAGTTTGTTAAGAATTAGCACAGGTTTTTCATGCTAGTTAGTATCTGCTCATAATGAGACAATTTAGGCAGCCCTGCCAGAAACCCAGTCTTTTAAGAACCAAAGCAATAGTGTCAATTATGATCGCAATCTCTCTCTCTCAGACACACAGACAAAACCTGAGCAAGTGCCTGCAGGTTTCAGAATAAATTGAAAAAGAACTCAAAATACAGCACCTTTTCACAGCATAAACTGGATCCTAAGCATACTTTAGGACCTGGTGCTCTTAATTTTCAGTACAATATTGAACCAAAGGAAAATCTGAGCCCAAAGTTCAAATGGGATAGCAGCTCTCTGTCTATTATATTACCTTGCAGATATTTATCTACAAAAATATATGTTAAAAGTCTATCTAAGAAAAAAGTCAATGAGGCAACTGCAGATTCAATTTCTGCAGTTGGAAAAAAAATAACTCCTCATATTGAAGCTATTCATTCTCCCTGCTGCTTTATGTTATATCTGTTTTAACTGCTGTTAATGAAAGGCTCATCAAAAGGCAGTGCCAATACACAATAATATTTAAATGCCAAATTAATCTCTTAGACATCATGGCAGCTCCTTTGCATCTTCGTTTATATGAATGAGAGTGGGGTGCACATAGAGAGAATGAGGCAAACATTAATTGGCTCTGCAGCACAGAGAAAAGAATTTACCTCCTATTTTATATATTTGTAAAAGCTTGGAAGGGAAACCTTACTTGGAAGTAAAACCAGGATTCACCTTCAGCAAGACTTGCTAAAATTAAGTAAATAACTCAAATCAAGACTTGGCTTAAGTTATGCCTTTCTGAAATTGCCATTCTAAGGATCCCATCAACTTGTTGCCTTACTTCTGCTGATTAAAACAGCCAATCCTTCCCCTGCTTCTAAATGCTGTTCCACTTTGAAAAGTGACTAAAAGTGGTGTGCAGGTTCCATGCTTATTTCCTTATCAAATGTGCTCAGTTAGTAAATAAGGAACCTTTTCCTCCTATGTGCCAGCCTGCAATTTTCAGGTGGAACCTTGGGGTCAACCTGGATTTTTTCTTCTCATGTAGGATGACCAAAAAACAAGGATCCTGCAAGCAAGAGTAAGCCCTCAATTACATGTGTGCAATGCTGTACTCTTCTGTGCCTTTGCATAAGGTTTAACTGACTGGAAATGATTCGTGGTGATAAACAGGAGGGAATAGAAACCAGCTCACTGTGTTCTTTATGATAGATCTATGCTAACAGGAGCAAAAAGCAGTGAACAGTGATTTCAATTACTAAATGAACAGAGAGAAGATATATGACTAAAGAAGATGTTTACTTGAAATTCCATGTTTTCAGAAATCTCCTGTTTCAACATAATACAGCATTGAAGCTGACGAGGGAATTAAAATGCTTCTCTTTTTTCTTGGACATGTCATTCATGTGATGGGAAAAGATATAGTCCTTATATTAAGAAAGAAACAAAATTAATTGAATTATTTTCATGAAATAGCAAGATAAAAGATCATGTTTACAGCCCTCATTTATGAGAAATCTTCATTGTGGAGTGCAGCAGGTTAGCAGATCACTGTGTGTATGTTTTGCTATATGGGAATGATAACCCACTGTGGGCATTTTATTATTTATTAATTCATGTTTGCAGCTTTGGCATCAAGCATGAAATTTTTATACTCTTCTGAAATCTCTGTAGTATGGAAGAACAGAGCTGAAGTTTATCTGTTTGGGTTTTTTAAAATACTTAAGATAGTGAATAGTGAGAAAAAGTTTTCTCAATTCAGTTTTGATCCTGCAATCCCAGTGCAGATTAAACTGAACTGTACAAGGCATACTCTGAGGCATACTCATAGCAAGTGTGAAAAAAAAAAGCCAAGAATACTTTCCAGCGATGTAAATGCTGATCAGATGAATCTTTGCTTGGATGAAATCATTCTCTTCTGACTTTTTCTTCCAGTTGTGTGTAATACTGGAGCCAATGCAGGAACTGATGTCAAGACATAAAACTTACAATTTAAGTCCTCGAGACTGCTTAAAGACTTGCTTGTTTCAAAAATGGCAGAGAATGGTGGCACCACCAGGTATGTTTCATTTCCAGTGTTTTACTTATTTTGTAGTTAAACTAATATAGAAAAAAAATGGGAAAATAGGAATTACAACACTTCCAAAAGTAAGCCTGAAAATTATCTAATGTTTTATAATTTCAGTCCGACGCAACTGATTTATAGATGTGCACATTCAGATGGTTTCACTATGACAAGAATATAATTTAGTACAAAAATATGTGTAGATGGAATGCAAAATACCTACTGGCTCCATTAGAATTCATCATTTGTGTAATTCAGCTTCCTGCTGTGACTCTGAAATTACAGCTGCAATTCATAATTAGTTGTCTTTGAGAATAATATAATGTTATTTACAGGCCTGGACCTAATCTCCTTCCTATTACACCTCAAAATAATAATTCTCTTTTTGAGATTTTTAAAGATTTGTATACCTAAGACTATTCACATGGGTGTCCAGGCCAAACTGTGGTACAATTGAAGTACAATTGCCCCTCTGTTCTTTGCCAGTTTAAGCAAAGTTATGTAATTGTCCTGATTCAGTCTGAGTTTTGAAGACTCATAGAGGAATGGCTTTCAGCGTTCTCTAAATGTGTTATCTTGGGAGTGGCAGTTTTAAAGATGAAGCCCACATCAGGGGTACAAGGAACTCAAATGGTAGCTGCTTGTATGCTGCATTGATGGCAGCAGTAGGGTAGAAACCTACCTTTAGCCTTAGCCTCTGACTGGGTCAGATGAAGCTCTACCCTGCGTCAGAATAAGACCTGGATTTTTGTTTAGCACTGTTCCTTGCTATGTGACCTTCAGCAAGTTACACAGTCACTTTGGGAATCACGATAGTTATCATGGTGTTCCCACTGGTAAAATGCTTTCTAATATCTTTATAGGTAATGCTGGGAGAATAAGCTTCAATAGTCCATTAAACAAAGTTGAAAGTAGTTTCCAATTGTTTGGGTCCAAATAATACTCTATAGTTTGTATGTTAAATCTACTTAAATCTTACTTCTAGTAAACATAAAAATTTAAAACTAGATAAAAAAATAATTCATCACTCCTGTTTATGGATCATTTTAGTACACTCTTTACAGTATCTGCTATTTGCTTTCCTTCTTACCATTTTATTGCAGCAGAACCCACAAGACAACCAACAACCAAACGGAGAAAAAGGAAAAACTCTACCAGCAGCACTTCCAACAGCAGTGCTGGAAACAATGCAAATAGTACCAACAGCAAGAAAAAGTCAGCTGCTGCAAACCTGAGTCTATCCAGTCAGGTACCTGTAAGTCTCACTTTCCGGCTTATGGTGCTTTGATTTCTTTCCCTACATTGAAAGAAGGTGCATTCTTGAGCTTAAACTATCACAAGCCAAAGACAATCTTGCACTGTGTGCTGTGGAAGCTGGGGAGTTAGTGGAGAGATGTGAAGAAGCCATTCTACAGTGCAGCTTTAACAAATGACTTCCAAGCAGGGCTGTGCTGAAAACCAGATGTGATTTTTCTCAGGGCTTGGGCTAGCTCCCCTTCTTGTCAGTGGGAGTCCTTCTACTGGCAGTGGGACTCAGACTGGGCCTCATGTTTTTATATATAGCATGAGTCTTGCAGGCTTTCATCTTCCAGATGCTAAGTGAGGACGACTCCCTGTGGAACAGGACAGCTGTACCTGAGCAGACCACTGGTGTCTACATTGGTACCTTACCTCTAATAGGTGCTTGGTTGAGATGCTTCAGTGGAACAGGTTATGAATTAACTTACCTGCAGAAGTTATCTCTTTTTCCAACTACTCCACTTGGAGAGGGTAGATCCCCTGGAATATGGGTCTCTGCTTATCAACCCTGCTGGCTGTAACTGTTGACATCCTGATTATAGAAACACTACCTGTACCGGCACATTAATAATGTCACGTTCATTGACTTAATCACAGTGTAGGGGTAATCAGACCCCAAATTGTGACAAAGTGTGCCTTAGTCAATAAGGAGACAGCTTATGCATTTTAAAGTTAGGAAAATTAATTTTATATTACAGGAGCTATATCTTGGGAATAACATGAAGGGATTTTTATTTGATTTCTGATCAGCAGTTAGGAAAGGGCTAGGTCTCTTCTGAAACCTGACAAAGAATATAGGCCTCTTTATCGCACAAAGCAGGCACTTTCTAGGAAGTCTGAATACTCGGATAAAAAAAGAGGACTACACTAACACCAGTGAAATGAAATGAAGATTTTTGTTTAGCAACCGATTCAGCAATTCACTAGGTTACAGAAGCTTTGGGCTTCAGTACATTAAACTTTTTTCCTTGTTATATTAAAATTTTCACATGGCTTGCATCCCTGGAGTCAGATTCTTTCCCTAATATAGGCATCTCTGGGTTTTTCTGGCAGCCCAAAGCAGTCAGAAGGCCAGCTACCTGATCTCATGGTGGCAGACACCACTCTGCCTCATTGACTGTGTCTGCCAGAAAACCTCTTGGATCACTAACCAACCATATTTAAGAAGAAACGGCAATTGGGTGCAAAACTGAGTAACCAACTCGTTCCATGCTGTTTCCAATTTTAAAGCACAGTAAAATCACTTTATCTCATCTCCTTCCTGCCCTGAGTTCAGCTCAGTAGGACCAGAGTCTGACCCCTTGCCTCTCTTCAGCATGCTTCTCCCTGGAGAAATGACCTTTTGTTGGTTGAAGTGGTAGCTATGTGCACCTGTATGTTTGAGTGTAATTAAGCCCTCTGATAGTTACCTGTCACTCCCACTGACATTTAAGATGACTTCAGGTACTGAAAGGCTACTCCTGAGAGATGGAAGTAGTCAAGGCTACTCTGCCTGATGGAGATGATAGCTGAGCATCTGAGACATAATGCTGAAGTTTATCATGATATGAGGGATGGATTTTTAGTCTTTGTTGTCTTTCAGGATGCTGCATAGTCAATATTTTTCAGTATTGTTTGCTTTCTGTGACAGAGTAGCGCAACAAAGCGCAAGTTCGTAGTAGTGTTCCAAATTGTTTTTTTGTTTTTATCAGGTTCCATTTATAGGACTTTCTCTCTGTAAAGTGGAAAAAGTTGAGCTGTTTGATTTGACATACAGCAGCTCTTCCTGTCTTCTCCACTGCAAAGATAGCAAACCAATTGTAATTGACAGTGGGGCAACCCTGTGGAGGCAGAACTCAAAATAATTTCAGCAGTAGGATATTTTGGTGTAAAACTATTCAACACTTTTTAGTTAAATAGAGAGAGGTTACTACTTCTCTTCAAAATTATGCATTCTTGGAAGTCGGCCTTATTACAGGCATGGCTCTGTTTTCTGAAGTTAGGCTCTGTTTTCTGAAGTTAGCTGCAGGTAGCAGTAACTTGTTTTCTGTTTCTTTCTCTTAACTTTATCTTAAAGGAAAACATTCAGTAGCTAATGTTTGATTTCCCTTATATGCTATAGAAGGCAAGATATCCTCAAACACGATTTAACAGTTTTCAAATAACTGAAAGTTTCATTTGGCCATAGAGCTTTCTGTGAATGGAACTTTCCTACTCAGTAGAAAAAAACTACTAATTCATTTCAGTGTTAAAACATAGTGTGTTCAGAAGAGGAATAAAATCACTGCATCTTCCATTCAGATCACTCAAATAAGCAGAGGTAGTTTCAGTTCCACTCTTCCCATCTTCCTCTCTGGAGAACCCTAACAAAGAGCTCATATCCACACTGAACCTGGATTAGTGTGATGTACTACAACTTTTTCTCCAGTGACTTCCTCCCAGCCAGCAAAGACAGTATCTCAACCACAATAGAATCTAAGTTCTAATTTCCCATCACTTTTATGTTTCTCTGTTGTTTTTGGTAATAAATTCATCCTGGTAGAGAATGTTTCCTTAGCCTCTATTCTATGTAAGGTTCCTTGGTTTAGGGCATTAGTAATTCAGTTTTGCTCCTACAATAATGCTGTGTACACTCTGGTAAATGTGCAAACTTACCACATACCTTATCCACAATTCCCACTCACACCATTGTTTCTTTAATGAGGTCTTCATGTCTGGAGTGTCAAATGTTCCTTGTTCAGGACAGTGACTGGAAAGAAGCTGGAATACCATCAGCTATGACAAAGCTTAAAAATTTAGAGAAATTTGTCATTTTTCCCCATAACCCCTTCCAGATCTTCAGATAAATACATGGATGGGGCTAAGCAAACCTTGATCAATGAGACAGAACGGTTCTTGTCATACACACATTCTTCTTCGGGAACAGGAGGTTGTGCCATTTCCTCTGTGTGCCTTATTTTCTGATCAGTTCTTCAGTTAGAGACAGTGCTGACAATACAGAGTCAAGCCCAGAGAGTGAAATGATGTGGTTATATTTCCATGCAGGGGTCAGGCTGGTACAGCACCCTGAAGTTCAGTTGCTGAAGCCTAATCAATCAGTATCATTTGTGTTCTTTGTGTTGCCTTAAATTTATTAGCATCTTGACTATGCTGACACATTCTGATACATCTTTAATAATATAGTCTTCAAAAGCATCTTAGGGGTCTCTGCCAGTGGGTGGATATGTGTTTTCCCTCTCAACAGTAATTTGAAAAGGATCAGTCTCAGTCTGTCCTCATGTCTCTATTTTTTATACTTTCTCAACCATACTAAATAAAATACAAAGTTTTGCCCTTTTGACAGTCTCTTGCACTCCATTACACTCATTTTCCCTTAAAATGGTGGGAAAACCAGTTTTCAGTGCTTCTGTAAGTTCTCATGCTACTGACTACAGACCTTGAGCATCTCTTGTCAATGACTCTTCCTGCCCAAGTCCCTTGTTGAAAACCTGTTCTACATATTACATATTTCCTACATTCTTAAAACAAATGTAGTTAACCAAATGATTGCACTGCACAACTCATTCCTAGGTTGTCCTGCTACTTGTCCAGTGATGCTTTTGATCTGAGTCCTGTAGTTGCTGAAGAAACACAATGCAGTTTGTAGAAAGTAGAACCAAGTGCCACTAAAGTCACTCTAATAGCACAAATACAAAAACATTTTTCTCACCAGAAGTTTTCTTCCCTCAGGCTCTCACTGGTGTAGGCTCAATACTGCCAGTGCTTTCTACCAATGCGTTGCCTTTTTTTAGCGTATAAAGAAAACTGATAGAACAGGGACCCAGAAATTGTAGTACACTCAGCTTAGTCTCAGCAGGTGCCGGTCATTTGAACTGTTCTTAGACTTGTTCATGTTACTGATCACATCTGATCGTTGGGAGAAAAGTTAACCCATCATGCAGAGGATAGAATTAACGGTTTCCTCTTTCCTCTAAACAAAGAGCAAAGATGAGCAAGGCGCCTGCTGCAAGGTTCATAGAAAACCTGTCTTTCTAATACTAGCCTTTCTAAGGTTTCAAAGAAATTAGTTATCTAATTTGGATGTGTCATTGCTTTATCACTTAGTATCAATTTACTCTAATATTTGAAGCTAACTGCAGTGTTTTCCCAAGTCTTTGCTCAGTTTTCAAGCCTCTTTACTGGCTGAAATCACATTCCTTTGCATTTTTCATATTCTTACTTCAAATAAAGTGTTCTTGTAAGCCTATGACCTTGTACGTAGAACATAGCTTGTACACTGTGATCTCTGTATTACAGGTATATGCAAGATGATCAGAAGGGTTCCATGCAGCCATTATCACTTAACTATCACCTTCTGATAGGTTTAATAAAAACAGTGCACATTGATCCATTTTCATCTATTTGAATTTGGAAATTAGGAAATAATGCCCAACTCTCACAAACTCTCAGAATCATTGCTCTAGGCTGCTCCCAGTCATAACCATAGGAATTAATAGGTGGATTTTGCTTTCATTCACTAATGAAGATCCTGTTGAGTGTAATACTGTAACCATGAACCCAGTGAAATATCATTTGTGTTGGAAAGAATAAAGCATCACTACATGCCACTAAGTAAATCAAATATTCTCTGTTACATCCAGAGTCTTAATTAGAGCCTCCTTGCACTCTTTAAGTAAGTTACATACCTCAATAATCTCTCTTTTGCTTTGTAGTTCTCTGTAAGCCCTTCAAAAGCCAAATCCATAAATAAACATGCTAATGTGGAAGGGAGCAATACAATTTCTTGGTGTTTCAGAAACAGGGGTAGGTTTGGGTGTTTTGCAATGGATGTTGTAGTACCAGAGCTACAGTTCCAGGGACAGAAGATTGGTGTCAGAAATTATCCCATGCCTCATAACTGTACAATTCAGAATCTAAGATTTAGCTGTATGGAGATGAGAGTGAATAAATTAGTTCCCAGTTGTTGTGCTTTAGGAAAAATATTCAGATACTCAATAGTTTTTCAAGTCAACAGAGAGGACTTTGATGAGATGTGGAAGATAACCATTTTCCTCCAGAAAGTGCTTACTCTGAAACCTAATTAAAATGTCAGTTCTGTCTCTATAGATCATTTCAACACCAATGTCAGTCCAATTTATCTGTCTTGGAAGCAGTGACCATTATGGGTGTGGGCAGCAGTGGGGCTCTCTGTCATTAATATTTTTGTGACAAGGAGTTTAAGAAGTAAAACATTAAACCAATCACCACTAACACAATTCCATAGGAGGGAAGGAGGGAAGG
>VWZY01003204.1:399926-412562 GCA_013399075.1 Chloroceryle aenea
AAGGAAGGAAGGAAGGAAGGAAGGAAGGAAGGAAGGAAGGAGTGCACTTCAGCACTTAGAGGTACGTTGGCTGCTAAAACTAGTGCAACTTTCAATTCTTGGAGTATGAGACTTGCTTGAACAATATACTTTATAGTTTCAGGCATTTTTAATTATCTCAGCCTTGTGAAGCACTGTTTGTCTACTTCTGGGGACTGTGACACCTGAGCTACAAACTAATCATTGTAACACACTGAGCTAGGCTATGTATTAACAGCAGCAAAGATGACAGGCATAGATAGGGATGGGGAATTTTACATGGCCCACCACATATTTTCACCTCCAGACACCGGCAAGACATTGTTTAGCCATACAATGAACTTTAAAATCCCAAGTTAAAAAGGTTAGTTATGTAACTGGGCATAACAGAGCTAAACTTTGAGAATAGGTATAAAAAAGATGAAGCCTGAGGAATGACTGGTCTGCTAAATAGAAGTGCTTGCATTTGAGTTGTGTATGAAGTGATCTCTGTGTATAGTTTTTATGCATCAATTTAAGTTTGGATGGCAATTAGGGTTATTTCAGGATGAAAGGTATGATATACGTGAAAGCTGCTTTTGTGGTTATATTATTAAATAATACATTTCTATCACATAATGTAAAACATCCACTGCTTTTTTTACAGTGCTTCACTGCAACCATATTTTACTCTCATGATACATTCCTCGACCAAAAATGTTGTTTCTAATCACGGAGTAAATTAATAAGATTGAGTGACTACAGTCTAAATCTTTTTAAACTAATCTAGTCAAATATGTGCTACCATAACTAGGCCATAGCAGTGTATGCTGCCATGCAAGAGACTAGGGTTTAATTCTTGGATTCTGCTTCTCACTCCATGAGCAGGAGCTAGGAGCACTCCAGAGCTGCAGCCTCAACCCTGGGAGGGATGGAGCCTTGTGTCATTCAACAGCAGTGACCCCCACTGGCCAATTTAAGGAGAAGCATTGAGGGGCTCTAAAAGGAGTCACTTCCAGTCCTCCTCAGAGGTTGGTGGTCATTGCACGGGAACTAGTGAGTGGAGGTTCAATGGGGTGCACTTGGTGGGGTCTTCAGCTTTCAGTCTGAGGAGCAGAATCCTCCCTCTCTGGGGAGGAACCAGCATGTGTGCTTCCTGAGACACTATTTTTGCCTGACATAACTATAAGTGGCAGGATTGTCAAGAATATTTTTTTTCTTTAAATGTCCTGTAACTAATGCTGTGATATCTATCTTTTAAATAGAATGAGGGAAAAGTCCACTAACCTCAATATAATTGTAGTTTAATTCCCAGAGAGAGAGAGAGAGATACTCAATAGCATGGAGAGAAATACAAGTGCAAACTGTCCTCTCAGTGGGTGTCATTATATTAAAGGAATAATATTTGCAAAGAATCTGAGAAATCAGAGATGGAAATACTTACAAGGTCATTGAGCATCTCCCCGCTGATGCACGAATGTTTCCTACCAGAGATTGAGATTTTTCCCAGCCCAGTGTTAGGTGACCTGAGCAGCAAAGCTAAGCGCTGTTCCAGTGGTGTCATTAATCCTCAGTCTGAGGTTCACAGCAACAGGAATATTGTCTTAGCAGTGGGGGGTTACATTTTTGCTTCCTTCATTACCATCTTAGTACCCTAGTTTACATCTCATCAGATTGGCCTAAAGCGATCCTCTTCCTTTCAGCACTTGCAGCTGTTGAACATATTTACCCCTCCTAATCGTTTGGTGTATGTAATACATATTCTTTTCACATGGCCTCCCCAGCCAGGTGTTTTAGCCCCCTGTAGTTATTTTTGATGTGATTTTCTAAGTCTTATCCAAGTTGCCAACCTCTTGCTGGTGTGGCAACAGGGAGAACTTGAGGTCCGTACTCAAGAGCCTTGAGTAAGAGGAACTGTTGCCGCCTCGGTCTGTGACTCTGTATTTCAGCCACTGTGGTCCTTTTTGCCTGCTGTATCACACTGCACGCTCAAACCCAGCTTGCTGTCCTCTGCCAGGTCTCTCTTGTCATTAATGCTCTTGCAATACAATGGGGTCAGGTCTGGTTCAGCAGTGCGCAGTATACATTGTCCATTGTTTAGAGGGATGAAGTAAATAAGGATAAACTTTTGGTTATGAACACCTTTGTATTTTAAACTTCTATGTCACAAAGCTGCGTGTGAATTTTAGTTAACCAAATATTTTATGGATATACAGAATAACAAAATATAGACAATGTAAAGAAGAAATCATGTAATGGATTCCATCTACTCACAGTTCTTCACATAACACAGGCTGAAAATGTGTTATTCTTCTGTAGCATGTCAGCCTTTGCTGAGGAATACTGAGAAACAGTGTAAATACAGGCAATAATTTGTGTTATTTCATGGTGAAAGTAGTACACGTCTGATTAAAAAGAAACCTTATTGAATGCAAACATTTGTTTTCTGTTTACTTTCTACAAATGCTTTTACATTCATAAGGAGGAACAGATCCTTTAAAACATGAATCTGTTGTTCGCTAAGATTTCTGGAAGGGGTTGTTAAACCAGCAGGTACAAAGCTAGACATCTGGAATTCCTGCACTTTTACCAGACGCTAGCTGATGCCCTGCCACCTGAGCTGCATGAAAAGATGCATCCCACATATTTCTTTAGCGGTTAGCACAGCAGCCTGATTCTCCGTTGAACAGAGAACTAACGAGCTCTCTGGCTTTGCACCTTTGCTTTCCAATCTCAAGTTTGCACCTTTCTATCCCATGCTGGTTAGGTTTTTTGCAGCAAATGTGTGATGCACTGGAGTACTGTAGGCGGTTTACTTGTTTTCATGGAAGGACAATTTGTACTTAAAGCAGTGATTAGATGAATTCTTTCTTTCTTGCATGCTTCAGTTTTTGATGACTACTAGCTTCATCAGTGTAATTATAATTAGCACTCTTCAACTTCCTTTTATGGTACCAGCTGGACAGATTGGTCCTCTTACTGCACAGATTGGCGGCAGGGTTGCCTACATGGAGTTAGGTGACAGGCACCATGAAATAACAGATGGTAAATTCAGGGCTTGTTGGCAATCAGCAGGTTTTTGCTAATGACTTAATTAGCTATGCAAATTGTCAAATCAGTGTGAACATTGTTTTTATCGAAAACTTTACCTAAATTAATTACCATAATTAAGTAGCAGAATGTCAAGTATATTGGATGCGTAAAAGGGCTTGGCTGGCTATGGATAAGAGAGTTACCATCTTCATTAGAGTGCTGTGCTCCACATTTGAGAAGTCTGAGGATAAGAAATGTGGTTTCTTTTAAACTATTTTTAAAATACTCATATCACCAAGTTCCAACTGAGATGCACCCTTGCTGCTTTTCCAGATAAAATGGCTCAGGAAAGAATGACTGGATAAAGATTAAATATTTCAAGCAGGAGTTTAAGGCTGTTTCATAGCCTGACCATTTCCTTAAAATCATACACATTTTTCAGTCTACCTGCTTTTCAGTTCTGGGGCTTCCAATATCCAGAGCCATAAGCTTGCAGCTAGAGAGACGTTATTACAGTTTTTAATTTAAATTAGCAATAGTGTAAGCCTGTCTCCTGGTTCCTACTATGGAGAAACTTGTAACTCTGTTGTTCAAATATCACAAAGTTAAGAGATGCAAATTCTCTAACATAATTTTTTTAAGTTGATTTTTTCTCTCTCAAGGTTTCCATATAACAAATATTGGGTGCTGTTCACAGGATGTGATGGTGGTAGGAGAACCAACTCTGATGGGAGGCGAATTTGGGGATGAAGACGAAAGGCTTATCACTAGATTAGAGAATACACAGTACGATGCAGCAAATGGCATGGATGATGAAGAAGATTTCAACAATTCACCTGCACTGGGAAATAACAGCCCATGGAATAGCAAACCTCCTGCTAACCAGGAGACTAAATCTGAAAACCCCACACCACAAGCTTCCCAATAGGTTATTGTGCAGCAGTGCTCACTGCACTGTATGTCAGTGAGTTATTATTACCGTTTCACGGCATTCTTAAAAAAAAAATAAAAAAACCCACCTTTCAATGGATACAGTATCTATTTCTAAACTAAAGCTATCTGATTTTTTTTTTTTTAATTAAGGAAAACTCTTGTATAAGCTTCCATATAAATTTCTTGGAAGCATTCATATACAACATGATACTGGCACTGACCTCAATTAAAATAATTGAAAATTAAATAGTATCTCATGGCAAACTTCTGACAATACATTTTATTGGAAATGGTTGTTTTTTCCCCTCATCAAACAATGGCCATATTTTAACTAGTCATCAGTGCTCAGGATCTCATTAACGTAACTATGTAAAACTTTTTACAATTGTAATATATTTTCTGCTTTTCAACTTGCACCTGAAATTTCTTGTTTCAGAAAAAAAAATCAGCTTTTAAGAAAAAGTAATTTAAAGTAACTTTTGTTCTTTCTTTAACTTTTCTTTCATTGGTTAATCATTTAAAGGATCCAGCATTTTTAATTTACATTTAGCTGATGCCAGTAGATGCTCTTTCCATCATTTAATAAAAATGCTGAAACTAGAAATGTCTTTTTTTCATCTAAGACATGAGAAATATTTTTACGTGGAAAACGACACCCAGTCCTATGAGAGTTTATGCTTTGTAAAATTGCTGTCGATCCGAATATTTTAAAGCCATGTAATCCATTAACTTTGTGGGCAGCTTAATAAATCTAAAACTTTTGTGTTTTTATTATTGTATCTGAGTTGGCTTTGTTGTTATTTCTTTTCATAGTATATTTCTTGTATAATATTTTTGTAAAGCCCTCAAACCATTTTTTGTTTTACTTTTTTTTTTTTTTTTTATTCTGGTGTATTTATGTGAAACTTTATAAAAGAAACTAATTTTTTTCATTTACATATTAATATGTTCAACTCATCATGTAAAGACACAGTGAGTCAGTGTGTTATATAATACAACTGTATTTTATGTATGCTTTGCCAATAAGTGTGCCAATAAACTGTGTTAACAAATGTGTTCTTATATAGTGCATTTACAGTTCCTTGCATGCAAAAGGCTCATGCCTGTGTTCAGAATCACACACCAGAAATTTTTGGAACTAGTGTTTCACTGAATTACAAGCTTTTTCCAGAAAAAAAAATGGAAGCCTGTAGTTTAGGTGTGAAACGCTTACAGCTCAATTTGGTTAGATGATCTTTTTTTAACATTAATGATGTGTAGCACCACAGGTCAGTAACAGTGGTGAGAGCCAAACACGAGGGAGTGCAGAGCATCCAGAAAGCACACCTCCATCCTGAACTTTGCATCCCTTGCCTTTCAGGGGTGGGGCTTATCAGAGCAGGGGTTTCCACTCTGCTGAATTCTGTCTGACAGTTTTACAATGAGTCCTTCAAGTGGAGCTGAGAGGATTAAAAAAAAAAAAATCCCCTTTCTTCCCTTTGCTATCAAATCAATTGCTCACGGGAACAAGCAGAACCTCTGGACTGGTTCAGGCATGCTGAATACAGCTCGGTGTGTAAACCACCTCAGCACAGAGGCACATACCTGCATCCCAAGGCAGCTGAGAAAATCTGCAAGGTGCACCCACAGGTGGCAGGAAGAATTACCAATAGAGGGATAATGAATCTACATAATCCTGCCTTTTGTGCAGGGGAGAGATGTTTTGCTCTTGACTGAAACTGTACTTTTTTATACTACTGACACCATAAAAGCATCTGAAGAACTGGGCTTTTTTCTAAGTGTACTCAGAAGCCACTTCAGGGAAGTGTCCCTCCCCAAGCATATATATATTTTTAAGAATGCTTTTGCTGAATGTGATTACACCAAACATTTTGATACCACCATTGTGGAAGAAGTGCAGAACAAGCATGTGTTGTGGCCTGATTCTTCAGCAGGAGACAGGTCCATCCCTGCCCAAAGAAGGAACCTCAGCCTCTGATGTGAGCACCACTCTCCTGAAAGCCAAATCCTTGTTTGATGAATTTTGGCATCTAGTGTAGGCCTCACAGAAAGATAACCTAAAAGACACTCCAGGTTTCCCTAGGATCTAGAGCACAAAGGATACCAACTATAGGGTAGAATGTAAAGCTAACTAAATAACAAATGTAGACTTAATGTATCTGCACAGATAGCAACACTGTTCCTTTATAACACGTGCAGGATGCAGGAGAGAGTGGGTCTATCATTCAGTGACTATATCAGCCCTAATTTTTCCATGTAAATTATTAAATTCACAATGTATTCCATTAAGAGATCACTGGCTCCTATATAGCTGCTATAACATTACAATTATACACTGTAATTCTAATGTTCAAAAACACTAATCATTCATATTACATTTCCATGAGCACACTCTAAAAGGTGTTTCTTATTATTAATCTTCCAAGAATGGCACTACTAGTTCAATTTTTAAAAGATTTATATTGCCATATTGCTCCTGTTGTTTCAGTAAATAAACATAGGACCACTTGAAAAATGGGCAACAGAGTCCTTAGAGTGCTGTCCTTGAATTAATCTAGAAGGACACTTTCTCCATATCTCCTCAAAAACCCTGTCTACACGCTATCAATCCACCCTATAGTGGAATAACAGACGAAGCTAGCTGAGTTTATTTATTCACTTATTTATTCATAAAAGAAAACATCCAAATGGGCCAGCTCAGTGAAGTGGTTTGAGATGTACAGCCACTGACCACACAGTCTCGTCACTGCTACTCCCTTCATCCCCTGTTGCATGGGCTTCCTGTACCATGTTTCAAACCACATGATAAAGCTGTGAAGACAGAGCCTGTAATCCTGTACCTCCTGTGTGCTTGTGCCCTGTCCCTGGGAATGCTCCCTACAGATAGAGAATTAAGGTAGAGCAAAGACATTAAGTAGCGGATTTTATGTCTTTCGGTCGTGGGTTGCAGTTAAATGACACTGCAGCTTTTGTGTGCTCTGTGACCATCTGATGCAGAGATGGGGGAAAAGTGTATAAAAATCACAGGTGAGTTGAAGTAACATGTTCATGAAAACTGATGTTGCTGTCTGAAGAATGAAAGCTTGAAACCAACAATTAATTTTGCTATGATCTAATCTCAACACCTATGAGAACATTGTATCTCTCAAAATTTTGAAGGAAATAATGTTGTTGACACTTTTGTCTGGGGAGCCCTGCAATTATTAAAAGGAAGAAGGAAACTTATCTCACAATGGTGAAATACTTTCAAAGAGAAAGCTCTTGTTTGTTTTAGGTAAATGGAGGGAAATACTTGCCCAAAGAAGCACCTGCACAAGTCAGGAATATCCAGGAGGTTACTTAGAAAAGCAGAATCATATAATTAGTATAGTGAATGAGTAAGAACACCCATAACTAAGGTAGTTGCTGCTACAAAGGACTTGGAACATGCAAGAATCATACTCACTGGTGGTTTTTAGTTATTCTTTGAATCATTTTGTTTAGAGTTGGGGCTTTTTTAAATTTTTTTTTGGTGTTGGGTCAGCAAGGTCAACTTCTGAGGGAGCTTCCAACTCACATCAGTCACCACCAGCTGGTCTCACCAGATGCCCCTTATGAGAGCATTTGAGTTATTAAAGCTCCTCCTTTCTCCCTTTTCACTACAAGCTAAAATAAGCAATAATTGCAGATTTGTAGTCAGAAGGAAGTTATCTTCAGGTTTCATCATCTATTCATTGGTGTGTATGAATGTAATAACACTATAGAAGAATTCAATTTGGATGGGACCCTGGGGGAAATACAGCTAGTATTTATGGGTTTGCAGCATCATGGGGCTCTGTGAAAGACATAAGTGACTAATTTTTAACCTTGGTCCTGGAGAAGGTACTACTGTCACACATTTGGGAAGTGTAGCCAACGTGTATGTTTGGGGATCAGAGCAAAGTACCCATAACCAGAAAGCTGCCAAGAAGCATCAGTCTTGAACTGTGGGGTAAGAGATGGGGGTAGAGGCAACGGAAGCTACTGAATGGAAAGGCAAAATACTAAGCATTAGTAGATGTTTTCTAACACCACGGTGGAGAAAGGTTCCTTACCCAGCCTTTGCTGTGAATCACCATGAAAGGACCCTAAATGATAGAACAGCCGTAAGAACAGACTAAATTTTGCAATTTCATGGCCTTCATGAAAATCCTATTTTAGCAAAGATGGGATGAAAGACAAAACGTGAATGATTGATACTGAAGGAAACACAGTTTGTGCCTAATATATCCTGGAGAAACTGCTAATGGAAATTGAATAGTCCTGAAAATATTTCCTGAGACTGTTAACTCTGATCAAGTAGCCCTATGGTGATATATTGTATGTCCAAATTAAAGCTGCCCTGGGGCACAAGAAACCCTAGCAGCTGTAGGACTGGATGATTTGTATGGTTTTTTTGTAGCTTTTTGACAGCATATTTTTATACAAAGCCTGAATCTTTTACTATGTAAGAGAAGCTACTGAATATTTAACATCCCATAGATCTGATGTTACTCTGGGATATCATTATGTTTCTATTAGGAATCTGGTGGTACCCCAGCACTGCAGAATGGCAGCTGGTACCTTTTCATAAAGAGTCACTACTTACGGAAGTCTCTAAATTTATGGACCATGCTGAATGAATTCTGCTGAATGCACACAGTATTAAAATATATTCTAATTTAGCATGTTATTTTGACAGTAACAAGTACCAGTTCTTTCAAAGGGAGTGGCTTTATTAGAAACAGCAATGGAGCAATCTAACTGTAGAAGCATTTCTTCTGTGACCCCGTGAGTCACTTCTGAAATATATATATATAAAGAACTATATCCCTTACATTAAGTAATCATTTTAATGAGTCTATGGGCAATCTTAATCCATGAGCACATTTTAAAACACCATTATGCACTAAAGATGACATCAGAGAATAATACACTTGTGCATACAGAATAAAAAACTTAATAGGAAGCATCCAGCCACAACACAGCACAAACACTCCAGCTCCCAAAAAAACTCCTGGTCATGCTTCCATCAACTTTACAGGGAGCAGGATGAGATTGATAAGCTTCAGTTTGGATAAGTCCCTAAACACATTCCTGAGAACTCAGGTGCTGAATGCCATTACTACACATTAGCAGGGGAATGTGCTTCAGCTGAACTTAGATAAATGCCCACTCGGTGTGCCTCCGTGCTTGTTAGACACCCAAATTTAGCATCCTTTAGGTCTGTGCTTGTAGCTCAAGTCCAGAATTCTCCAGGTTATATTGCTTTTCTTTCTGTGTGTACCTGTGGGGATTTGATAAGGGTGGGGATTTTTGGTTTTGTTTTTAATTTGTACAGTGGTCTATGATATAAATACTTCTCACATGTCCAGGTTCTCATCAGTTGGAAGGTGGCAATTGTTAGTGTGTGAGCAGTATTATATATTATGCTAAAAGGAATTCTGTTGGATCTCTGGAGATCATCAAGTTGTGTATCAGCCCAGTTTAATTAATAGGTCTGTCTCAACAACTCTGAATTCATCTGAGATTATGTATGATTTTCCATTGAACAGCTATAATGTACATGGCCAGCATCAACTTTGTAAGCGTGTTAGATGTTTTAGCAAATGCTTGATATGAAGCAGGCATTTAATGCTCCTTATCACAGTCGACTGAAACTCTCATTTCATCATGTAAAGTTTCATCCTCCCTGAGTGATCTCTTGGGAGGTCTAAGTACTGGAAAAGCTTTTAAGAATTGTGTTTGGTGCTTTCAGATGCTGGGTTGAGGGTTTTTTTTTCCATTCAATTCTTTCATCTATTTCACATCTTAAGAAAATTTGTTTGCCATTTTGCCCAAAGTTTTTAACTTTCCATCTTCTTCTGACTGTGTATAAAACAAATGTGGGAATTGCTTGTACTCCACACAAACCCATCAAAACTAATGTGGGTTGTTCCTGAGTTGCCAAGAGGGATCAAACTGGACAGAGAGAAGGAGCGAAAATTAAGAACTGTAATGGCTGTTGGGGTTTGTGTCTGTCTTTGACTGCATTCTCCAGTTTGAACAGGAATTTTGAGCTGTTTTACTTGAAATCTCCCCTTCAGGTTAAACTCATGTTCCAAAGGCTGATAACAAATCCTGGGCAACTGAGACAGTTATCTTTTCATAGAGATTTTACCAGCAGCTCTACGATTGTCTCTGTTCTTAAACCACCAGCTGCTCCAATATGAATCAGGTGTGAAGTGTTACAGAAGCTCAATTTACAGGAGCTGGGCTCATAGCTAAGGTGTCCCTGGCCAGTGATCAAGAGCCTTTATTGTGGTTCCCGATCTTTATAGGAACAAAGCAATTTTTGCATATTGTAGCTATCTCCTCTGCTTGCCTTTTTGTCAACAGGGACAGGGAGGTTCAAGTTGGCTTTGTTTAGCAAACTTCCAAGTTTTGCTGTTATTTCAGCCTCAGGGCTCAGAAAAAATGTAACCTAAATCAGCCTTCTTTCTCCCAGAAAATCTATTATTTTTAAATATATCCTCCCCCCAATCCCCTTTATTTTTTTCTGAATCAAGAACAACCTGAGAAGAGCCTAACTCACAAATTTCACACAGCAGGATTTGGCTTTACTGTACATGCCAGCTGCATTCCTGTGAGGGGGAAAAAAAAATAATACTAATGGCCAGTTTATAATGAGTGATTGAACAGTGACACTCCACAGGGAGGCAACATTTTTAAGCTCAAGACCATGTAATATTGGCATGTGGGCTTTTGAAATGGAAACAGAATTGCCAAGGCCTATGATTTTATTGTGAGACCTGTGGCATAGCCAGTTCTCAAGTAAGGAGAGGAACTGTTGGGGAAGGAAGAAGTGGTCTGTATAGTAATTGCCTTTGAACAGTCTGATGCTTCAGAAAGTGGCAATCTACAAGACTGCGGTTTCCAAGAAAAGCCTGTATACCAGGGAAGAAAATTGCAATCAGTAATGAAGGAAGCCTTCAAGAGGTGGGCCTCATGCAGGCACTTGCCAGGCTCCAGGGTGGGCACATAGCTGCAAGGTCAAGACTCAAAAAAGAAGTGGAAAACTGATTTCATTTTTTATTAATTTTATTAATTTATTTTATTTTTTAATAATCTGTGTGATAATGCAAGTCATCTCCAAAACTATTCTGGTTTCATAGAATCATACAATGGTAGGGGTTAGAAGGGATCTCTGGAGATCAAGTCCAACCCCTCTGCCAGCACAGGAACACCCAGGACATGCCACACAGGAGCAGATCCAGGTGGGTCTTGAAAGTTTGTGCAACAATCTCTTTTAATCTATTAACAGGTGGATTAATTTAAGTAATATCTGAAGTAAAATAAAACATATGGACAGTCCTACTTCGGAACCAGCAGAGGCATTTTGTCACATTAAAGGCTGGGCTGCAATCACAGCTTTTCCAGGACTATCATACCCATCCACCAACACCTCAGTCATCATCTGAGTACCTTGCAATCTCCTCTGGGCCAGTGCCTCCCTGGTGGGAAGTTTTGTGGCTGTTTGACTTTCCCTGCAAAATGCCTGACTACGTGACTGTAGGCTCTTCTCTCAAACACCTAGAAGAGATGTAGAGAAAAATTGATCTGCAGAATCATGACTTTTAAAATTTTATTTTGTTATATTAAACCAGAACCTTTTTGTTTGGTTTGAATACAGATGTTTTTTGGTTTGGTTTTGTTTTTTTTTTTTTTTTTAATCCTTCCAGGTATTGAAATTTTAATTTATACTTTGACTTTATTTTATTTTTTTCAATATTTGATTTTCATGCAGCTATAAGCACTACAAATTTAGATTTGATTTAAAATAGAGTTTAAAAATGCTGGTGCTAAAAGTCAAATATCAGATACAATCACCTCTAATCTAGCCAGGGATGGACTGACTAAGCCATGATACTGCAGAGTGAATAACACAGATCATGTCCTGACCAGCTCTTTACAGAAATATGATTGTAAATGTTGCAGAGAGGTAGCTTGAAGAACATATGAATGGTATAGATCACCCAAAGCATTAGTTATTCCATCCTTCTCCTCTCCTCCCTTCCCCCATTCCCCTCAACACTTGAAAACAGACTAATCCAGGAAAGAAAAGAAACAAACAAAANGGCCAGTTTATAATGAGTGATTGAACAGTGGCACTCCACAGGGAGGCAACATTTTTAAGCTCAAGACCATGTAATATTGGCATGTGGGCTTTTGAAATGGAAACAGAATTGCCAAGGCCTATGATTTTATTGTGAGACCTGTGGCATAGCCAGTTCTCAAGTAAGGAGAGGAACTGTTGGGGAAGGAAGAAGTGGTCTGTATAGTAATTGCCTTTGAACAGTCTGATGCTTCAGAAAGTGGCAATCTACAAGACTGCGGTTTCCAAGAAAAGCCTGTATACCAGGGAAGAAAATTGCAATCAGTAATGAAGGAAGCCTTCAAGAGGTGGGCCTCATGCAGGCACTTGCCAGGCTCCAGGGTGGGCACATAGCTGCAAGGTCAAGACTCAAAAAAGAAGTGGAAAACTGATTTCATTTTTTATTAATTTTATTAATTTATTTTATTTTTTAATAATCTGTGTGATAATGCAAGTCATCTCCAAAACTATTCTGGTTTCATAGAATCATACAATGGTAGGGGTTAGAAGGGATCTCTGGAGATCAAGTCCAACCCCTCTGC
>VWZY01003204.1:415243-432297 GCA_013399075.1 Chloroceryle aenea
TAAATAGAAACTTTATAGCAAATCTTCCAAGTGCCACTTAGTGCTAGGATTTCATTCCTATCATCCCTTTTTTTGAAAACTATTCATCCAACAATATTCAGGGCTTTTCTTAATGCCTTCCATCTCCTCTGCACTGCTGGGAAGGGGCCAGCCATCAGCCAAACAGCAAGTAAATAGACTGCATGCATTTAATATAGTGATGGGCACATGTGTTTTTAGTGAAGAGTTTATTTGCCAGGAGAAAAGTAGTTTGAGAATTCAGTTCAATTTTTGGTGAATCACTTTGAACTAATAAATACAAGAGGTGAGGACAGAAAGATTTCAGAAGTACAGAAGAAGTTCATATCAATTTTTCTGAAACAAATCAGCTTTGTTTAGTTGAGCTAGGCTACCCCTGTCACCAGCATCAAAAAAACAAAGGGAGAGCAGAGGAAAAGAGGCAGAAGATTCTCTTGCCCCAAACCTGACATCTAAGTCAGAGGTGTTTAATAAATCCATTTCCTTTGGTGCCCATTGCTCTGCTGTCCCAGCCCTTGCCCAAGCTCTCCCTCTCTCCTGTGACGAAGCTCCTATTCCCAAACCCATCCATTACAAACTTCCACATCTCTCAGTCCTTCTCATGGACATAGTCCCAGCTGGAGAATCCCTAGGCTCTGCCATCCCACATGTCTCTTTCTAAAGTTCTGCATGAAACTCATCTTCTCCAAAGCCACTCAAAGCTCCTCAACCTCAAGCACCTCCACAAAACCTCACCAAACCCCCTACTTGCTCCAGACATCCTTGTCAGAGCAGGTACTTGTCTCTTCCCTGTTGGCTACTGCAACTCACTGTGACCATCTTCACCTGCTGAAAAAGCTTCTGCTGTGCTCCAGCAGTGAGGGAAAGATCTTTGATGGATGCTGCACTAACCAATACTACAGAGTCCTGTCCTAACAGGTCTCCAAGGGCAGGAAAGAAGAACTATGAAGATGGAAAACCTGATGTACAGAACATCTCTTTTCAAGTTAGATTCACAAAAGACTGAAATGTCATTTATATCTTAGCAAAAATATTGCCCTTAACACTCACTCAAGATGTGAAAGAGCTTGATTCAGTCCTAAACCTCCCTTGTTATATGAAGGTTACACTGAAGGGAAGGTGATCTCATCTCCTGTTGAAGGACAACCTCAGTAGTACCTGGCCCAGAGGACAGTGAGCATCTCCAGAGGATGCTGACTCTCTCTACAGAAACTTAGTCTATGTCTTTCCTCCACATCAGTCACAGTGGGGATCTGAGCTTGGGTTTTGTGCCACACAGAAAGCACTATCCTGTTGGCTATTCAGGCACCACTAGGACCACACTCCCTTCCATCCACTGTCCCCTATCTATCTCAAGTTTACTTTTTTGTTAGGAGCGAATAAGGAAACAAATGCCAGTGAAATGAGCATGATTCTTTCAAGCATGCTAAGAAGTTTTAGTTGACTCAAAAGCATACCACTTAATTTAATCCCTTTTTCATTTAGTAAATTAGGAAGCACCATTACTGAGAAAGCTCCAGCCATGTGTCCCTGCCATGGAAAGACAAGTTTATTTTGGTGCCCCAGCCACACAGTAAGGAAAGAGTCCAAGGTACCCTGTAATGAGGTGGCAGTTTTCCACTGGGTTAAGTAATTCTGATGATTTTGGTGAAATTAAAAGTTGTGAGGCTCAAAAATCCTGATGTTAACCACATAAGACACCACATAAAACCCCTTTCTTCTGGCTTTTCAATTTTAGTGAGTTCAGCTCATGCAGCCCCTGGCAGCAACGACCATTGCAGATATTTCAGCATAATGGTCCTCTTCACAGGCACAGAAAACGAGCTCTGAAGAGATTCATGGATGAACACATTGAATAGGATTCCATACTTGAAGTTGATAAGCAACAAATACCTGAGTAATGGATCACAGCCTGACCTACAGTATCAGTTAGGACATCTCCTCCCACAGAAGCACAGTCTATGTCTGCCACCCAAATTCATGCTTCCCAGGCCAGCTACAAAGCTCCAGCCCTTGCCCACACTGGCCAGGCGTGCATACCCCCATTGTTCAAATATCATCTCCAACTCACAAAATGAACACACCTATAGACTAACCGTCAGTCATTTAGCAAAAAAGACCTCATTTAGAAACTAACCCCCTCAGTCCAATTATCCCTCTTCTTTAGCCACATGTCCTTATGTAGCAGCATTGCTCATTTATATGCTAATTTTACTAAGTCTACTTCAAAGGGGAGAATTGTTTGTTAAAAATCTTACACTCCAGCCTCAGTTCAGACCATCTCATTATTTACCTGCAAATTTAGGGAGATATGGGTAAAAGCTCTGTTCTTTTATGATCTATTGTCTAGGTGATCAAAGGAAACCATTCAATATGAAGATCAAAAAGAGTCTGGCTCCCAGCAGCCCAGCAGCTGGCTCTGCCAACTCCCGAAGTCCACAACCTCTGTTATAAGTAAAGATTGATTTTACTATTAAATAACTTTTGATTACAAATTGGAGGAAAAAAATACCCTCCACATCATAGTCTCTTTACTAAGGTGTTAATGAAACTAGGCTTCATATCGATATTATCTCAATTATTAGTCAAGGAATAATCACTATGTATATAGTGTCTCTATTATTAATCCTCAGATAATGAAAAATATCCCACAGATATAACTAATACTGCTTGATAAATTGCCGGTGGCTCACAGCTAACCCAGATTTTCTTTTTTATATATACTGCTCAAAGGAATTTTTTAAAATAGGAACTCAGACACAAAAGTGTTTATTATTTAGAGAAGGCAAAAGCAGGGACTGTAGGTTCAAGGATCAAACTGGGACACCTCATGTCCCAGTCTGTTAGGGAATTATATCAACAGAGTAGCACGATGTGAATAATGAACCCATGCTTTTCAGGGCTGACATAATTCCTCAGTCTAAGGAATTTCAAGAATTGTGATTTGTAGAAATCCTATTCTTCTAGAAATGATAACCCACAGAATTTTTCATCTTCACCACAAATGAATGTTAAATACTATACAGGTTTCTTTGGAAAAATAATGTGAGAAGTGAAAAAGTATAGACTTTCAGGCTTTAATCTTCCCTTTCAAAGTCAACACACTGTTATTTGCTATAGTGTGTCTCTTTTCCATGCTACAAATGGCAATAAATAAGAGGCTGAGCACTGAAATACATTTGGGGTCTCTGCAAGGGGAGAACGAGGATATCTTGACTACTGAGATGATGAAATGTGTTAGATTTTTTATTAAGTCACTTGAAGCATTTCTGAAAATGCACAAAATTCTCCCAAAAATATTGAGTTACCTCTAGAGAAGAAAAGCCTCCAGTGATGCTAGGAAAGGTATTTTTCTTGTTGCGCTATAGCTGTTTTGTGTGACTCGCTGTGTTGTACCCTTTCCTGTCAGTCAGTAGTAAATGAATACCTCAGCAGGTCTTAGATGACTTTTAGTGCTGGTCTCATTTGGAGCAGATCTGAAGTGGATGTTCTGACCAGTTGTTAGTATTAAAGGTCTGATGGCACTTTACAGGAGGGTTGGGGTGTAAGTTTTGGTGTCCTGGCCAAATTCCAACATGGGTAATTAAATTCTGTCCATCTAAACCTCCCCCTGTGGCTTTAGTTGGCTCAGGTATTCTTAATTTCCTGTCTTAAAATGTTCCATAGTGTTGCAGTGGTGCTGTTAAATAGTTGCCAGGTTTCACCTCGGCAATGTGTGAGATGATTCATACCTTACAGATTTGCAGATATCTGTGCGTCTGTAGAGCCTGTGAGAGCTGGAGGAAAGGCAGCATAGAAATGACAAGATATCATAATGACTGTTTCTTCCATTCATTTTCTAATTTTGTGACACTTTAGAAAAAAATTCAAATCTCTGCATTTGTTAATAAAATAAATCCCTTTCCCTTTCAACTCTTCCATTTCTTGCACACCCAGAAGAGAAGAGATGTGTGCATGGCTAAATGAAAACCCAGATCCCTGACTATGCCAGGACAAGAAGAAAACTTGAGGTCTACATTTGAACTGCTCTCCTTCATCACCTCCACAACAGACAAAAGCATATTTTTCACTTCACATACTGCAAACCTATGAGAAATTTCACTTCCAAATCTAAGCTTTATGCCTTGAAATCATTCTTATGGTAGTTTTTCTTCTTAAAATGTAGCAACAAAGCATGAAAACAGTGCTGAAGGTGAGACAAGCCTGAGTGAATGTGTACTTTAAGTTGTTCCCTGTTTTATCCTTCCACTGGCAGTTTAAAAGCTAAACAAAGTCTAAATTATGCACACACCCCATAAAAATAAAATACAGCCTCCAGAAAGTCCTTGTTTGGTATGGAACACACTAGTCTGTTATTTGACACTCCTTCACTGTTATCTGCCTATTTCCTCTTTTACATTTGCTTCAGCATTGCAAAACTTATGAACCCAGTCTGTATGTGGGGGAAGATCTTAAAAGCATTCAGTCTCTCACCAAAACTAAGTTAGGAGGTGAAGTTATCTTTATTAGGGAAGAGAGAGGGGCTTGTTTATTAGCTGATTCAGCCCACTCAAAAATCCAAGAGCCCCTCTAAGATGTCTACCCGAATCCATTGCTCAGGGAAGAAAAAGTGGAAAATGAGGCTTGTAACTGAAGCGCCTCAGTTTGTTGCCTAAGGTCTAAGAAATATCCCTGCCATTTTAACAAAAACAACATGTAAAGTGTCTGCCTTGTGGTACAACTCATGCATTTATCATGAGGTAGCAAAGGCAGGAGAGTAACAAATCGGCAAGATTTCGTTCTCATACAAAATTCTGAAAACTCTCAAAAGCTACAAAAGTCACCAGGATCCCAGCAAACACAAACTACTGTCTTCTGTAGTGTTGAGTATAAGAACAAATTTTTGCAAGAGTAGGGGCAGAAGCTGAAATGAGTAACAACTCCTGTTTCTATGGCTTTCTCCCACAATCTTTGCTTCACAAATGGAGACCAGCATAGCTCACAGTGAGAATTTTGTCCGAGTTGCCTACTCAGGAGCTTGGTGAGTTACTGGCTGGACTACAATTGTTTGGCTGCCCGGTCTGCAATTCTGTGGTAGTGAGGGGTAATGGGCAGACTTTTAAACTCTTTTTTTAATAAGGAAAAATGCTCTTTCAGATAGAAAGGCAAAATTATGCCAGGTTTTGTTAATGACAAATGCAGAGCAGTAAAAAAGAGGGAAACCTTAATGCTGCTTGAGGATAAAAGTGTCTCAGAGAAGCACATCTTTAAGTGATCAGAAAGCTCTGGAAGGTGGGCTTAATCTTTTTGGTCTAAGCAACAAAATCTATGCATCTCATTTTCTTGAAGAGAGACAGTTTTTCTAGTATCAAGATTTCCTGAAATGAGATCAGTTAGGGCCTGATGATGGAAACAGGGAAGGGGTTCAATTCCCAGGAACCACTGTGTAGTCTGCTGAAAATGAAAAATTTTCAGCCACCTTAAGTGAAAACAAAGTTAAGCACTTTCTTAATTAGAGTAATCATTGGGTACATAAAGTAAAAAAAGTTATGAAAAACATGGTGTAGGAGGTCCCAGTAAGTGCAGCTCTGTTTGAAAGCCAAGAGTTTCCACTTTGCCCTCCATGGATGCACACAGGAGTCATTTTCTTTAACTGCTCTTATCCTGCTACCCCAAAACATACAAAACTCTCACTTCAATCAATGGGAGCTGTGCATACTTAAGAGCTCATAAATGTCTGTCAGTGATTGTACGACACATCAGCACTCTTACGGCTGATTAAAGGAACAGATGTGTCAAAATCAGATGAGACCTTTGCACAAACAGGATAACACCACCATGTCAATATTTTCCTGATGTGTGAGTAAGTGCTGTGAGGGACAGGGCATGTGACAGTCAAGAAACTGAAGCATGGGTGATTATTGAGAAAGCTTGCTGAATTATTATCTAAACAAAAAATATTAAATATTAAATCAAATTATTAATATTATAATATAATATGTTAGCATGACACTTCACCTTCTCTAAAGCAGCCTGTTACCACTTGCCCTTGATATGTAATCATGCACTAAACTAATGATTTTCTGTTACTTCTTTCAAGTATGAAATAAAAGGGGTGGAAACAGCTTTCTTTTTGTCAGTGACAATTTTTCAGATGAGATGGCATGATGTGGTTACTGAAGGTGCCAGTAGCAAGGCTACATACAGAGGGCTTGGCCTTTGAAGTTTTGGTAATAGAGGTATGAAATAGTGCTAAGCCACCCTGACCCTCTAGTCCTTTGGATCTCCAGCTCCAGGAACAGTCCTGTGCAAGAAGCAAAGCAGTGTTATTTTTCTTGTGTCTTATGCTTTGCTAAATATGGCTCAGAAACATCTAATTGTGTAAGCATAATTCTGCATTTTTTAGATCAAAAATTGATCTAAGTCTAAATGATTTTGTGTATTTTCTTTCGTCAGGCTTAAACAGAAACACCATCATTTAGGTGTATCGATGCTTCTGAAGAGGCTTGGCTGATTTCTAGCACCACATGGGGATCCTACAAATATATTCTTCTTGGATACCCAGTACCAAATTCAGTCTTAGAGTTTATAAGAGCAATTCAGAGAAGACAGAAGAAGAGAGATAGTGGTCAGCTGTGTACACTGAAAGGGCTTCCTTTTTTAGGAGAAGCTTCTTGCAACAAGCCAGTTGTCTTTACTTACAGCTCCTTTGTAGCACCTCACAGGACAGGAGATCTTGCCTGCTTTCTCATTAACAAAAATGGTACATGCTTATTAATTTGTTCTAGTATTGCTATTTTATTAATGGGTAAGTTTCCTTTTTTTTTTTTGAGTCTATCACAGTGAGAGTGGCCTTTGCTTCAGGGAGCACCTGATGTCTTAAACTAAGCTCTGGGGAATTTGAAAGTCTCCATCAGTCATGCAGGGGAATGGAGTCATTCCCATGACAAATTAGTGGTGATTTCTGATGATTTCTGGATCCTGCAAGAAAGCTAATCATGTGTCAACAGTGGCTATAACAACAGGACTTTCACATCAGTGTTTTCACAGTAGAATTTGTAATTCTATAAAGTACTTTAGTCCTTGTGAAACCCTTTGCTTGAATTAATAAATAATAATAACCTGGAAACCGCAAGACATACTGCTTGAAATCTAAGAGGACTCCAATCCTTTCATGCTATGAGGACATCTTTTCTATATTCCATTTCTTGGGATGTCAAAGATACATTTTTTCCAAAGCATTTGAACAATTTGACTGGGACCCAAGGGGAAATTCTGGATGCTTTGTGGTGGAGTAATGAGTCAGAAAGTTTTCTTGCCAGGGATTGGGAAATGCCTGACCTCATTTCTGAGAACACTGCATGCAAGGGAAAGATTTTGCCCTTCGTGGAGTTCTAAATGTTTAGTGTAGACCTCTGAGCATAATGCAACAGCATCTCTGTTCAAAACAAAAGAATTTGTGATTATCCTTGTATTTACTTATAAAGAAATAAATGTTTTAGGTCAAACTTAAAACTTGAACATTACAATTGAAATCTTTGGTTTGGACTAATTTTAAGTGTCAAAAGAATATAATAGTTAAGAGCTTTTGATTATTGTTTATTGAATATATAGCTTTCACTTAAACTGTATACATAGCTTTGCCTTTCAAATCATAAGTCTGGGAAAGCTGCCGAAGGTCCAACCACTTGCACCAAGGCAGGATTAGCCATATCTATTGCATTTCTGACAATTTTTTATCTAATTCCTTCTTACAGACCTCCAGCATTGAAGATGCCCCAGGCAATCTATTCCCAATGTCTAATCTGAGTTGTCCGTGCTCCAGATGTAAACCCGGTGTCTCTCAGCTGCTGTGCTATAGTTATACAGAACAACAAGCACATAATAGCCCTGAGGCTGTATGGAACAAGTCTTACAGATCTGCTGGCAATTAAAAATTGGGGCACTTTTGTTTTATTTTTTTATAGTCCCTGGGTCTTTATTCGAAATACATGTTCCATAAGAAGAACTATTACTAGCCGTAAGTAGTAGTAGTATATATATAATCACCATTTTGTATCCTTTTCTTCAGCAACGTATGCCTAATTCTTTAGGTGCACAGCAAAACCCCTGTGGCTGGCAGCTATTCGGGCAGTGGGCTGGATGAAATCCCCGGAGGATGTGTGCAGCTCTCTGCTTTGCTTTTTTGTTTTGCTTTGCTGTAATGTTTACCTCAGTAAGTCCATAAACAATATTCACTGAATTCCATTTCTTTGCCATAAAACTCTTTGAATTAAGTACATCAGGGTTTGACTGCCACCTTATCTTGGTAAGTGCTTATCAAACACACTTCAGAAATGTGTATAAAAAACTATGGAAAAGTTACCAAAGCTGCTAAGTTACAAAAGTTTTTGTTTGTTTTTTTTTTTCCTGGTAATGGTTCCAACTTATATTATTTTACAAAGGAAGCTCCTAAACCCTAAAAACTTTTTTTTCTTCTTTTTTTTTTCTTTTTCTTTTTTTTTTTTTTTAAAGACCATGGGTACAATTGTCTTTAATGAAAATCAGTCTTTTAATCCTGGAAACTAAAGTAACTCCTGACCCTGGAGTTTGAACTCTCTCTCCCTAGACTGCCAGAGCATTCTCATTTTTCATCCCTGCTGAGAACACAGCTACAGCACATTTCCTAATTTCTATCATATGTTAGTGTGTTTTGTAAAATACAATTCCTCCTCTCTTTTTTTTTTATTTTAATAAAAATAATCAAATAAGCCACATTGCAATGAATAGATGTTTTCCCCTTTTTTACCTTACTTAATCAACTCATTTGAGAAGCCAGCAGTTATCTGCACTAAAGCTAGAATTTGTAAGACTTCAGTAAAAAATGTGACTTTTTTATATCTTATTAAATTTCATGTGGGTTATGCAGAAAATAAATTATATGCAACTGTACCACATAAGTACCATTCCTGTATTTTTTTTTTTCACTGAGCAATTTCTGAAAGCAGTATAAATCATAGGCTAAATTCTACTGCCCTTCCTCCAACCTCTCTGAGCCAAAATCCCATTAAAGTTAACTTTGAGATTTGGCCCCATGACTGGATGAGTATGGGAAAGCCTGTAATTTATAAGGCTATATCCAGTCTATTATACTTCTGGAAAATGTGCAGAAATATATTTTTAAGAGACTTTTTCTCTCCAAGTTCCTAAAAAAGCCTAATTTCAGGGAGGCAAACCGATAGACAGATTTGTATGAATATTTATATAACTAATAACAGCAAATACTTCTAAATATTTTCTAAGACTATTCAGACAAGTAAAACAGTGAATGTGTCTTGGCTGTTTGTCTTCTTTCTATTTACTTTTTTTGAATAGATGAGTTCACAGGCAGGAGTGTTGAAGAATGACACTATTCACAAAGTGGATTTAAACTTGTAGCTCAGACCAGTTTCATCAGAAATAAGTCCTAATTTGTGATTAGAAATAATGATATGTGGAAAGTTATATTCAGAAAGATCTTATGTTTTTAATTTTGAATAGTGTGTCTTTCAAGTGTAAACAACCTACAGGTGATCTTCAGAGAACCTATTGAAAGAGTAATTTCAATTAATCCAAGAAGATTATAAAGAATCTTCAGAAAATATGCAAACAGAGAAAGGTTAAATCAGTTAAGTAGGTTATTTACTACATAATATTCATTCAGTTGTGGAAACTAACCCTTAACAGATGTACACTTTTCTGATGTACACTTGTGGTCGATTTGAAGATAAATTTAAATACTTCTCTTAAATAAATTCTCTTCAAAAAGCTTCTTCAGATCTTCAGTCATTACCACAAACATGTGCAGTGCAGAATTAAGCACTGCAAATATATGCATCTTAAAGGTCAGGACTTGAATAGAGAAGTCTCTATTTCTACCATAGGTATTACTAAATTCCCACAAATCCTATATGATTGAGCTCAAGTTCTTCATGAAGGAACTTGACTTTGGTGGTGGAGTCTCTGTCTCTGGAGAAATTCAAAACCTGCCTGGACATGTTTCTTTGTGACCTTCTTTAGGTGAACCTGCCTTGGCAGGGGGGTTTCAGACTAGATGATCTCCAGAAGTCCCTTCCAGCCCCTATCATTCTGTGTTTGGATTTTGATGACTGGGATGAAAACAGTCCAATAAAAATTTGAGAACTACCCTGGAAGCTATCCCAATTATAGCCAGGGTCCCTGCTCCAAAGCCCTGCCAGGCACTCATAAGGACATCTTACATCTGGTTGAGTCCCCACTGCTGGGCAGACTCTAAACAAGTGAGGGTCCCCATTTTACTTCCTCCTAATAGTTTTGAGTAAGTAATGAAAGAAAATCTGGGAAAAGTATCACGTCTATTTTTTCTCTCTACTTACTGACCATCAGGAAGAGGGAAGACACTAAAGCTTTTCTGTCTGAATGGTCAGTGTAGACACATTTATAGGACCTGCAGAAAAGCTGGCATTGATGAGGAGTCTTTTGGATTCACTAGCAGTAAAGCACAGTATGGATTTTAGAAATCAAATACTGTTCAAGCAACAGACATTTACTACAAAAGTAACTACTTTATTCATGGAAGTTTTATGTTTTTATGTTTAAACTGCTTGCACGTGTATCTGTAAACCATAAACTTAAATGTGCCCATAGTCTACAATTTTTTCAGTACCCATAACTCACCAGATGTAGCTGGTTATTATACTTTACAAGCACTAATATGTTTGATTGATGTTGATGTGTTGTGATTAAATTTACTGCTGATTAGTTGATCATCATTTTGAACAACAAGAAATTATATTTCACTGTTTTTATTACACTGATTGGCATTCACTTTATCAGACACGGCACCAATGGGAATTATCAGAGCTAATTGATTTCTAATTAGGATATATTAATTACATAGATGTAAGGGAATTCAACCATTTTTTATTCTGTTTTATTTTAAGACAAGCAAGTATGAAACTATGAAAAGGAAACATCTAAATCCTACAGTAATCCTTAAATTCTACACATGTGCACTGACCTTATATTTTAGATTGATCTGTCTGTATACTGAATCTTTACTTCTGAGCTTTTTCTTCTGATTCTGACTGAAGATTTAAAGAACCATGTCTTTTTTTCTTTTAAGTTTAACTTACTGCTTTTTTCATGAGAAAATAATTCATAATGGGGAAAATATTTTTTTTGATTTTATGTTGTACAGCTTCTTCCTGGGGTAAGAAAAAAAAATATTTTAAATAACACTGTTAGTAGTTTTAAATATATAAGTAAAAAGAAATCAAGGACATAAAATATAAAAGTTTAAAAAAAATAAATTAAAGCAACTAACAACCTCTTCAGGGTCCTTACTTATGTATATGGCTCCTGCCAGTGGGTGCCAAGAAAAAAAGGTTCAACTAATTTTATGGTTTTTAATAGCTAACTGAGTTTTGGTTCGTGATTCTATTATAGCCCTGCTATCTGGTTCTCACATACTGATACCATCAGTGCCATTGGCCCTAATTCAACAAAGCACTTATGTATGTGTGTAAATCCCACTGACATCCATAGAGCATTGCACTTTGTTGAACTGAGGGCGGCTGTCATCTCAAAATTAAATATGGTAAAAAACCTACAGTCAAGACTTTCATATGTAACCTGAAAACTAGAAGCCTTACGTGTAGACTCCTGCTTGATTTTCCATGATACTCCCCCAGCTAGCATGAAGGTCTTTGCCGCATGCTTAAGCTGATCTTAAACTGATGCAGCATCCTCACACCAATGAGCTTTCCTGCCTTTGCTTCACGTATTCATTCTCCCTTTTCCTCTCTTTGTCAAATGAATTTGGTGTTTTCCAAGCTGCAGTCTCAATCCTGCTTTAATGCTTTCTGAAAGCTGCTTGTTGCAGGCTCAGGATCATATCTAACTTGTATGCCTGTATTTTCTTTAATGCCCTTGCTCATTTTTAGGCCTACTAATGAAGGATGAAGTGTTTCTAATAGTTGGAGAATAAGTTGAACATTTCTCATGAGCACATGCTTTGAGAAGAAAGCACTATATACTCCATCTTTAGGGAATTGCTGGCTGTCTTAACACCTCTCCAACATGATTCATGCTAAAGCACTTAGGAATATCAGCCTGTCCATGTGTTGTGCACCAACTTCCCCAGCCTGTGCAGGAGCAGCAGGAGTGGCCTATTGGTATGAATAATTTATGGCTGGGGGTAAAGCGTTTTTAAGTCTTCATATGTTCACCCATTAAGTGCAATTCAAAACCCACAGGAATGCACAGAATGTGAGGACTTCACCAGGCTCTGAGAGCCTTAAAGGAAAAGAAACTTAGCCTCATATGCCAACACTGCAAATAAGAATAACTTAGGAAAACTCTGTTTCTAATGCAGCATTTCAAATGGAGGATCTTAAGACACTTAATATTTCTTAATTATTTTAGTGTCATAGTACTAACCGTAAGATAGATGCCAAACCGACAGCACAGTTATTACCTGAATGCTAAAGTTCAGCTTTACAGATGGATGTGCTTGCAGCATGCATTCATTAAAGCATACATTTAAAAACATATTTTATTTCAGATTCTCCTCTTTATAGTATTACTTGACTTATTATGAATAAAATTAGTTTATTATACATTGATAAGATGCTTATAAAGCACAGGGTAATTTTTATTTTTATGAATCCTTACCTCAATGCATGAAGGTTTGTTTATTCTTACAGTAAAACTGGAACCTGACTGTCCTGTTTTCAAATGTGTGCAGTTTACTAAAACACTCAAATTCCACATTTCTGCTTTTTTTTATTGTTTAAAATTCAAGTAATGGTATTTAGTTATCAGTAAGAAATACATAAGTGATGGAAAAAAAGTAAAAGGACTCTCCCAGTACGCTCATGAAGCCTGTGACACATTTCCAGATGGACTGTGTTATTCCATGGTATGAGGAAGCGTAGGTACTCATATGCCTAGCTTGGATATAAGTGACTAGCCAGAGATTAAGCATCAGCTAAACAAACACAAAACTAACCAGGAGTTCAAAAGGAATTACACAATTGCTATAGACCAAGACTTCTTTCACAAATGTCATGTTCCTGGTATCAAAGAGTGCCAGTATTCTTGCTGGACAAATGTTTCCGACAGACATGTAGCATTGCTGGAAATTCTGATCAGTCTGTGGCTAATATATCTTGGTTATCAACCTGGGGGATGGCTCAGGCACAGAATGGCCTAACAGGCAGACAGAAGCTATAAGAAGATGGAGACTGATCAATTTAGATGAAACCTTCTAACAGTTAGCCACAAAACTGTGATGTGTTTCAACAGGGCAAGAAGAAAATACAGCACTTTTGGTGACCTAGAAAAAACCAATGTCATTGACATCAAACCAACCCCCTTGGCCAGTTTTCAAATTCTGCTATATGATGAGCATGACTTTTTTAAAAAATAGTGGTTTAACTTTAGAAAAATTGTTTCTTTCTGAGAACTCTGGAAAAGCCATCTGACATATTGTCTCCCAAGCTCTCCAAAAAGCATCACCCTGGGGCAGAAACGAAATGCAGAAAGTTTCAGCCTAGCTGCTTTGTATTTGGCAAAATCATAAGATCTCATAATAGAAGCAGCCAAACAAATTATTAAAGATGATGGAAACAGGCCTTAAGAACTCACAGATGCAAAGTTAAGCACCCAGCAGTCAGAAAACTGGAACTAATGTTAGATGATGAACTTTAATTTGATGTATGTGGTCCTCAAACACATGATGCTACATTTCTCTTGTTACATGACATTGAACTACAAACCATATCCAGTGCCCAGAAAGAAAAGCGTTCAATTGATGAGCAGATTATTTCAGGGAAAATGTGATGGGAGTCCAATGTGAGAAAGACAAGTTTTCCCCTTGCCTTGTCCTTTGATATGATTTACTTGTGTTCACTGGCATAAAAGAAGTTTCTAAAACATTCTCCCAAGCCAGACATACATGATATCAAACTGTTAAGGGAGAGAAATCATAAAGGCAACATGAAGCAGGTATTAAAATAGTAAAGTCTGAGGAACCTATGACAGCAGTAAAGTTAGTATTAAAAAAATTAAAAGCTTTTTAAAATCATCTGAAAAACAGAAGCCTACTTATTAAGAAGCCCACATGCACTTTCTGAGTTGCAGGTTTGGTGGCTGTATAGAAAGCTTTTCTTACTGTTTTAATAGTCACACAAAATATGTTTATATCTAAAAATAACATTTTGTGAACACTTATTATTTAAAAAAGTGAAAAAAAAAATCCATAAAACAAAACATGCTTGACAATGCCAGTAATCTTTTAGATGATTTTAAAAAGAAATAAATTAGTTGAGAATTTTTCAACAGCCTTGGCTGACATTCTTAAAGGAAGTGGACAAAAAAATTAATGTATTTATAGAGGTATAGTTGTGTAGTTACTATACCTGGTACTTTGCTAGGTTAATGACCGTAAACATAATGTCAATAGAAAGGATGCTACCATGTTACTGTCTGACTTTTACTGAAAGAAAGACACTGGAGAGTGCATTTGAAGGTAGGCAGCCCTTATTACTGAAAAGGGAATAGACATCTTAGAAGATATGATTTGCATCAAAACAGCTTTATGAATGAAAGCTGTTTCCCTGCAGAGGCATTTCTGATTCTGGATCTTTTATTGTGAAGGGTTTGGTTTTTTATAGTGACACTGAAATAGTTAACAGCAAACTTTTGAAATCAGATTTGAAAAGCTTGATGAAAGAGCCTGATGTTTTGCCTGATTTTTCTTCTCTTTTCCTCTGCAGACAAAGGCCTTGAATGCTGAAGGCTGAAAAGCCTATTATCACCAGAAAGAAATGTAAGTAAACAAGGCATTACAATAATGAATTCTACAGTACATGACACGAAGGCAAGAACCAGCTATACACAGCAAGCACTGAAAGATTTGGCTGTATCCTGGCAATTTTTCAAAAGTGATAACAATAAGAGGTTTTGTCGCTTTAGACATGTAAATCAAAAGGATATTTCAGCACTAAAAATGATACTGAGAGTTTCTAACCACTGACCCCAAACGAGCATTCAGAAATAGACATTAAAACTAAGCTATAATCCTACAAACCATGCACAATCAAACCTAAAGAGCTAAAAAGATTGAATTTTTAAAGTCCATTTGAAATTAGGTTGGCAATAACTATCCTTAGCCCCAGGAGAAGGATTTCTGATATTCAAAGTTAAGATGTGATAAAGAGGAATAATCCAAAAATTATATCAAGAGTACATTTCAAAACTAGCATTTGAAATAGTCTGAAATTCCCCCATCTTGTTCCTAAATAAATAGCAAATACAGAGGCCATGCACATGGGTAGTTTGGACTATAAGGATGCCAAGAATTTTATTTGTAGGAAGTGAAAGTGTATGTAAGTGAAATGTGAAGATGATGAAATTTGATATTTAGACTTTTTATAGTGCATTAACAAACTGTGTAAATGTGCCTAAAAGCAAATAAAACCAACAGCTTGGCTGAACTGTTGCAGCGGAGATTTGGCAGAGCAGAAGGAATCCGTTCAAAACTTCATCTACTGATAGAACTTAAAGCTGCTTAAAACTCCAAAAGCAGGAGAGTGTCCATATATGTGTGTAATGCCTTACAAACTCTAAATAAACACAGAAACGAAGGCACAGTATAGCAACCTGTTAATGGTGAATCAAGTCTTTTGCACTGTCCGCCTTGTCTGTGAGGGAGGACAAGAGCCCTTGCTGTGTCAGTGAGGTGTAGCTCTTAATGCCAGTGACAGCAGACTATTGCTGACCTATCTGGGGCATCCTATGGGAATGAGCAGTGTCGCTTTGAGAGACATATCCAAGCAGCACACAGGATTGGACTAGGCACTTGTTCCTTTCCTTACCTAAGCCCTAACTACACACTTATATGAGAGAAAAAAAAAAAAGAAAAAGAAAAAGAAAAGGAGAAAAGAGAGCATTAAATGAAACACATGCAGGTGAAGTGAAACTCCACTGCAGATGAGCTGCAGGTTGAATTCAGGTATTGTCACCAACCTAACTGAGGTCAGCACTGTGCCTGGCAATCCCCAGTGCTGAAACACTACAGCCCCTTTTCTCTCACATTAAACTAAACAAGCGTGACAGATTCTCAACCACTGAACGACCTTCCCTTTGGGATATGCCCCTTGAGAAGTTTGTCAGACCTGGGCTAGCAGAGCAGAAGCACAGGAAGTTCAGGCAGAAAAAACACCACAAATCTCAGTTCCTGAGTTTGTGTTCTTCTGCATCAAACTCCCCCACAAAGACAAGCCCAAAAGACTCTTCTTGTCAAGCCCAATGCCTGAAAGGGCAGTACAGAAGAGACAGAACTGTCTCTCATGAGGTTTTAGGGTAAGACCTAGACTGGGAAGAGTAGCTAAGATAATTTGAGTTGGGTGAAGATGATCTTTGGGGCAGAGTACAATAGAGGGTGTGATGGCTGTCACTAATGCTTTTGTAACAAGAAGCAGAAAGTAGAATCACTCCATGAAGAGGAAAGAAAAGCATCTTTCTTGTATAGATGGTCATCAAAGGGTCAGCACCCAGGCTGTGATGTGAAGTAGGCAATGTTAAAGAAAGTATTTAGGACATGGGAAAAATTTTCCCTCTCAGGAGGATTGCATCAGGCTTTGATACAGGCTTGGATCAATCTCAGGCTACAAGCATTTCTGCACAGTCCAGCTGAGTCCAGTAAAATAACCACAAAGCAGTGACAGTCCAAGCCTGCTCCAGGACTAGAAGTGGTAACAACACATCACAAATACAACAATACATCCTACCACAAGTTCAGAAACTCCTGTATGGTGTTGCATCACATAACATGGCATGATCTTACACAGCTACAGGAAGTTTTGAGTACAGCAGAGCAGTCTGAATATGTTCTGTATTAGTGCTTACTGTTATTCCCTAAGGAGACATGACCTTCCAGTAACAGGGAAAAAAAAGCAAAAAGAAAAAAAAAAGAGAAAAGAAAAAAAAAGAAAAGAAAAGAAAAGAAAAGAAAAGAAAAGAAAAGAAAAGAAAAGAAAAGAAAAGAAAAGAAA
>VWZY01003204.1:446877-471085 GCA_013399075.1 Chloroceryle aenea
TAACTATTATGCGGTAACTTTGTCAGCATTTTCTTACACTTATTTCCCTATTTTATGCTATGGAAGTTTCTATACAGGCTGGTTTTTAGCATATATGTGTATGTAATTCTCTTTCCTTTGCCAAGGCAATTTATCAGGCTCTGCAGCGTGGCATCAATCCAGTATCTACAAATCATCTAGTTTCCTCAGCTTGAAGAATAAAAGAATAGCTAGAATCTCTCATATTCCTCAGAAGAACAAGAAAAATAGAGTCCAAAGACTTTCAGCAGGAAGAATCGTGGTGCCCCAGTCTGTACAGAACCAGATCCTCCACTTCCAGGAGGATAAGAAGGGCTCTGGGACATGGTTGTTATTGCACACATAACTGTCCCACGTCATCTGTTCTCTCCAGACCATAAGGCTTCATATGACCATCCTCTCATGTTACTTTCATATACAAAGTCCTGCTAATAAACTCAGATTAGAAGGAATACATGGGTGTTTTGTACTGTTTTGCAGTGACAGAGATCTGAAAAACTTCAAGGGACTGTAAGGTCTGTAAGAACTCATCCTCTCCGTTGCCTCTCTAAGCTCCCTGCTATTTTCTCTACCTATGTGCAAAGACTCAGACGATTCATTAATGAGATCTCCTAATCTCATTAATTGACCAAGTGGGGGAAAAATGAAAGTCACAGACACTGGTAAAGCTAATATGTGACTCTGAATTCTCACATTTGAAGTCACATCTGATTTTGGTTTTCTTATACAGCTGATCTGCAACACTAGCTAATGTGTTTCTACCCATAGCATTTGTCTAACACTCATGCTTTTGTGATTCTGGTGTTTTTAGCTGACTGCACTGTCTGATGGATGGCAGCATTCTAACCTAAATTGAAATAGATTTGTTGGAATCACTGTTAGGAAAAAAAATTACCTCTAAATTAAAAAAATATATTCCTCTATTTTGATTTGCTGATGAAAGAAATAAGTGAAATGAGATGAGCCAAAATGAAAGCCACAACCCTACACTCATAGAAAAAGTAATTTGCTGCTATTTTAGTAAAATGCTCACACACTTCATACAACACATTTCCTCGGTTTCTTTTTATTATAGGGCAATTGTTTCACACTTATCAAAAGACTTGGAGAAACGTAATGTCCTTGTCTGAGACAAGTGTAATGTTAGTGGACAAACAGTTCTCTTGATTTTATTTGACTTCACAAAAAAGGTAGATGTTGTATTTTGAATAACCAAAGATACCCATCCTGTTTTCAGTATTTTGCTGTATGGACATCTCACTAATTGCCTGCTTAATTCTGTCAGTAGATATTTTATGAAGGGTACAGACTGGTGCAAAAGACACATCACCAAATACTTTGAAATTTATTCACCCCTTTCTTTTCATCATTATTCACTAAGAATGTACAGACACTTGCCTTCCAAATATTTTACTAGATTTTCCTAGTTCAGACTTTACAAAGCACACATTTTCTATGGGAAAGGTTCATCAAAGTAATTCATAATCTATATTTATTTGCATTGATCAATCATCAGTTAGCCTTTTAAATGTATGAAATTCTTCTTCAAGTTCCTCTATTATCTATTTCTCCCTTACACAACTGACCAGTCTTTTTGTTAACCTTCCAAGTCAAGACTGTTCACAGAGGCTCAAAATTAAAATAACATTAATGATTCTGTTTTTTCTCCTGGTAAAATATTAAAAGAGATATTTTATTCACATTGATCTTCCTTTGCATACATTTTCTGGTTCAGTAGGTTTTACCTACTTTCCTTTTGATTCTAAATAAAGCTTTTCATTACAAATATTTCTTTCAGACTATTCAAATCTTTTAGCATGATAAACAGGCATTGCAATTGGATTGAAACACTATATAGGTAAACAGTTCTTTATTCCTCAAAAATTACAGAAAGTGTTGTGACAAAT
Organism: Chloroceryle aenea; assembly: GCA_013399075.1. Classification (NCBI taxonomy): domain Eukaryota; kingdom Metazoa; phylum Chordata; class Aves; order Coraciiformes; family Cerylidae; genus Chloroceryle; species Chloroceryle aenea. The sequence continues at coordinate 448,803 of VWZY01003204.1, forward strand.
ATTTCATTCTTCATATATAGTTCTAGCTCTTACAGACGCAAAAAGTACTTACACTAAATGCCCTACAGACAAATCATACTAAAGGCTCTTTACTAGGCAGGAATCTCATTTCAGAATGTCTCTCGTTTTGGAATAATACCATCATCTTTCATTAGTTAATCAGATAGGTCTGATTTTAACAAACTTCAGAGCTTGAGAAGACAAAATATCACAGTTTTGCCCTGACTGTGGATATGAGAAAAATCTGCCTTAGACTTCTCACATGACCTTGAAACACCTGTTCACAGCCTGCATGGAAGTGTAGGGCTTGGGACCATGCCTTAAATCCTACTTTTCTGGGTTTTAGCATTAAGCTTGCATTCCTTAAAGTCTAATTCCTGCCTTGGAAATCCTGGTAATTAATGGTTCTGTCCTGTTTTCGATACAGAGCAAGCGTCAGCTATAAATTTCCAGTGTGGACATGGCCCACCATTATATGCTGGCTCATTGCTGCAGACCTCAGAGGTCTGGCTTTGTGGCACTTTGTGGAACATTCAGCTTTTCCAGGGTATGGGATTTTCTGCTTACACGGTAACAGTCACTCAGTTCATCAAACTAAACATAGCAAATGCTAAATATGGGTACGAAGGATGTTGACTACATTTTTCTTGTTCTCACCAACCACTTTACTAGTGGTTTATTGCAAGGAGACTATACAGTCACTAAAAGTGCTTCCCAAAAAAAGTGATGGATATGAAATAGCAAGCGCAAAAAAAAAAAAGAAAAATATAAGTTCTCTGTTGGATTTTTGTAGGGGAAAACAAGTTTCCCCTTTGAAGTTTTTCTTTTTAATGAGTTAAGGATAGTGTTCTACTGTCTGGGGTCTCATTAGACTTTGCCTTTTTTAATTTTCCTTTGGCAAGGATATGCACTTGGCTCTATGGTTACTAATGTGAGAGGTGTGGGCTATGGATCTTCCTTCTTCATGAGAAGGGACTTCTGATGTGGAAAAACTGCAGTGTGAAAATCTGAGGAGCAGATTTTAGCAGCTACATGTTTTGATTATTGTAACTCATTGTCCGGTGATATCTTACATCAAAGAATAAAGGCATTTACAAAGCCCAAGGTCCTTATAGTAATAATCAATGAATGATCAATAAATACAGTAAACAGTTCCCCATGGTGTAAAACAATGGCCCAGAGAAAAGCCATGGTTTAGTGACAGCTTTCCTGCAGCTTTCCTCATTAGAACTCTTGGTAAGGTGTGCCCTGTGATTAATGACAGATCATTTATACAGCATTACCAGCAGGCAAATAATTCTAATTACCAATAACATTAAATCATAATCACTATGCAAATAATTTACATAATGAATATCTGGTCATTACAGGGCAAACAATTGACAATGTTAGATGCGGTTAATCAGTTATTGCAGAGTAAATAACATTAGAAATTAAAACAAAGCTAAGCTAATATCTGGTTTCATCCAGTTAATAACCATTGAGCATATCCCTAGCAAAACACATCAGACCATGTAAAGATACCAAGTACTAACTTTGGTGCCTAATAAAATACAAATTGGAGATAATGTGTAAAATAATTCTATTGAGCAGAATGTTACTGGCTATTTGGAGGTGTGTGGATAAGTGCTTTTGGGGAATTCGTGGCGAAGCATCCTGATTTGTATTGCTTAATAGATTATATTTTCTTGTCTTTGAAGGGTTAAGTCTTCAGGTGCTGGCCATGCAATCCTGCTTACAACATGGAGGATAGAGCACTGTGGCAGCCAAAACCAGCTCAGATGAGGCCACTCTGTGTTCACACACCTGAAAGATAGCTGTAGAAGTAGCATTATACTAAATCTGGCATTAATCTTAGTCTATTAACAGAGTTATTTACAAACATGGAATCAGATAATGTTCTCCTCCAGCACATGGGGCATGCAATGTTCCAGAAATATGGTGGGAAGGAAGAGAGCATAATAAAGAGGAGGTAATAATATATCTTGGGAAAAAAAAAGCAAAAGGCAGCCCAGAGAATGCTCGATTATCACAACTGTAAAAATATGGTTGCGAGGACTGAGTTACTTACTTGACTAAGGAGGTGAAAATATTAGCTGTTGTGAGAGGTAAAAGGTAAAGTTGTTTTTCAGCTTTTCATTTTCCTACTGAGAGGAAAGGATAAGAGGCAGACATCATTGCTGCGAATAATGCCTGAAAGCTAACAGATGTATGTGAGCTTTAATACAGATGATTTTTTACTGAACAGAGATTACATTTTATTTGCTTGTTCTCATTTTCTTTTGTCTTCTGAAATCACAGAGAAGAGGGTATTTGGGTTTTAAGGCTGGACACTAAGGCACCATTGGTAATCTTAGGGGCATTAAAGACTTTTTTCATGAGGGACTGGTCTCCTTGTGATGCCAAAGGACATTTGGACATCAGCAGTGAATTCTACTTGAATCATAGAATCATAGAATCATAGGATCATAGAATANGTCTCCATTCATAGTAAACAAATTAGAGACAAACCCTTGATTTGGACTCTATCCTTATTTGGTGTCACTTCTATGACTCATTTTTGTTTTCCCATTGCCTCAGATAACTCCATGTTAGGCCATGGACAGAAGTCCTCCTCAAGATCCCAAGTGCTCATTCAACCGTTCTACCCCCAGCTGTTTGCACAGCCAGCAGCTGGAAGATCTCCTCACAGCTCTGCTCCTAGAAAGGATCTTGGGTGGATTTGTTAAAATGCTTCAGGCAAACTTAGCCCCTCTAGCTCAAACCACTTTCATCAGCTGCTTAAATTAACCTAACTGTGGTTGTCTGAAACGGGTTAGCAAATGCTGGCAAAATTCCTCCTTAGGAGAGTAATCTCTAGCATAAGCAAATAGCATACAGCTGGGGGAGAGAGAGCATTTTCAATTGGTATGGCTGTGTGAATGTCCATCCCCAGTCTTAGGGAGCTGTGATTTTCTCTAGTAAAGCATCAAACTCACCTCATGCACTGTGACTGTGCAGTACAGAGGTGTGTTTGCCATTCAACTGTTCTGTCTGTATATGCACAAAAAGAAGTTCTTTAAGTGAAATAAGGAATTGTTCAAGCCTCTTTATATCTGGATGTAATAAGAAAAGGTGGGACCAAATGAACTATTTTGATATTAAGACTGTAGAACATTATGGTATGATAGGGCTTGAATTGGGAGAAGGGCAATAAATTAGTCTTGTCCTTAGATACAATAGTACATATTACAGAGGCTTAAAATGTAGTTGTGCTGTGATTAATTCTCCCCAACTTTAGTATATTGGGAGTCAGATACAATGTGTTGCTGAAGAGTGGGTTGTGAGAGTCACCTTCAATTTATTATCTTCTCCCAGGCAACCAACAACAGGACAAGGGGACATGGGCTTAAGCTCTGCCAGGGGAAGTTCAGGTTAGATGTTAGGAAGAAATTCTTTACAGAGAGGGTAATCAGGCATTGGAACGGCCTGCCCAGAGAGGTGGTGGATTCACCATCCCTGGAGGTTTTTAAAAAGAGATTGGACATGGCCCTTAGTGCCATGATATAGTAATTGGAGTTGGATCAGGGGTTGGACTCGATGATCTTGGAGGTGTTTTCCAACCCAATATATTCTATGATTCTATGATTCTATGATTAGTCCTAATCAGGAGTGCAGTTGTGACCCTTCCAGCTTAGAAGGATGAGGAACAGCTTTCTGTCAAGGCAGAGGCATAACATCCAGGCAAGCAATGCTGTAATTGCCCACCAAATTATTCCGTGAACCAGCCATGATCTGGAACGAGAGTGTGGCTCATCCTTGCTTACTAGGAAATTGAAGGTTCCTACAGGGCACTGCTTGCTGCTACAGTCCTTTTTTACTTCTAATGCTTATTTCTGCCCTGCTCTTCACATGGCTTGCTCTTTTCAAACTTCATACCTACATCAGTTGCTACCTCTGCAGTGAGTTACTTCAGTGAAATAACTGGTAAGCAGTCCTTAATCACCATGGTTATTGAAACAAATTCATTTTTTCATCATGTTTAATGTATCCATGTTATTCAAAGCTCCCAGACTTCTCAAAATAGTTTTCCTTGGTCCTTTTCTTTTACTCTTCATGACAGTGTTTTAATCTTCAATATGCCCAGCATTAGAGCCTATGTACCCCAGTGATTCACTCAAGGGGCTGAGATCCTGTGGCCCAGGTCATCCCAAATGGGACACAATTGTGTGACCCTGGCTCATGTCGCTGTGAATAGAGATGCTTTTGAGAAGGAGCTTCAAAAAGCCTTGCCTGGGATATCTCCTGTGTACCCTCTGCCCATGGTCTCTTCCCTACATCTGAGCTCTGAGGTGGTGGGACTAAGCCCATGTTTGTGAGACCCCTACCTGGCCACCTGGCTGGTGCCTGCAACTCCAGAGCTCAAAGGCTTGCTGCTTTGAGCAAAGTATCTGACAGTAACCTATTACCTGCTTCAGATCCAGAGCAAGCAACTGGTATTGGATGTATTTTCAAACCACTTAGGCTATATCTAATGTTATCCAGAGTCACTTCTTTGTACTTTGCTTGAAAGGGATTTTTAAGCACACAGACATGTCTCATCAGAGGAATACAACAGGACTTCAGAGATGAGGTCTTTATGTATCAACTTGATAAGAAAATGAGAGCAAATCCTCCTGCTCTACCTGAGGACAATTATTGAAACAGGGCTAATCAATTTTGATATCCATGCTTGGCCACACTGTTATATTAGAATTCATTATTTTTGATCACTGGGCATAGCAAAACTCTGCTCTGAGGCTACATGGTCCTTCCTTAATTTCAATTGTTACTAAAGCTTGAGGCATGGTAATTCTGGATTTACCTGACGTTACTGAATATCCTGTTAAGTATACTAGCTAACTGTATTTAAACTCAACATCCTTCATTAGTCCAGGCTATAATAGCAATAGAGACAATTCATATCTATTCCTAGGAAGTAACATTCTGTTGAATGGAGCCATGTATTTCTCCATCTTCAGCCCATGTTCCAGCATCATCTAAAATGACAACATATGTATTGTCCTTGGAGCTTAGAGAATTTACCAAACACTTGACTGGTCCAAAATTCTCCTGGTAACTTTCCCTCCTCTCTGAGTACACTAGGTACCTTGGTATAATGATGAATTAGCCTCATTGCAGCTTACTTTGACAAGATATATTTCCCTTTAAACTGTGTGCCTAGTGCTTGATTCTCCATTTGCCTGTATCTTTGATACAGAACAGGTTCATTCCCTTCATCATTTTCTCTCTAATCAAAAAAATCAGGTTTTCTATAAATTGCATTTCAGACGCTTAGTCAACAGTGATGGATGGATCACCTTTCCCACCGTCTCAGAGAAGACATGCTCAGGTTTTCTTCCCCACCTGTCACTGGAGCACTGCTACTCCAACTTGATCTTTACTTCTCCTTAGATATACTTGCCAATTAGGTTTCATGCTGGAAACCTATTGACATTTTCTTTCACTACTGTTTTTTTTATCCTGGAAAGCTGCTCTCCTGGATATTGCGGGTTGAACTCAAAAACTCCCCTTGTCTGCTCTGATTTCTTCATATAATTCCTACTGGGAAAAGAAAGTCTCTCTCCCCAGTAACCCCAAGGAAAGATTACTTACAGTGGGTGATGTAAAACTGTAACATGCTTGTCTTTTTTCTTACAGCTGTTGCAGGATAGCTAATGCCTTTTGGAAGTTATTTATGGAAACATTACTTCACTACTTATGATCTATGTATGCTGTATTGAGGCAACATAACCTAAATTGAGGAAGAACACTAATTCTAGGTGGATGAAAATATATTCATATAGTATAACTGCATCAACTCACTTACTATACAAGCGTACTTACTTGGCCATTTTGTCATCAGAGAAAACTCCTTGGACTTCATTCATATTCACATATTCTTCTTCTTAACCCAAATGTTGAGGGCATTACCTCTTTTGTTCTAATGAAAGTTGAGCAGAAGATGGAAATCTCACAAAAAGTATTTATTTGCTGACCTCCCTGGATCTGGGCAGAAGAGATAATGTGTGATTGATTGTATGGAGCAGAAAAAAATAACATTATTTGCCTCTTGCAAGCTGATACAGCAAATAAAACATAAATGAAGTGGCATTAAAGGAGCAAAGGAGAAAGGAAAGTGATAACTGACTTTAAAAGATGACTTTAGAAAGAGGAATAACTATATAGACTGGCTATACTTATAAAAAGTGCATGAAAACTCTGAACTATGGAGAAGGGAACAGGAGTAGGCAGCAATAGAAGATTTCAGGAAAACTTTAGGTTATGGAAGTAAGCTTTATGGAAAGGCAAACACAAGCAGAAATGGAAACTCTTGCCAAGTTTTTAACTTGAGAGATGTATAAAAAGCAGAGCGGCCTCCTCTCTTAAATAAACTGTTTATCAGTATTGCAAGCATTGCAAACTTTCAGAAAACTTGAGAGAAAAGATAATTTTAACAAATTAAATTGATTTTGAAAAGTCAAGAGAATGGAAACAGTGGGACAGAAAAGATTGTATGACCCCCCAAAATCAGGTCTTTTACCAGGATGTTGTCACGTGAGTATTTAACCAACTATTAAGCAGTATAATCAATGTCTGTGGTCTTTGAAAACTGGAATAAACTTAACCACTCAGTGCTAAACAATAGATTGTAATACATTAGGAAACCCTCAATTCATTTGCAACCTCATGGCTGATAAAAGTTGTATTACTTTGCCAAGACTGTCTTGCTTTGGTGACTGAATTAGTCACAAAGTCCCACAGACAAAAATCAGCCTTACAACATTTTTTTTTAATTATTACTATTACTTAGTTAGTTTTCTAAATCCAGGAGTTGCACTGAGCAAGTCAAATACAGGCCAGCTTTTGTACAGCAAATTCAGGCTGTTATGAAACCCACAGAGGTAGACACTTCCCAGTTCTTCCAAGGTGTAGCACATCCAGCAACAGAATAGCCTTCTTCAGCCAAAGATGCAGGGAACTCCTGGGGCAGAAGAAGAGAATTTGGGATTCTGGAGATGGCAGCTTACATCTCCCCTTTCAGTGTGACTGGACTCTTGAGATATCTATAAGGTGCAGAACAAAGGAGGCATGTAGAGCTTGCTGGGAAATAGCACAGGGTAAAGGAATAGCTTTAGGGTCATGAGGCCTTATTAAATGTCACCCAACCCAGTTTTCATGCCACATGATTTTGCCTTCTAAACACAAAGGAGGTTTAGAAAATGAAGCAAATGTAGCTAGTATACAAGCCATCTATTTCACCACTTGCTCACCACTGTTCAGAGAAAGCAGGTTATGTTAGCAGCATCTGTTAAAGCAAACCTAGAGAAAGCAGGAACATCGTGGCATAGAGTTCAGTAGACTAACTTCTTATGCCTGACAACCCTCTTCAATCTCCACCCTGCTGTTTTCTTTCTGAGTACCTGCAAATGGCAGTGTATTTATATTTACTTTGCTAGATTCAGTGGAAGATTCAAAAGAACTGCTAAAAGCCACACCTCCTCTTATATATTCCTGTGCTACAACTCAATAGAATTATAGAACCATTTAAGTTAGAAAAAAATCTTTTCAAAATACCCGTTCTTGCAACATCTGGCTCCTTTTAAGACTTTCCTCACCAGTTAATCTCCAATGCAGTTTTCATCTCTGTCACTCCCTTAGTTGCCACTGCCTTCTTCAAGGTGTCTGAAGGTACCTTTCAACATAAAAAGAACTGCCACTCTGCAAATGTACACTATGTGAATAGTTTGTCATCTCTCAGATTCACCATGCAATGTATCATTCCATTCACTCAAGTTTAGCAAATGTATGCATCACGAGGTATGAGTGACACATGCATAATCTGTGTACATATCCTGCAAAACAGAGTGCAACATATCAGACCTGCTGCATGTGCTAAACAAATAGCTCCACCTAGCTTCTAAATGTTGTTATTTCTTAATTCACAGAGATCACCTACTGTTTGAACAAAACTGAAGGTGAAAAACAAATTAAAGTAGAAAATACTTAAAGCAATTGAATAGCATGGGGTTGTCTCAACTGGATTTCTTACTCTTCCCTTTGCAAACTTTTGAACTAGAGGTACACACCACAAACTCTTCATAGTATCATAGAATTTTTTAGGTTGGAAAAGACCTCTAGGATGATCGAATCCAGCCATTAACCTAAATATACCAAGTCCACTGTTAAACTATATCCCTAAGCACCATATCTACATGACTTTTAAACACATGCAGGGATGGTGATTCAATCACTTCCTTGGGCTGCCTGTTCCAGTGCTTGATAACCCTTTCAGTGATTTAATTTTTCCTAATATCCAACCTATACATTCATTTCCTGGTGCAACTTGAGGTCATTTCCTCTTGTCCTGTCGCTTATTACTCGTGAGAAGAAACTTGCACCCACCTCACTACAACCTCCTTTCAGGTGGTCCAATGGACTTGAACTAACCTTTGAATCTGCCAGCTTCAGCTTAGAATGGGTAAACCAGAGGTCTCTGTTTTCTGTTCAGGTCTTTAATTTCTCTTCCATTTCTCTTCAGATTCCTCTCTATGCATGTAGCTCTATGTCCTCACAGCTCTCCCTTTCCGATTCAAGCTACATCTAAATCTCTCAAATTGTTGGAGAGTTTCTCTACATTATTTTGTTAAGATACAGCACTTCCCATTTGTTCATGTAACTATAATCCTTACCTGAGCTTTTAAAAGTTGGTGTCTTGTTAAACTGCAGCAACCACTGCACCGGACTGCAGGCAATCTCCTGAATTCTGGCCATCAAGTTAACAAGATTTATGGTATTAGTAGCCAGGTTTCTGTTGAACCTCACTGAAGCTTTCCAGGCTGGCTTTGCTTTGAGCTGGTGATACAGTGATGAATGGTACTGACTATCTTTAGCAGCTAAGAGCTTCACTGGCTTTCATTCACTCATGTAGAATAGGTTTCCCAAAGTCAAGCTGTGGGAACAGCAGGATATAATTCTCTATAACATCTTCTTATTCAACCTTGAATTTCATCCCAAGCTCAATTTCTGTTCCATTACATTGCAGAGAGGAGAGGGAACTCACAGATCAGTTGTTATTTCATGTTGCTTTCCCGTAATGACAGAAAAGCTAACTTGGCATTTTCTCTAGGGAGTTTTTAAGAAGGGATGACTGGTAGGTCTGTTTATCCATAGATAGGAACTGATTTAATTACAGATGTTACCCTCTCAGAAATGTTCATGCACAATGACTTCACTGTGTAACCATCCCATCCATAATACCCAAGCTTGGGACTCCTCACTAATGAGCTCATTAGCAGAAATATTGCCAAAGTATTTTCTCTGTTCTGTCCCTGCTACTAGTTCTGTACAGACTGTCGATGTAAGAACAGAAAGAGTATTTCAATAAAATCTCCTCACCAAGATGTACAGGTCATATTTAAAGGGCTTGGTTGTCTAGCTATTATATAACAGCAGGTCACATTTATAGTCACAAGATGGCAGCACAGAATAAAAGTTTCCTGATATGTTGTAATTGTTGCTTAAGTGTATTAGCTGAATCTCAGTTTGATTCTCTACTATAAATTTTGAGGTCAACAGTGCCAAGAACGTTTTATCTTTGGTGCTAAATTTATTAAATATTTTTAGAGGCATAGTCACTCTTTTATTTTACATTTTTCTACACAATTTCAGGCCTTTCTTTTAAAATCTGCTTAGCTTTGGATTTTCTTCATACTGAATATTTCCAAGAGAAATTGTACTTATAGCCAGACAAGTGCATACAATTTATATCCATGCTAGACTTATAGCATAGTGTGATAACTCAGCTGCTGGCAAGAATTCTTCACTGGCAGCTATATAGATCTGATAGAAGTCCACATTAAAAATAAAAATTGCAGTGAAGTGAAAGATGCATTTTTTTAAAATCAAGGGATTACTCATAAATACAAACCTGGATGCATCACTAAGGGTAGTGAAAAGAGTACTGATCTGAAGGTCCGTGAGGTCAACAGAGAGCTTAGAAATGCCATAATTAAAAAGGATACAGGTGCTACACTGGCCTAATCTAAATGTCTCCTGAAATTTGTCCTGTCTGCTCATTGTCCCCCAGAACATGCAAGAGCCAAGCCATAGGTTGAATGACAAGCTATCCAGAGGATATTTTTCTCCTACTCCAAATACTCACCCAAAAATGCTTTGACACATCTTGCAGTGAGTTCTGCAAGTGGTGGGCAGACTCGGTTTGTCAGTATGACTAGCTGCACCCAGGTATTTTGGGGAGACTTTTGGTTTTCCCTTGCATTTGTTCTTTGTTAACCAACCTGGGGCAAGTCTCTAGAATACAAAATATATTTAATTGCTGAGTGCTTCCACAGTTCACAATGCTTTGTATTATTAGTAAAAATGTTAATTGCTTAATATCAACATAAGATTGCCAGCTTGTTATCATTATTGCAGATATGCAGACTCAATAGGCTACATCATTAATGTTTTCCATAGAAAGAACATAGACTTAATGGAACTTCTTCATCACAGAAATGATCAATCTCTACACTTTTTTCTCTTTCAAAATGGCATAAATAACTTACAAATTAGGAACAGGTAAATGGCCCAGAAGCAATCTCTCCCTTCCGACTGATGATGCAAAGAAAGCCACCAAGACCAGGTGGAAGCAGAAGCCCCAGTGAAGGCAGATGCCCTGGTAACTGCCTGATAACTGCCTCCAGTTTGTCCTGGGTTAGAACGGCAGTGAGAGGTAGAGGCTGCTGTCCACCGATGAGTGAGACACAAATGATCTCTCTCGGCCCAAAATCCTTTTGTGCCAATTTTGTCAAAACTGCAAAAGTGAGTGAAAGAGGAATAGAGCAGAGGGCTGAGGTGTGCCAGAGCTAGTCCTCTACTAGCTCGTTCATGGGAGCACAAGCTTGGAAAGGCAACACAAAGCCACTTTGGGTCCCTTTTGTGTTTAAGGGGAGAATTCTTCTCTTTCACTGGTAAATAGTCATTGTGTGGTCTTTGAAAGACAGATCGTACTGGAATTCATAAAATCTATACATGTTTTGGATAAAAAGATAAGCATGGCCACAGCTGATGACACTTCTGGTTACTATGAGGCAGCATCCCATCTCCAGAATCCTATCTTCAACCACAATTTATTGCTTAGGAGGAAAGAGTAAGAAACCCTGAAGCATACTAGGATGGAATAAAAAGTGTTCATATAGGCAGATTTTTCTAACTCACATCAGTTAAAATTTGATTCATGTTCCCAACAATGAAGGTTAATCCTTACCACAGAACTGAATCTTTACCAATGCAACTTGGAATATTGTATCTTCATTTTCTGCTTGTAGCCATTGTGTAGCACAGCTATGTGCTGTTAAAAGAGCTTTTCTTTCTCCATATTTTTACTCAATCTCAGTTGTGGAGATAGCCTTTATGCTTTTCAGATTAATTTTTTTAATGTAATTTCTGGCAGGCATGATTACACAATCTCTAAAATGAACCCTTAATAGGCTTCTTTCTGAACATTTATCAAACACTGATATGAATGATCTCAGATATCAATCACCATTCTCTTTAATTAGACTAGGAATTAATGGTTCTTGCCAATTTATTGTATCTATTTACATGATTCTAGGAAAAACACACCAAAAAAAATTAATGTGTGGCCTGTATATTTTAAATCAAAACTTGTGTTGATAAAAAGTTTAAAAACTGCTCTCATTTTCAAGAATAACTAAAAGTCATTGTGCTCTGCAAAATTTAAATAATCTCTTGTTTACCTGTTATATTAGCAAGATTCACTTCCCTCTTGTACTGGGAAATAAAACCTTTCTTGTAAAAAAATCACCTTGTCCTTTCCCTGTGTTACTTCACTGAACTAACAAAATATGTATGTAATAGTAACTGTTCTGTTATGTCTCTCAACTGTGTCTCACAAATTCATTCCCTTGTAACTTACTTTATCACTGTTACTTCATTATTATCTCCAGTTTAGACAGGAAAATTCTTGGAACAAAATCTTATTGTGCTTTCTTTGTAGGGGAGATTCTATGAATTTATATGACAGTACATAAACTGCAACAATGAAGCAAAAGAAATTAAAATTTAAATCAAAGTTATGGTATTTGCCTTCCTGTTGTTTTTCCTGTTTGGGGATTTCAGATTAACAGACAATGCTGAATCAAGAATCACAATTCTGTGAGAAGGTGGCATATAATAGTATCCTCATTTTACATATAGAAGAAAAAATACTATCAAAATAACAAACAGTTCTATTTCTGGAGTAAAAAAAGCAACATGTTGATTACCTTACATATTGATTGCTTTAATTATAAACTGTTCTATTCTCCTTGTGTTTTAAATGGCCATTTGCAAGTCTTCTACTGCAGAGAAATCCCTTAGTTAACCTCTCTGGCTGAGAAGCAGGCAAGCTTTTTATTTGCTCCAAACTGATGAGAGGGCTTTTTACTGGAATAGTCTACTTTTTGTTCTGTGCATTTGGTCTCCAGTTGGATTCAAATGTCAACAAATTGACCTTTGCCAAATCAAGCTCACCACTATATAATATCATTTCCTCATTGAACTAATTACTTCACTGTATCAGTTGAAATACTGCTTTTAATGTAATTGGGAACTTGCATATCTGTGTTCTTTATGCAAATTAAAGTGAATAGCTATACTTAGTAATTGGGAAAACTGCCTAAGTGTTAGAGCTGTTCTCAACATGAAAATCCATTTCCCACAAGAGAAATTCAGCTGTTAACCCACTCCTGAAGTTACAATTTACTTACAGTTTCTAAGTCTTTGTGTTTAAAATGACACTGCCACTCAGATCTAAAATTCTAAATACAAGTAGCTCCCTTGAAAAACTGCTTGTCACCTCCAACTGCCTCTGACTCAGTAAGACACAGTGCTCCCACTTTCTCTGTGCTGAATGATCTGGTCAGCTACTTCCTTGAAAGCCCACAGAAATCAGGCTTTGTTGCACTAAAAGAGCTGGTTCGGGATAAGCCTATTCTGTAACTTCCTAAAAGAGTCAGCCTCTAGCATCACAGTGTTTGAGTGGTCATGGGAGCGTGTTCCTCTCTCCTGGGACACTGGTTATTTTCCAGGGTCAAACACTCAACTTGTGGCTGTGTCTTCAGGATACTGTGATGCTGATTCATCCAGGCATTACACCCGCTCACTCACCTTGGGCTATAGATCTAAAAGGTCAACAATAATGTTAAGACAAAGTTTTAAAAATCTGGCTACTAAGGACATGAGCGAAGCATGGCTGACGAGGTGAGAACAAGATCTGCCATGGAGATGCACTGTATAAAAAAAGGATGAATTGACACCATAAGCAATCTTAACTCACAGCATCAGAAGCCAGGAACATGTGAGCAGGAAAGAATAAATCAGAAGACACACTAGTTCAGAGAACATTGTTATCTTTGTTTCCTGTTAATTCTCAGGTATTGCTTTACTAGTCTTGCTTGTCTGTATCATGGACTCCAATTTATATGTAAGTTTGCACACTGCAGACGCATTAAGACATATAATTTAACCGCTTTTCTGGAAATGTGAAATATTTCTATTAAACAAGTTGTGTTTTGTATATTACCAGAAACTATCCTGCCTGCAGTTCAGATGGATTCATCCAAGGGACAACACTCAAACATTCAACTGTTCTTATTTAAATTGATAATTCTCCTGATTTCATTTCAAACAATCTCACTTAAGGAAAGCGGAGAATGACTGCTATGGATTGTGAAATATAGGAGTACTGGGAGAGAACTGAATGTGCCGGCTGGGGATACAAAGGAGGGAATGAGTCATATAACTTCCACTCACTTGGAAAGGGGTCATCCTGACTGGGCAGGGCTGCAATTATTAAAATTTATGTATCAAGCACTTATTCCTGGGTTGAATGGATAAATGATCCACTATCAGATCATTTATGATCATAAATGATCTGTTAGCAATGCTGTGATAAAGGTTCTGTCAGCAATTATACTACAGGGATTTATAGCACAGAACTAAAATAGTGCATCCTGGCCACTAAAATAACTCCAGAGTCAAACTTTGGATCAAGTTATCATATCCAAGCAGCTGACTAACGCCCACAAAAATATCCATATGCATGGGAGTCATCTTTGTGCAAGCTGCTTGGGTAATTGCTGGTCTAGGATCCTTTTTGCTTATAAAGATGTCTATAGAATGTGTGGGTACTTGGTTATGTGAACGCACACTTCCATGTGCAGGTGCTCTAAACAAACACGTGAGTATCAATGCATATTTGTACAAGTATTTTAGGCCAAAAAAAAAGCCACTGGATTGTAAAGAAGCACATATTCCTAAAGCTGAGTTTGAAGTTTATCTAGTACTCCACAGTGAATCCTGGTAACAGAAATGCTGACAGTACTTCAAATCTAATAGTGTAAAGACACAGGACTTTTTCTTAGTCAGCTGCCTGAGTTTGAAAAAGTGCTTTCATAAGATCTTAAAAAAAAAAATGCATTTCATATTGTTTCAATGAAATTGCTGGATTATTTAAGCAGTTGATGGTTTCCCCAACACCTATGTTCTGATACTCCAAACGTGAACTCGGTGGCTGACTGAAGGAATCTCAGCTTTTACTCTTGATGTCCCTCCATGAATTCTGTCAGCTCTTAATGTGGCTTTGGTGCATATAACCTGTTGTAAATACAGGTTCTCACAACAATAATAATTTGAAAATGGAAAGGAAAAACATGTTTAGTTAATGCTCTGCTAGTTGATGCAAATGTAGGGCAGGTAGGGTTACTCTGCAGGAATATCAAGCATTTTCAGTTTAAGTGCCTTTCTTTATGATCTGCCAGGGCTGAAAGAGCAATCCCAAACACATTCAGTGCATCTTGTTACTCATCAAGGTAGAGCAATCCTCCCGGAGTTCCAAATGGTAATTGGATTTCTACAGAGACTGCCAAATTAAAATTGCCTGCTTCAAAATATAAAACCTGAGGAAAAAAAAAAAAAGAATGGGAAATTTTGAGTTCCAGTTAACAATGTATTCTTATCTCATCCTGCTACTATAGAGGGTCTTCGGAACATGATGTAAGAAATCACTTCTTTGATGCTGTAACTGTGCTATCAATAGACACAATCTGATATATTGATAAACACAGTTTGTGAATACATCAAGAATATGCATCTGCACACAAATATATAAAACATCATACAGACAACACTGGCGTTACTGGAATTTAATCAGAGCTGAAACTGTTCCAAACACTGTTGTCATGTTTGACAACTGGACTATAAGAGTTAATAACAAATCCAAGAACGAAATCAAAAACCAATATCAAGGGATGACAATTATAAAAAAATGTAGCACTGAACCCTTGACTGAGAAAGACTGTCTGGTTTGAGACCATCTTAATTTAAAAATAATATTAGATCCTAAAGTTGGCCTTGATTTCAGTATTCTGTTGTCATGTAAATAAACATGTGTGTTTGGATATATAAAAACACCCGTGTTCATGAAGAGCTCTGTGTGAGGTATTTCACCTTCATTATACTGTGCACACTGGAGTAGGTGATCTGTATCTATTCTAGCATTGTTTAAATAGCAAATAACATCTAAATTCAACAATGAAACATTTCTTCTTTCAAACTTCAACTAATCCAAAACTACTTCAAACCCCATGAAGACTGCTTGAGTCCACTGAAGGTGATGATTTTATTTTGACTTACAATGGCTGAAGGTTTGGTCTAGAGCCATTAGCTATACATTTATAAGCAATACATTTCCTTTTTTTATATATGCTATGGTTCATGTTTTTCATGTGCCATTATAATTTCAAAACAAGTCATGATTTTCAGAAATAGTAATCTAGACTAGGAGTCCCAGAACCTTTTAACTAATTCACTTGGTTCTACAGAGTGCTCAAAATTTTTGAAGAACACATTTTACTGCACTTAACGCATATCAGAAAAGAGCTTACCTTTATGTTAAAATCTAACATGTTTGTATTCTCTCCTGAATAGAGATGCTTTCCAGAAGTAAAATACTTAAGATCCTATCTAGAGATAGGATGCCAGGTGCCCACCAAAGCCATTCTATCCCTCTCCCTCTTCAACCTGATAGTGGAGAAAAAACATAATGAAAGGCTCACAGATGGAGATAAGAACTTGCAGAGAGATCAAGAACCTAATACGGTAATGTCCCAAACAGACTCAGCTTGGGGAGATNCAAAACAGACTCAGCTTGGGGAGATTAGAGTAATTCATGATGAATCAAATCAGAGAAATAAACCCTTCCTCCTATCCCTCCCTTCTTCCCATGTGTAACCTTACTCCTGATTTTCTCTACCTCCTCCCCTCCAGTGGTGCAGGGGGTTGGGGAATGGGGGTTGCAGTCAGTTCATCACACATTGTTTCTGCAGCTCTTTTCCTCCTCGGGGGAAGGAACACCCACACTTGTTCCTTGCTCCAGCAAGGGGTCTCTCCTACAGGAGACAGTCCTCCATGAANATCCCTCTCCCTCTTCAACCTGATAGTGGAGAAAAAACATAATGAAAGGCTCACAGATGGAGATAAGAACTTGCAGAGAGATCATGAACCAATTACTGTCATGGACAAAACAGACTCAGCTTGGGGAGATTAGAGTAATTCATGATGAATCAAATCAGAGAAATAAACCCTTCCTCCTATCCCTCCCTTCTTCCCATGTGTAACCTTACTCCTGATTTTCTCTACCTCCTCCCCTCCAGTGGTGCAGGGGGTTGGGGAATGGGGGTTGCAGTCAGTTCATCACACATTGTTTCTGCAGCTCTTTTCCTCCTCGGGGGAAGGAACACCCACACTTGTTCCTTGCTCCAGCAAGGGGTCTCTCCTACAGGAGACAGTCCTCCATGAATTTCTCAAATGTCTTCGCCAGGGTCTGCAGGGGAATCCCTGCTCTGTCACCTGGAGCACCTTCTCTCCCTCCTTCTTCACTGACCTTGGTGTCTACAGAGTTGTTTCTCTCACATATTCTCACTCCTCTCTCCTGGCTGCAACTGCTGCTGCTGCTTAACATTTTTTCCCTTCTTCTTAAATATGTTATCACAGAGGTGCTACCACCATTGCTGATGGGCTTGGTCTTGGCCAGCAGTGGGTTTATCTTGAAGCCTGCTGTCATTTGCTCTACTGGACACAGGGGAAGCTTCTAGCAGCTTCTCCTTGTAGCTCCCCAGCACTACCAAAAAACTTGCCATGTAAACCAAATACACCCAGGTGTTCTCCTCTTCCCAGTTCACGACTTTGAGGAGTTTTCATAACCGTTTTTCCATCTGCATTCTCTCCATCATCTTCCTCCCACCTATTCCCCTCACACTTCATGTCTGTCTTAGCTCTGCTGAGGAAGCAGCTGCGGATGGAGTCAAAGGCAGATGCCCTCATTTTATAGCACTTAAAACTATCTTATCAAGTATAGAGACATCTTTAAATGTTCTGAAGCATAGCTATAGATAGGTAACAAAAAAAAAAGCCAAAACAAAAAAAACAACCAAACAACCAAGACAGGAAAGGAGATTAGAAAACCTTTCTTCCAGCACTTCAGGGTGAAGACTGTGATAAAGTAACTCTGAATCAAAGAAATTTAGGAATCTCACGGCTACTTTACTTTCAAATGGGGAAATGCCTCATATTTCCCTCAGTTCAGTTATATTGATGTTGAAAAGACCATTTGCTGCTTTTCTTACATAATAGGTGTCAGAAGTTCATGTATCTGTGCTCCAATAGAGGCAGTAGCTTAAGTATTAGTTGTGGCATTTTTCTCAAGATATAAATCCTGAAGAAATCCTGACACCGAGAAATGGAGATCAGACCATGAGCAGGAAAAACCTGTCACTGACAGTCACAGAAGAAGTATTGTGTTGATAAAAACATTCAAGTATCTGGCAGGGAAAGAACTATAAAAATATCACACTAGGAAACTCCTAGAAGTCTTAACAAAAGTCAAAGAATATTATTAAATTTATTTTTAAGATAATGTGAGCAGGTTTTTAAAAACCTGTAATACTGAGGCAACTTTATGTACTTCTGCTCTTTCGTCCTTCCTGAACACTGGTTCCAGGATAAGACACCACATAAGAGCATCCCAAAATAATTATTCCTTCCCAAAATTTCAAAGATGGCAGGAGTGGAAGATCATGCTGCCACTGGAAAGCACCATTGATTTTAACTGAGCGGCAGCTCCTGTGCTATATAATAAAGTTGCCAAAGCAAACAAAAAATGGAAATGTAGCAGTGGGAAGTCTAACCTGACTTTCAGGTACTGTAGCATTGCATAACAAGATTTGTACTTGCATTATTCAAGGACATGCTGATGTTAAGTAATGCCCTTAGCTAACCTAGGAGTCAACCTAATCTTTAGTGAGCCTACAACTGAGAAAAAAAATATGGTAAACTCTAGCACGGTAAATTCTATATTGAGATAACAGAAAGAAAATAGTAAGTGAAACATGTAAGGTGCTGATATCTATATAACAATTTCTTCTACTGATTATTTTTCATACATTAAGATTATCCCATGGAAAAAAATCATGTGCTGTTCAGATATTGCACATAAAATGGAGGAACGAATCTTTACATGATTTTTTTCCTGTGGGTGTAAACAGATATTTTTAACTTCAGCTACCAAACAGAAATGACGGAGACAGAATTAGATTATACTTCCAACCAATACTTTTTTATCTTGCAAATATATGACAGCTGTGATTCTGGAAGATTTAGAACAAAGTTTGTTAGTATCAGTTGTTGCTAAGAGATGTATTGCCTTTAGAAGAAGAATGAATACGCACCCACATACTAAGTGGATTGCTGAACTGTAAGTCACAAATCCAATAGAAGATAACTTGTTTATATTACAAAAAGTCCTGAAAACATTTTATTGTGGAAAAAAAATCAGCATTATTGCCCTTTAAATACATAATGAGTTTTGTTGACTTGTCTCCTCACAAAAGGTGTACTCAGTGATGACATTTTTTAAAATGAAAGAAGATTGAAAATGACATTGATGACAATAACTCAATATAATTCTTGCAGGAGATTCAAGAAATTAAAGCATAGTTTTTTAGTACGTAATCTTTTTTGAATGATATTGCAAAGGTTAAAGAAGTTGGACCCTCACTGACAAAAGCTTACAATGGAATATAGATGCCAGATGCTTCCATATAGTTATGGGTATTGCAGTTACTCATAACTGTTTTGTACATCTATGAGTATTGAATTGTTACTATCATTATTTGAATTGTTATTATCATTATTTTAACAACTGTGTCTTCTTTATTGCTAGTTAATATGTTCTCTAGTTTCACTTACCACTGATGGGTACAGTACACTGAGTTTCCACACTCCTCTCTACTCTTCTTTTGTATTTCCAAACCTATGCCTATAATTTGCTTCTCTTATGAGACATTATTTTGTTGGCAGATGTTTTTTCCATGTTTGTATTGCTGTCTAAAAAGATCTTACTTGACCTTTCTTGACCCTTCTTAGCACACTTCAGTGATAGACTGTTTATGTTAAGGGGATATTTGAGTTAGTGGGGGTAAATGATAGCAGAGATGGCAAGGTCTGAAAAGACAACAAAATTCAGCCAGAAAAAAAGTAGTAAAAAAAAATTATTATCCATTTTCTGAGTCTTCTTCTTAATGACTTGTTGATGAGTCCTGGGTGGGGGAGAACCTGTTATAAAAACAGGACGCATTTTAGACAGTGCAAAAATGTTCTTTAGAAAAAGACAGTCCTCACTAGGAGACAGAGTAGTTGCAGCGATGAGTACTCAGGGACTGAAGTACAGCTAAACTGGATACACTATAAATTTTTAATACTTGACAGTGCCAGAATAAACTTTCCTGATCCCAAATTAGCAAAAAAATCCCTCTGTAATGATTATGTATAAGACACAGGATAAGGTAGATAAGCATTATGCTAGTATAAGCGTGGAAAATTTGAGGTAAAAAATGAAGTACCTTGTGCAAAGCCCTAAAGATCAGCAGTGATGATATTTCTAATAACATTCAAGTAATTCTCAATTCCCAATCTGCATTCACTATATAACTATCCTAATGGATTTTGCTATTGTATGAATGAAAATGCTTTTTTCCCTTGGAGACAGTTATTTTGAAACAATCCTCCCTTTCCCCCAACACCTGTTAACTATCTCTTGAGGAAAAAATGAAACTCCAGCTGTAGGAACACACACAGGGATGAGTCTTATAAGAAAATTGCTTCAGGAAAAAGATTGGTGAACGCTTATGAAACTGCAAAGTAGATTGTGACCTGTTGCAGTGTCGCTCCAAAGCATGTCTCACAGCAGATAAGCTATGAAAAGCAGCAAAATACAGCTTCTCATGACCAAACAGCAGATGGTCCAAGATAATTCCCAACAGCAGATATCGTAATGAACCACTACTTCCTATATCAACACTGCTAACATTTTTCCCTAAACAACATATTCCATCCGACTTGGCTAGTTCAAGGACTCAAACATCTAAGGACTGATTTTTGATACAGGTGGGTTGACCTTATGGAGGTGGTCCCTGTGCCAAAATATCACCTGTAATAGTTGAAATACCCATATCTTCGTATGTGGAAAAGAACACAGTAAAATTCTCACTGAAGATGTGTTACAAACTGGATGTGAAGTACAGAAAAAAACATACAGAAAAACTTTGTGGGCAGAAACTTGAGGGTAGCTGCTCAGTGTGCTGCTGTTGAAGTGTCAGAAACATGAGTGAATTCTTAGCTGAACTGTATTGCAGTCATACTATTATTGTGCCTTCAGCTGAACTACTTCAAGCAGAAAACTGGAATATCTTGTAAACTAAGCAGGGTTATCTTGGGTCAACACCTGAATAGAAAATATACATGCTGTCCCAACTGGTGCTGGTAATTCATTACATAGCTTCACAGTGGGCCTGAAGGAAGAACATATCTGGTTGTTAGATGATTCCCGATGCTACAAACACCTTAATTTGGGTAAGAGACTAATAACAAAGTTGTGACAATTTGTTACCCTTAAATATCATGCAATGCATTTTATGGCTGGATATAGCTTTTATACACCATTATGGCAGGATATAGCTTTTATACACAGAAGAGGAGAAGCTCTCACAGTGTCACATAACTTGGACTGCAACAGCACTCTGGCTGAGTGAATTTTTCAGTTCTTCTTGGAGCATTTTTTTCTGCATCCTATTTTTCCAATTGTTTTTTACATCCTCAGAAAAAAAAAAAAAAAAGGTGGGAAAAGAAAGCCCAAACTGTGTATAGAAGCTATCACTGTTAGCTCCCTTATGATACTCTTATTTACACATTATGAGTGCCTGTAAGAAGTGCTTCACTGCCTGAAAATAACAAGACTTGGATTAATCCTACCAGAATTTAGGCATTTTGAATCTCTCACAGCAATGGAAATGGGTACCTCTAGTCTATCCAAAGCCTGAAATGTTCTTTGAGACAACTGTACAATTAACTAAGAGTTAGACTACTATGGCCTTCCAAAGAAAGAATAAAGCCTCTTTGTTTTCCCAAGATGAGTGGCTAAACATTAAGCTGCCTGTATCTGGCCTTTGAATGCATGATAAGAACATGAGAACTGAATGTGAAGATCTTGTACTTGAAATCCAGGCCAGGTATTTTATCCTCGTGCCTATGTGAATTCCTCCTGCAAACAAGTGCTTTGCTGTTACCTTGAGCTTCCTGCTTCTTATATTCATATTTACTTTTCTATAGATTACAAGCCCTTTGAGACAGGAACATTTATTTTTCATTATTATAGCCTCTGACAAGCCTTATCACAACCAGTATCATGCTGCCAGTAAATACCATCATTTTCAGCCTCAGCATTTCACGGACCACAAGATTTCAGACCCTGTTTCCCTGTCTGGCAGTTTCTTGACCTTTGAAGGCCTCTGAGTGCGGGCACATGCCTGCTTGTGCCTGGCTGGGCATGATGAGCTCTGTGCAAGCCAGGTGGCTACAACACTCATCCTTCGTACAGGTGCGCTCGGCAGCAGCAATTCCTTCCAGAGGCCTCTGCTGGGAAGAGCTACACAAACCAGGGGAGCACGAGTCTGTGACCTCAGGCACCTGGTCTAGTTCAACGTGTGTTATGCAGTTCACTGAAATCCTGTTGGCTTTAGGGTTAATAATTCACCTCTCACTTTCCCTTTTCCACCAAGGTCTTTATTGCATGGCACAGGGTAGATTAATCACGTTATTTGCAGCTGGTTTGAACTATTTGTCCCCCAGACCGTGTGGCAGGTGAG
>VWZY01003204.1:478674-510897 GCA_013399075.1 Chloroceryle aenea
AAACCAAAACCAACAAACAAAAAACTCCACACAAAACCAAAAACCACAGAAAAAAGCAAACAAACAAACCAAAAAATCCCCAAACAAAACCAAACCATCAAAAAAGCCCCACCAAAAAATGTCAAAACAAACAAACAAAAAAAAACCCCAAATGAACCTAAATAAATAAATAAAAAGAACCCCAAACAACCACAAAAAAAAAGTGTTCAGCTCCAGTCACCCTCAGTGCTTGGATTTAAAAGTTAGCAAAGAAATAGGTGACTTTATGGCATATTAAAATGCAGTGCATAAATTCATCCACTATTTGTTATCACTGCTCATTATTTTGAATGATATATCTGTTGAAATTTTAGAAAATGGTACAAAAGGTGAATAAGTGAATATCAGAGAGGAGGTCTTAATGTTGTAGCGGAATTGAAGCAGAGACTGCCAAATGGGTAGAAATAGAGCTGTTGCTTTCCTTTATAATACTGTGATGATAGCGATGCTCTTATGCCTGAGTCAGTCATCTCATGTGCCCTGCAGACAGATGTACAGGAGTGTACTGTAGGAATGCTTGCAAAGTTGCAAGGATGCATGAGGAGTAAGAGTGAGATAAAGGTACATATTGATGATACTAGCTCTTTAGACACTGAACTGGCTGTTGCCCAAGGTGACAGATTTATTTTGAAAGGCAATGAGATTGTGGGAGATAAATGTAATTTATTCTTTACCCCCCCCAAAAACACCAAAACAATACAAACCCAGCATTTTCCTTTCCCCTCAGAAATACTTGCAACTTTCACATATAAATGCCAATCTGTCATTGATGTCTAGATTTACGTAGGTGTTGCTAGTCTTAATTGTGTAGCAAGTTAAGCTTGCCTTTTTAAAGTGATTTTCCTTGCAGGACAGAATACTAGCTTCTGGTATGATAGAAGCATAAAAGCATATGGCTGGAGTCCCATTCAGATAAAACTTAGATACATTCAAAGAGCAGATGAAGATGGAAAAGCATGTGGGGAGAGCTTTCTAACTGCAGAATTTAGGTCTAGTTTAATTACCACAGAATTGCTTCATTTGTGGCTATAATGAAATTGCTTTAACTGTTTCTCTAAATTAAGGATTTAAACTGAGGCTAACTTGAAGATTAGCTCTTCATATTTTAGATTTTTTTTGTATGAAAAAGGTTGATATTCTTGGAAGAAGAGCTACCATAGCTGTAATTAGCTGTGCAATACAAAAATTAACAAGATTAAAATTGTGGGGGAAACAAGCATACTAAAAAGGAGGTAGGCAGAAAGTGGCTGTGCAGATTTACACATCTAAGGTTAAAAACATTAACTTTTCTAAGTATAGAAGAATGTCAGTTGGAAAATGATCTATAGTTATATCCAAGTGCAGTTCATCTATTCGATTAAGACTGAGTTCGGTGAGCCGTGGAAGTCTCCAAAAGCTTTTGCTGCTTGGACCTTGTGATGCAGAATTTTCGCTGAATTGTCTTCCTAGTGCATCCAGTGTTACTTTTCTTAGTTTGACTTTTTCAGCTGAATAATACTGTGCTTATTTGGTTCATTAGTCTTATGTAAATGTATTTTTCATAGTATAATTCTTAATAAACTTGATGTAACTCTTTATAAACTACTAACGTACTTCTGTTTTATTTTTGTAATTTAGTTGATGTTTTTTGGAATCTTTTTGTGCCTGGATGCTTTTCTGTATGTATTCACCCTGCTTCCTTTGAGAGTTTTTCTGGCAATGTTCCGGTTCATCACTTTGCCTTGCTATGGCTTACGGTAAGTTGACTCAAGAGAAAGGTGTTGATACTGTTAAATAATGTTTCTCTGTTTATGCATATCCTTAACCTCTGTGGCCTTTCAGTGCTGTTTAAACTACTAATGACTTCTTCCACTTCAAAGTAGAACTTCTGGTCTACACTACTAAAGCAAAGGGGTGTGGGACCTTTAAGCTTTGCCAGCAGTCACTAACTGTCATCCGTTGTTTCCTTCAGACACAACAGTTTGATAACAGCACCACTTAGGCGTATTCAGGTTAGTAAAGGACAGAGATGTAACCTTACCCTATAGTTTTGTTCTTTTAACTAACATCTATTTGAACAGTGTTTTAAGATTTCTTAGACTTGAGTTGATGTCATGACTCATGTCTTTTGACAGACTCTTTGATATTAACACAGAAGTTTGATATTTTTATTTTTTTGTTTACAGCAGAAGCTTTTCTTATTTCCACAGTAAACTTTGCTCAAAGCATTCCTGTATAAAATGTGTAATTTTCTTTGCTTCAAAGAATTAACTGGATGTGTCTAACTAATCAGAATAATATTAGGATATTTTATATCTTAACTCATTGCTTTTTTCTTCAATTCAATACTAAGAAGAATTTGCTAATACATAGGAATTTTCATTTGTCTCTGGCATGGGCACCAAAACTTGGGATAGAATAAATTTTCTTCATAGAAGTTGCTACTTAACAGTAGAGCTGATTGTGTAAGCCTTAAATGTAGCCTAAAAGTATTTATATCAATATTGTAAGTTTCCTCAAACAAGTAAGGATTTCACAGTTTTCATTCTGGATTTCCCTAAAGTTGAAGTTTGATTCATGGTACCTGATTTTATTTTTTATTTTTTTTTTCCAAGCAAAGTGCTTGCATTTATATTATTAATAGTCTTTTACATGTGAAGTGCTTTAGCTGCATAGTGTAGAGTTCTGATGAGAGCAAATGGTAGTCTAGTTGCATAAGAAACAGTATTTTCAAGTATACTCTCTTGAGTTGACATGTTTGTACTTTGATGCTTAACATAGGCACTAGGTGGCAGTCCCTAATCTTTTATTGTGCTGATAATTTAAAGATGAATCTCAGGCTTCCATTATGTTAAGAACTCCTATCTGTTTGAAAAAAATATGACAGCTATTTAGTTTTAGCCTGATAAGTCAAATTATGTGCCTATTTGTAAATATATGGATGCTCTTGCTAAAATATTACAATTAAGGTAAAATCCGGTATTGTTCAATATACTGGAACACAGGAAGTTCCACCTCAACATGAGGAAGAACTTCTTTACTCAGTGGGTGGTGGAGTGCTGGAACAGGGTGCCCAGAGAGGTTGTGGCTCTGGAGACCTTGAAAACCCACCTGAGTAATGTTACAGTGTGGCCTGCCCTAGCAGTGGAGTTGGACTCTGTGATCTCCAGAGGTCCCTACCATTCCACAATTCTGTGATGCTGAAGAGACTAGTATTGAAAATACCAATTCACTCACATGGGTGTATGTATGTGTATATATAGGTACATGCACCTGCAATGCTAACAACTGCTTGCTTAATAGTATTTTTCATGTGTGAGGCAGGATAGAATCCAGTTTAATCTATTCAGCTTGACTATTCTAACTTTAAAGTATCACCAGGTAAGATGCAGTGAAACTGAGATTGCCTTGAGTGAAGACGGCTTTCCTTTTGTAACAACACCTGAAGCAATTTCCTTTGTCACAATTTCCTCGAATGTTTATGGAACATACTTCCCTAGAATCTCTTCAGTTGCTTGCTACTTGAGGCTTTGTGTATTTCAGTTATGTTTTAAAGTTGGTGCCTTTTTACTGAAAGGTTCACAGTTCATGTTTATAGTATACAATGGGATGTTTTCAGATGTAATGATGCTCGTTTCTAAATATTCAAAACCTGTACTTTGCTGTAGTGGGTGTTTTTGGTTTGTTTGTTGTCTTTTTTTGTGTTTTGGGAGGGAGGGTTGTGCTGATTGGATTTGTTATGTCAAAAAAGATTTGGGATTTTCTTCTACGGCAAAGTATATTTTTATGTGTTTGTAACAAAACAGAGTTGAATAGGTAAAACACATCTCTAATTACAAAAGGTGCTTACAAAGCAGGTGGCTGTTTATCTTTGAGTTTGTTCTTCCTCACAAATATCAAGTAAGTGAGAGATGACCAGTTATTTGAACCTGCCACATCATATTCCATTCTGTGTAGTAAATAAAAGTGCTCCTCCCTTCATCTTGGCTTTTTTCTGAACATCTCAGTGAAGTGATTCAACAATGAGCATTCTGTCTCCCTTCCCGTTTACTCTTAGTTCATTTATTTCCTCATAACTCTTTCTGCTCTTTTCAGTGTAGAAAAGATTATAGTAATCCTTATTTTTAAAAACAAACCCACATTCTTTGTAAGATGGGCTAATTCCTGTCTATGGTATTGTGGATAGGGAGAGTGCTTTATAGCCTCTTCCACATATTTTAATACTCCATTTTACAGAGCTCTGAAAGGAATAGGAGTAAAGTATCTTAAGGAAACATTTCCTTTTTCTGCCTAGGTAATACAAGTGCTTCAGTTTGGCTGTTGTCATTCCTCATCACTTGATTTTTCCTTTTGAGTAAATTTAGTTTTGTGTATATGTCAGAGCTATATGGTGTTAATATAGCTATTTTAGAGAGAGACTAAAACTCTGAGAACTTTAGTCAGAAGAATTCAAGATTCTGTCATTAAGTAAACTGCTGATTAAATTGTAGTCAAACTGGCAGAGGCTGAATCATCAGATTGTGGTGGTTTTGGCAGGTGCAACTTCATTACTGCCCTGCTTTGTAGATAGCAGGGTGCTCTTAAAAAAATTAACAAACACTTCACAAAATTAAATTACATCTTCTGAAATGTTAAAAAAAAAGGAAAAAAAGGAAAAAAAAATCATCTCTGCTGTATTTTGTTCCAGGTTGTGGAAAGACATTTCCTAAAGTGCTCTTATTTTATCAAAATATTTTTTGACAACATAAAAGCATATACTTTGCTGGAACAGCAAATCTAAGTCAGAGAGAGAAGTGGACCTGTTGGAATTATCTTCAGAATTAAAGTCCTTGATGATAGGTGCATAAAACTAACTCTACCTGTAGTTCAAAGGTTTGGTTTCCTTCTATAATTCAGACATACTTTTTTACTAATACCTCAGACCCAGAAATTCTGGGCAGATTAATATCTCTGCTTGTTTTAAAACATTTTTATGGAGCTAAGGTTTTGTTCTTCTTGAAAATACGTTGCACACCAATAAAAGCTCTTGGGGGAATGTGGAAAAGCTCTTCTGTATTACTTGAAAAACACCACAATATGAAAGCTAAAATTGTATGTTAGTGAAATTCTGATGGGACTCTCAAATTAATTATTCTTAAAGACAGTTTTTCATCTTGTCCACAAAGCAAGTTAGCATTTAGTATGGAAAGTAAGCCTTTTTTTCTCTCCAAATTCAAGTTTTCACAAGAAAGTGCAGAAGCAGATTATGATTTTTCTTACGTGAAGATTGATTGACAAGATTTTTACATTTCTTCCATGTGGAAACAGACACAGATTATAAATGTGTTCTGTTTACTTTCATGCTACACTTTTCTCCCTGAAATAATGAACTTAGGTCCTGTCAGCAATAACATCATTAATTTCAGTTGTAGTATATGTACCTCTTAAAATTCCCATTGCCCTCCTGTGAAATCATAAATGTTCACTTTTCAATAGGAAATGAGTAGAACAGCATTACTTTAAGGAAGGAACTGTAGAAAGGGAAAAAAAAAACCAAACAAATCAAACAAATATATTGGCGCTATGGGCATTATTTTTTTTGTTGCACACTTACTCCCAAGCCTTATCCCACCCCCCGCCAAGGTCTATACCTGTTAAATAAATAAACTTCCTAGTGTCTAGTTAAGTTAATTGAAAAAGTAGGGTATCTGTGCACCAAAATGTGAGGCTTTCTACCGACTAACAAAGGCAGGTGCATTCAGTATTTTCTATAGCAGAGTCTCAGATAAAGTACTCCCTTCTCCTTTCCATAACAGTGCATAGCGTAGCAACATTACAACCTTCTCTTTCTCTCTTTCTTGTAAATCAGACCGAAGGGAAGAGCACTTTCACTTCCTTTATAGGATGGAATGTGGTGTCACAGGGATTCCTCCTTGGTGAGTAAATCCTGATTTTTCTTTTCCCTTCTCCGCTGTCAGCCACATTCGCACATCGATATGTAATCGGTAAAAAGACTGATTACAAATGAATCATATGGCTAAATTAACCAACCATATCCAAAGATAAATCAACAGTTTTATTAACAAGCACATTGTGCTATTTATGGTAGATAATCTTCATGTGTAACTTCACATCACTGTATAAATAGGTTGTGATCTTAATAGACTTAAAACAATTTTACAAAGAGTGTTTGTGAAGCAGTTCAGGCCAGTTTAAGATAGGGCATCTTGGAAAAAAATATAGCCCCTGCTGTACTTAGGTTATAGTGCCTTAAGCTTTTTTGCTTTTTTCTAAGTAATGCTTCACTCAGGTTCAGAGCTATATTTTTGTGTGTACCTCAAGCAGGTGGGTTTTTTTTATAATATTCAGTTTAAGTTTTGAGGAGTTTTGAAAATTCCTTGATGAATATATTAGTATTAGACTTGAAGATGATTCATTGCTTAGTAAAATACATCACTTCAATAATAAAATACAGCATTTCAACATGTGTTCTTTTGCTGACTGATGTTATAGTTTATTGTTATTAAAAAACTCCAAAAGCTTAATGAAAGCTAATTCTAGTTATCACTTATTTGAAACTTTTTTTTTTTTAATTTATTTTGAGACAGCTCTCATCGGGGCCTAACAGCAAGGTTGGTTTCATTTCATTCTTAGCATGGTCTTGTTCTGTGTTGTGTGCATGTAGAGGCTTTTTATTGTTTGAAAAATGAAATGCCATCTAATCTTGGCAAGCTCAGCTCTCCTTATCTTGGAATTCTTCATCTGGGACATACTTTTATCAGCACTTTTCTGAGTATCTCACAATTTTACAGCAGTGAAATCCTGCATACTGTAAACTGTATCTCTTTTTAAGGTTTAAAACTGCATATTAGATTTGATGAAATTAACTTATCTTCTCGAAGACAATTTAGTTCCAAACTTGAGCCTAACTGTAGGAAAATATTTCCAATAGATTACTTTGCATTTTGAAAATTCTTGCATGGTCAAATACAACCTTGAGGAAAACTTGCTTGGTTTTTATTTTCTCTGATATCTTTACTTGATATGCTAACAGGAAAACATACCCTTATCTGTTAATCTGAATATTCATGGTAACGCTTCCTGTAAGATTGGGAATTTACAATACCACAGTTCATGAATGAAGGATAGGTACATTGAAGACTAAATACATCAAGACTAAATACCTTCATGTAAAATAAAATCCCACAGTTCAGTTTATGTACAAACATCTGTGCTGTAAAAGTGGAGAAAGAAAAGATAACTTAACTAGACCACCATTTCAGTAATTGAAGTATATTACTAATTAATATAAACCTCAGTGAGTGGCTGTCTTAACTGTTTCACAGTGTTAATATTGAATAAGTAACACAGCTACAAAAGTGTTGCTGTAAAATATTTGCTCAAACTTGTAACCTTGGTACTAAAACACTTCTTCATTGTTTTATCAGCCAAACAATCACACTATATAAATGAAAAGGCTTTTTTAGTAGTGTGAGTACAGTAATGTTTACAGAAATAATGCTGGGTTTTTTTTAGAGTTTATAAATATGTAGGTATGCAAGTGGTTAGGTTCATTATTTTATTAAGATTAAAAAAATCCATTGAAAGGATTATTGCAATGGTAAAGTATTCGTGTCTTTAAATTACTCTATCTGTGATGTCAGTATTGGAAATTTTGTCTATGCTAACTATGAAGGATTAATTGGTTAATCTGAAGTATTTGGATGAGTGTCTACTAAAGAAACTAAATAAAAATGCAGTAAACTATAAAATTAAATAAGAGAACTACATTGAATTCCCCTAGGATTTAAAAATGAAAAATTGCAATCAAAACCCAACCAAAACTACAAGGTAACTGGAAAACCACTGGAAAATCAGACTAGTGAAGAATTGAGGAGTACCAGAAAGCCTGAAAGAGAAAAGTAAACAAGTCATCACATCTGAGAGTTTGTGCAGTTGATTTTGAAATTATGTATGCAGAGTGCTTATGCATCAGATGCCTAAGTAGTTAAGTACTTAGACAAGTATACTTCTCTCCAGATACTTTGTAGACAGATACAGTGAAGACATTGTTCATTTTGCATTGAGCTGCTGAAAAGAATACATACCTTAGGCTACTGGAGTGAGATTCTGTTTGGTCTTACTGTATAAAAAAAGTCTAATTCCTGCTTGTCCTGGTGTGCATTTTATGTTCCAAATGATTTAATTGATTTAAATAAGTAAGGCTTATTAAAACATTTAATACCTAGTCTTGTTTTTTTTCACAAGTCAGTCACTTAAAGTCTATTAGATACTTGTGATTTGTAACATATTAAAGCCAAATATCAGTAAACTGCCATTTATTTTCATTAATGATCTACATAATGCTAAGCAACTTTAGTTGTACAGCTGTTGAGACATAAAAGGGTTTGGTGGTGTAGATGCCAAGACACTGAAAGCCTTCAGCTGTTTTATTTCTTTAATAACTTAAGGGAAAAATACTGTGAAATCTAACATGCTGTTCATCTGAAACAGTCACAGCATCTATAGGATGACCTTTGTATGGTCATAGCTCTTATGAATGATCAAACAATGTTTTTCAACCAATAGATGGAGACAGAACTCTTATTAGTATAGGAAATGTGGATTATGGCCTTTCAGGTATGGTATCAAATGGTACCTTGAAATGACAGTCAGGTAACTAGTTCCTTAAGCTTTCACTTGTCCAGTGAGATTGCTTATGATGAATACTTTTTTCTTCACACCAAATTTTTCTTTAGTGGGTAGCTCTTTTACATATACCTTCAAATTTCAAGTTTGACTCCATTTTATAACACAGTGGTTTTTCTTGCAAATGTCAAAAGTAATGAGACACAATTAGATTGTTGGTGTTGTTCCTAAAATGTATAGAACAAATCTGTGGGTAAACAGAATATTTAGTAGTATTCTCATTTCATAGTGCTTTAATTTAAATGTATAGAATAGCAAAGTACTCTCAAGGGTTTATAAGGGAAGTTGCTTATTTTTAGCTTTCTGAGAGGGAGGACATACACAGATCCAATGGCTCTCTAAACACAGGAAAGACTTGGATCCACACTTTCTAAATGAATCCCAAGGTGGACAAACCATAAACTGGAAAGCTTGAGGCATGAGTATTAAGCCTTGATCTTACAAATTGTGTTGAAAAATAGAATTTTTTTTTTCTTTTTTCCTGTAACAGACTGGTTTTCTGAACTCCTTGTTCTTAGTTAATGTCTGTCAGTGCACTGTATAAATTCTGCCATGGTTTCACTTTCACCTGCCTAGAACACTGTGTGATAAGCATTGAGATTGGCATGCATATCCTTTCATTAATTGATTGGGATGGAACAAGCATGCTGTGGTGGAATAGTGAGGTATAGCATTAAGGCTTGCCCATCGCTGTCCTACATTAAAGTGAATAATAAGCTCGTATATTCCCTTAAGCATGCCTTTCTATAATTATGCTCTTTGGCGACATAAGGATTTGTTTCAGTGGAGATTTTTCTGTCAATTAGTAGATGTAATGGCAAATGTACCCAAAGGCTGATGAGTTTGAACATCTTGTTAAGTACATGCTGTAGAATATTGAAGTCCTTGTATATGTGGGTTTTTTTCTGCCTTGTCTTAATTTGCTTGTTAGTGTTACAGTGTGAGCTCATCTGTAGAGAAGTGCTTGGATTTTCATTTGGAATTCATGCAGATTGAAGGATTATCTCATGTTTAAACAGCTTGATGTATTCAGTGGTAGTAATGGTAAAGCAATACAAAAATTTATGTAGCAGACAAAAGAATAGATAGCCTTACTCTTTGCTATTAGAGTACTTCAGTGTTTGAAGAAGTTTAATTTAAAAATTTGATTCCTTAGTAGTCTAGTCTGTACAGCTAAACATGGGAACTTGAGGCTTAGCATAATGAAACTGCTTGTAAAATTCTGTAAAAAACGTCTTGGAGAGCATGACTTACAGCAAAAATGTTAGAAGTAATAATGGCAGAAAATAATTAGGTGGAAAGGCAGAAATCATGTACCTTAATAAGGTGCATTTGAAAGACAATCCAAATGTTCTGCATTAGTATATTTACTGGTTTATGAGATGTGAAAGTTGTAATTTACATTATATTCAGTTGTGTAATCAGCCAGATTGTGAAATAGTTCACCTAAGGTGATTTCTGGTATCCAGTAGGATATTAGAGGAAGTACATCTTTGGACAAAGGCTCTCATACTGTTTTTTAAGAGTGGAGTTCACTAGAGCTGGGAAAGTATTAGTGCTTAATTCACTTCTGCAGCATCATTGTATGCCTGGGATAGCTTTGAAGGAAAAGACAGATTTCTGTAGAGAGATTCTACTGTCTGCTGTTTTATAACTGGAATGATTAAAGATGAAATAATTGCTATGCTCATTATTGATTGTTCTTCTTTTCTCACTCATGAGAAAAAACACCCATAACTAATTTTCATGTGAAATCTTTTCTGTATTCTTTTGCACTTCATGCACAACTGTAAAAATACAAAGTCTTTTGAAATGAGCTAAACTGTTTCAACTTCTCATATGTTTGTTCAATGGTTTCTGGAGTTTTACAGTACCTCAGTATTGTCTAATTCTTGCCTCTTGGCTTCCTATTTTCACATGATGTGCTGAAAGTATTATTAGTACTATGCTGTGTATCTGCTGTTTGTTTCTTGACCTTTGGATAGTTGTTCTAGCTTGACTGATGCCAGATTTTTTTTATTTTGACAATCGGTAGTACTCATGGTGCAGATGAATATAGCATTATGAATTTGTATGTGATATTAATCACAAAGTCTGATTACTCAGTGCTCAGGATTGTTCTGAAAAGTACTTGCCATTGTTGGCACTCCAGTTGGCACTGGAGACAATGAGCAGAAACATACACTGAGGAAAATGAATACAGAAAATGTATGTAATGGGTGGGGTAAGACTTTTTCATGACAAGCATAAAATCACATCAACCTGTGTGTGTTTGTAATACAGTTTAGTGCCAGGGATAGGAATGACTTGTGACAGCTACAGATTGAACCAGTGCGAGTCTGATCGCACAATAAAATTGCAGTGTTCAGAACCCTGACTACATTATTTAATAACCACAGGCTTTCCAGCTGGTTGTCAACACAAGGTGACAAATAATTAGTCTTAATCCATTTACTTGATTTCCTTGTCTTTGTAGGACATAATTAACCCTACCCCACGTTATATTGAGACCCACACCTTAAATTCTTTTTGTAAATGTTATTAGCCAGAATGAAAAAGGATTCTGCTTCAAATAAAATGCTTTTGTGGGTTTATGCAGTGGTCATGGTTAATCTCTTTCAATTGGAAGCATGTTATTTGTAGACCTAAGATTACCTGCCTGGTCAGTATAAAGGGGTCTTTCTTAGCAAAGTGAAAGAACACTGGAATATATTTTAAATGTCAGGTGGTTCTTACTCTCTTCACTTTCTACAAAGCAGCTTTCTGTACTCAGCCTTTGCAGTAATCCCTTGTACTGGTTAGAGATGCTGACAGATCCTCTGTCATCAAACTGAGTAAATTGAAACTGTGAGGATATTTTTGTGACTTCTTTTAAAGAGGTGTTTTGAAGAAGTCTTAGCATTACTGTTGGTCTGCTTCTTGTGTGTGAGAAGCATAAGGAGTTCTTGCACAACTTTGAATAGAACATTAATAGAATATTTTTTTAGTGAAATGGAGTGCTTACTGCAGTCTTTTCTAGATATATGAATTGCTAAGAAAGTAAATCCAAGTCACTATTCTGCAAAAGCATAATTCCTGTAAGGAACAGCAGTCAAATGTAGCTTATCTGACCCTTTTGGGCAGCCTTTGAATTGAATCGGTGATACTCAGTTTGTTGTGTACAGAGCACATTCTCAAAAATATCTTCGTATTTCCAGTAGACAGGATGCCGTGTGCAAATTTGAATATACCTTCATATGGCATTACTCTCTTGAGTTATTCAGAGTTGAGACCACATTTATAAGAGTATTGCTCTTGTTTGTGTGTAGTCTGTTCTTACAGTTTGTATTCCTCTGCGATGGTTGCTATCTGCTTTTCCACTGGCTTCTCCTAAGTTGGTTTTACTCAAGTGAGTGTGGTGATACTGATGAAAATTAACAGAAGCAGGAGTGTGATAGGGTTAACATTATACAACAACTGAGACTTGTGACTGTATTGGTGGTTGAGCATCTTTGCTGTTACTTGTAAGCCAGAAACCCTTAAAAATTGTAGTTTTCAGTCTGTTTTGATTTGTGGGTGACAAAGCATTTTGCTGTGAGATTATTTCTGGACTGCTTCAGAAAGTTCATAAACAGGTTCTGCTTACTAGTGCATTTCAACAAGAGACCATCCCATCCAAATACTTTGTCAAGGTACTGATTTTTAAAACAAGACTTTTTAAGTGGGTGTTTCTTTTGCTAGTTAGATTTTTCTCTACTATATACTCGCTAATTCTGTAATGCTAAGGTAGGTGTTGGCTGGAAGAATGAAGATGGTGATTTTTTGAGTATAACAAATTCTGATTTCCATTTTCAAAAGGTCATACCTTTATCATCGTATCCTAATCTGTACTGTGGAGTGTGAGTGTTGTCTGGGGGACTCATAGTAAAATGCTTCTGAGTATGCTTTTGAAACTGTAGATTAGAGAAAATGAACACACTGTGTTAGTGTATGAGTGGTAATCATAATCATGGGCTCACTTAAGCTGGTGTATGCTAGTATATTAAAATAAGTATAACCATTTAAGTCAGCTGTGGTTAAATAGAGCAGTAAGCTTCCGAAAGTAATTTTGCAGGTTGAAGAGGGTGCATTTGTGTGTGTGTGTGTGTGTGTGTGTGTGTGTGTGTGTGTGTGTGTGTGTGATGCAAGGGCATAGTTGGAGGTTCTTTTAGCAGCAGGCAGGTACTAGATGCGATGAAAAGTGGACTCCTTTGTTTTCTTTAGTTTTTTTGATTGGTGTTTTCAGTTAAAACTCAGTTGCGGGGGAGGAAGAAAATTCACCAAGGCTTTTGTCAAGGACTTAGTCTGAAATAAAATGTGACATGGTTACTGGGTGACTTCTGAGAGCAAGAAAAGGTCACTTAGGGCGAGAACGCCACTCTAAGCAGTTCTGAGGTGCTGGACCAGGTTAAATTCTATAATTCAGAATATAATTAATTACAGATTATACAGTATATAATAAAAGGAGCAGTTGCACTCTGTTCAAAGTGCAGTACTGTAAATCTGAAAGTTCTGGAAGCCTCAGTCATATTCCTAAAATGAGCATGATCTGTTTGCCCATTGTAGATGACACTGTGGTTCTGTGGGTGGTACAATGCACGAATACTGTCTTCAGGGCTTTTTTGTTTCGAATGAAAGACAAGGAAGAAAACCAAAATATAACGCTCTAGCTCTGATGGTGTATTTGAATAGAATGAATCGGGTACCTGGGAATTTTGACTTGTCTGCAGGGTCTGTAGAATGTCTTAACTCTTAGAGGTCAGTCATAAGTAACTGCTTGGATGTTTTTTAAAAGTAGCGTGAATTTTTATAAACTTTTTTTTTCCAATTGTGCTGTCAGGTTATGGGAAGTCTTATTTCTGGATAACCTGATGATTTTAGAACACAGAAAATGAGTATTCATAACTTGTATTCTGCTAATTGGTTCCAGCTTTTGTGAAACATTAACTTCCACAAATCCCTTTAAAAAACAAAAGAAATACATGTAATAGAAATAAATTCTGTATTTTTTATATTCTCAAATAACCTTTTGATTTATCATCCTATTTTTTAGCATCCTATTTATGCTAAACTAAGTAAATAGACCAGTAAATACTGTCTTGCAATTCCATTATGCTTATGGTTGCTATCATTGTCAATTATCTCAATTGCCAACAAAGCTATTTTCTTCCTGTAGTTTTACTTTATAGGATGAAATTCTGTAATGATTGATTTAGCCTTCTGAATCACTGGTGGGATTATAGAAATAAAACTTCTGCATAGGTTCAAGATCAGCCTTAAGCTCTGCATTTACTGCTGCAGAGCTTAGAGATGAGATAAGATACAGAATTGTGTTTAGAACCTGTTCCTCATTATCTGGTTCATTATATTGAAATTCAAGATGACTGCTTTGGTTTTTTGGTTTGGGTTTGTTTTTGGTTGTTTTTTTTTTTGGCTGTAGCAAATACAATTTCTCTAAATGAGGAAGTCAAAATGCTAAGTAGAATTGTCTGGATGAGGGAAGGTAAATTTAAATCCCAAGGGCATGCATGTGGAAGGTTCTTAACAACTGGGAGTTTTTACCTAGCAAATGCAGTATTTGAACTAAATGGATGTGTCAGATAAGACAATGTGATCCTTTTCATGAGTGTGATCTATGAATGTGTTTCGTGGTCATGGTGTTCCTTATGTTGGAGCGAGGGACAGGAACAAGCTACATTAAAATATATTTTTGATTAACAGCTTTTGTAAATTTCTTTTGACTTGTTAACATTTGTATTTTTTGGGTATATGATATTTAGTGGAACTTTTTGCCCTTTGTATTGCAGTGATAGACGTTTGCTACAACCTGCTCAAGTATGTGACATTCTCAAAGGAGTTATATTGGTCATCTGCTACTTCATGATGCACTACGTTGACTACTCTATGATGTATCATCTGATAAGGGGACAGTCTGTTATAAAGCTCTACATCATCTATAATATGCTCGAGGTAAGAAAGCTGGAATTAGGAAATAAAGCATGTTTTTTTCAGCCTACCTAAACCAGAATATGTTGTCATGTATACTCATAAATGTGCGTACACCCATGGTAATAAGCCTGGATGCAATGAAACAGACAGTTTTCTGGAAAATAAACTTTGTGGGTACTGTTTCTTACTGCCTAGTTCCTGGAGCTTAGTCATCGGTTCACTTGAATGAAAATTGAGAACTGGAAATGGAAGAAGAAAAACCTTAAACTGAAATGCAGGAAGTGAAATGAATGAGGTTTTGAACTCGGTGAGAAAAGTAGAAACTATTGATTTGAAATAGTGAAAAGATCTTGAGAGAGAGCAGAGAAGGAAGACAGTAGATGATGTGAAGACAGTAGAAGATACGGAATTCTTTAATTCATTATGGAATTATAGATTTCACTGTATGTAGGCACACATGTTACTGCTTAACTTGTCTCAGTCCTGGCTAGTAGACAAAAGCCTGAGTATATAGTAAGTTGAATGAATATAGTGGAAACAAAACCAGGAAATTTTGTTTTGGGAGGTAAGATAGAGAGATTCTTTGGGGGGAACGACACGCATTTCTGTTTTGTTACTAATGTAAAGCATGACAGTTCTAATTGCATTTGTATGATCAATAATTCACAAAGTAAATAATGTTTTGATAACTACAGTGTTAATCTCCATTGTGCAAATATAGAGCACACTAGGAATAAGCCCTCTTAAAAGGACTCAATCAGAGCTTTGTACACAAGAGTTGCCTTGCTAGGCTTCTGGCGTCTCTGAGTATCATCATAATCCTTGTTTGAACATCTGTTATTCCTTTGTTTGAAGACTGCAGAATGAGGCTACACTGCACAAAACCTGAATATTTTGTCTAAAGACATTCGTAATTTTCTCAGAAAATACAAAAATATTACTCAAGGAACACCCTTCATTATCCTAAGTTAAATAAATCCCATACAAGCCACCTCACCTGTTTATTATTAGGTGTTTGCTTCCTTTGATTATTAGATTTGTTGAAAAACACATAAAAATATTAAATTGACACTGGGTTACTATGTGGATTTCAGTTCTTTTGAGGAATATTCATCCATATATAGTTCCATCAGCTGTGAGAGATTTAGTTCAAAATAGTAATTTGTCTTTATTTCAAGTCTACTTCAAGTCACTTCTCTTGAAGCTGAGAGTGTGCAGCACTATATGCTTAGCACATAGTTTGAAGAGATCCTGCAGTGTTTGCTGTGAATTAGAAGCTATGTGCCATTTTGGTTTGAATGAAGAGTTGAGTGTCAGTGATACATTTGGCAGAACCAGAAGTGTGTGTCTCAACTAAGAAGTGCTGCCCGAGTTTGAGGGGTTTTTTTTAGGAGATGGGGAAGTCTGTTACCACTCATGGTTATTAGAAAAATGACACTAGACTTTGAAGTTAGCAATGGCATTGTTTTTCCATGGTGTCTCATGAAACATGCCGTGCAGGGGCCATATTTTTTTAAGGTGCTTTTTTACCATGGTAGGTTGCAGACACATTATTGGCAGAAAATGTCATGGGGTCCCACTGAGAAGACCCGGTTGGTAGTCAGCTTTCAGGAGTTTGAATATTGGCTTGCTTAGACTACTTTGGTGAATCTTGTTGTAAGTGTTTGTTACTAATGCAAGTATTGCTTTTTTAAGGAATTGTTAAATATATCTTTTTTAAGTAATAAGCTTCACATTTTCACAAGTTTTCAGGCTAGGAAGATTGTAACATAATTAAATCACTGAGCAGTAGAGATGTTTACAAAGTCTTCATGTTTTCGGCTGTTGGCAAGTCCAGGGAGTATTGTCCTGGAGAAATAGGA
Organism: Chloroceryle aenea; assembly: GCA_013399075.1. Classification (NCBI taxonomy): domain Eukaryota; kingdom Metazoa; phylum Chordata; class Aves; order Coraciiformes; family Cerylidae; genus Chloroceryle; species Chloroceryle aenea. The sequence continues at coordinate 495,210 of VWZY01003204.1, forward strand.
ATGCAAAAATCTTCAAATTATGTGCTGAATGCTCCAGATAGACAGCCTGAGGGGAGCATTCAGCACCTTTGGCTTAAATGACACTTTTCTTTTTTAGATTCAGCCGCACCGGCTCCTGCTCCTTATGAAGCCCCAGTGTGCGTTATGCTGGTGACAACACTCACCATGGAATTCTGCTGGAGCCTGGAGCCGGCATGTAGGGTTTAGGTAAGTCCTGTTTGGAAAAGCAAGTGGCAATATTGTGTGGTGGGTTTTAATATTTTCTATCCTGTCATCTAAGAAACAAGGACTGCTTAAGTAAAAAGGAATGCAAAGCCACCATTTCAGCCATTAAAACCCTCACAATATTGTGAACAAAAATTTAGCAAACTCTTAAGCATTCTGTAGTTGGTGTTACACCAGCGGTAATTACTCAATGGGTCATCACAATGAGCAGGAACCAAAAAACGGAGATCACCTTAATTTACAAAATTTAAAAGCCGAAAACACTGTCATTGTAAATATCTCTCAATTACACATTTTTAAACTTCAGATTTATGAGAATTCATCAGCTCATGGTTTTGTTCATTTTATTTCGTAGGTGATGATAAGAGTAGCATATAGTGCAGTTTACTAGAGACATCCAGTGAAAAATTCTTTTAATTCATAACATAATAATGTTTTAGGAAACTTCAATAAATGCTGGCTTGAACCAGTTAAAGTTTGACTTCTCCCCCTTCAGTATCTTTTCCTTTAGATCTCTTAATTAACAAAGTCAGGAAATGATCCCAAATCCCGGTTTACTTACATACTCCTAGGGACTTACTTTCTGGTTAATAGGTCCGGTTTGATATTTACAGGTACATTGTGCACCTATTTTTACATGGCTGCATGTTTTTTTTAACACATCCAAAATTATTGTCCTATGGAAAGACAGTAAGAGGAAATATCAGTTGTCTTTATTAAGTAGAGATAATCAGTTTTTCATATTTAACTTCTTGCATTTAGTTGAGTTAGCAATGAAAGATACCTTTTTTTTGTAGCGAGACATGTCATGTGATGATAAAAATTCAGTTTTTGTTGTCTTGTGCAGCTTAATTTTAATATTACTGAACCATAGTGTGTAGGCAGAACAAAATGTCTTTCTCTGTCATGATCTTCAGCTGTACATGCTTAATGATGATGAATTGTTGAGAACTGGTGGAACTCAATGTGACCTTTCTTACTTTAGTACTGAGTTACAAGCTCAGATTGCTGTGCATGTTTTCCCTGTCTTTAGAATTACTGCTAGGTTTTCTTCCCTACCTGTGCATAGATTTTTTGGGGGGGGTTACACTTCAGATGTTTGTAGTTTTTTAAACCTTATTTTATCTTTTTGGCAAAATTTCTAGTCCCTCTTGATCATCTGTTGTTTTATAGCACTTTTAATTTTGAATTCTACTTTATTTTTATTTATTTGCAGATATTTGTATTGAGTATGCACTTTAATGCAAGATGTAAGGTAATAGTACAGCCACATCTAATTTCAGTCCTTTTTGTACCTGTAAGCTGATGTGTGATAGGGAACAACGTTTAAAATACACTTTTTTTTTTTTTCCCCTGTTAAACCCAGAAGTATGGGAAAAAAAAACCATTTAGGATAGTTTGATGCAACGTTTGTATTGCTTTATCAAAGACTGAAGTTTGAACTGTACTTTTCCAAGGTAACCTATAAGATAACACACTTCTATATTGCAAACACTGTTGAAAAGGGGATAGTAAGTTTGAGAGGAAGAGTAAGCTGCTGAGTATGCAAAAGGAGCGTATCGCTGTGGAATACGGAGTGGAAATGGAATGAACAGGAGATGAAAAGTGATAAATATGTGAAACTTCTTTTAGGTTGAGCTGTACTTGCGGTGTCATATTCAAGTGTTGGAGAGAAAAATAGTGCTTCGAGTAAAAAACTATTTTTGTTTAGGTGGCTGATCGCCTGTTTTCTTCATTTGGACAAGATATTTTGGATGCTCTTTATTGGACAGCTACAGAACCTAAGGAAAGAAAAAGAGCTCACATCGGTGTGATTCCTCACTTCTTCATGGCAGTGCTGTATGTCTGTATCCTTTTTCTTCAATAAATTGCAAAATCTTCTAAATTAAATTGCAGAATAATTGCTCTTTATTATTTTGCTTTAATATATTTGAAAAATTGATGGCATTTCTACATCATTGTTCCTTTACTTTCAAAATAAGATTGCCAGTACTACAGATTTTTTAAAGAATGAGAAAAAAATCTTTAAACCTGCTTTAAAAGAAAAACCTTCATAATGTTATACAACTACAGTAGTAACCAGCTTTTTTTAATACTGAATCTGTAGTATTCCACTTCCAGAAACATTTTTTTCCTTACATGGCTTGTTTTCATTTGAGGTGCTAAAACAACCTATTGACTGTTTCCTAAAGTTATTATTAAATGCGCATTTCAGATTTAAGTTATGATATTCAATATATCCATGCTTCGAAGTCTTTGACATTTTTAAAAAGTAGTAAACAGGTTTTTTAATACTTATGTGTAGTAAAATGCAAACCAGAAACCTTGATTTCTATTTGTATCTGAGTATTTCAGGACACAGAGTCTTGAAGACAGTGGGGTTTTCTTATTTAGTGGAATTTACAAACACCTAGCTTGAAATGGCAGGATAAATGCATGCATATTCGGGATGCAGACGACTTTAGAGTGAAATAACCTTACAGTGAACTGATGAGAATGACCTACGAAGACATATGTAGTCCAACAGATGGGGTGATTAATTTAGAGTTCTTGTACTTCCCCCTGTGTTCTCTGAAGTCTTTAGACTAATTCTGAATCTTTCTTTGTCTCAGATTTTTCTTTTTTTTTTTTTNATAAAAACTAACTAACTTTTTCTAAAAATTGCAGTTTGTTGAAATAAAAGGAAGTGTTTTCAAGAAGTTTGAGAAGAACAATCTTTTTCAAATGTCTAATAGCGGTATGTATAGCCACACTAATCAGGAATGAGAGGCTGATTAATTTTTAAACTTTATTTAACATTGTTTAAACATTTAATATTTATAATAATTTATATAAAAATAATATAATAATTTAATATTATTGCTTACCTTGGCAAAGTTGAGCATTCTGACTCGAATTCCCTTTTTTCCCCTATTACTCTTTGGTTCAGTAATTGGTAGGATGAAACTGGGATTCCACTTCCAGAAACATTTTTCCTTACATGGCTTGTTTTCATTTGAGGTGCTAAAACAACCTGTTGACTGTGTCCTAAAGTTATTATTAAATACACATTTCAGATTTAAGTTACAGTGTTCAATATATCCATGCTTTAAAGTGCAAGAAGTCTTCGACATTTTCAGAAAGTTAACTTTATTTTGTGCTGTGTTGACAGTGATCTCAGAATGCTTGTTGTTTGGTAGTTTGGTAGTTGGATCTTGAAATACTTCTTCCCTCCCCAAAAAGAACATAACAATGAAGTAGCTGGTTTATGAAGGAAATATAGAGATTACTAGCTTCTGACTTGCTATCAAGATAATAGTAGGGCATACTTAGGAAACATGTTACACTTCTGTGTTGCTGCTTAACAGGAAAACTGGGAAATCATACTTGGTGTGTCTCAGGAGGAAAAGCAGTTCAGAGATATCCTTTGATGGTGGCTCTTTCTAATGCTGACATCAGGCATCTGAAATATTTGTTGAATTATTGGTTTTGAAAGTAATAGGATAGATTGCATTTTCAGGTTGTACTAGAGCTTCTGTTCTTATAATATTTTCTGATCTTTGAACACATCTGATTCTCTTGTTTTGTGCATATGAAGCTTTTGGTCAAAGCTATTTGTACAGGTAAGCAAAGAAAGTGGAATCTATTTTTTAATTCNTAAGTTTCTTGTGCTTCCCCCTGTGTTCTCTGAAGTCTTTAGACTAATTCTGAATCTTTCTTTGTCTCAGATTTTTCTTTTTTTTTTTTTTCCTTCAGGTTGTATTGCTCTTTCTCCTGACTAATGTCATAGGGTTCTTTTAGAACAGAAAATTAACATAATTGCTACATGCTACAAAGCACTGTGGATACATTAAACAGGTTTAAGTACTGCCTTTCTGTAAATCTAGTTGTCAGGGAGATAGCAACATGTTTGTTAAATTCTGGAAACAAAATAGGAACTTTTGATGCTATTCAGTACTGTTGTGCAGAAAATTTATTTCCAAACATACTTCCTTAACCTTGCTATCTAGTCCTGCATGCTATTCTTATAATGGTTCAAGCAACGACCCTTAATGTGGCCTTCAACTCCCACAATAAATCACTGCTTACCATCATGATGTCCAATAATGTAAGTATGTAGCTTTTTTTAAATACCTACCCTAATGTTTTTCAGCATCCTTTTTCTTTGTGTATCACATGTCAATTTGCATGTTATTTGTTTGTCTGATTTCTTTAAATCATTTTTTGTCAATAAAAACTAACTAACTTTTTCTAAAAATTGCAGTTTGTTGAAATAAAAGGAAGTGTTTTCAAGAAGTTTGAGAAGAACAATCTTTTTCAAATGTCTAATAGCGGTATGTATAGCCACACTAATCAGGAATGAGAGGCTGATTAATTTTTAAACTTTATTTAACATTGTTTAAACATTTAATATTTATAATAATTTATATAAAAATAATATAATAATTTAATATTATTGCTTACCTTGGCAAAGTTGAGCATTCTGACTCGAATTCCCTTTTTTCCCCTATTACTCTTTGGTTCAGTAATTGGTAGGATGAAACTGGGATTCCACTTCCAGAAACATTTTTCCTTACATGGCTTGTTTTCATTTGAGGTGCTAAAACAACCTGTTGACTGTGTCCTAAAGTTATTATTAAATACACATTTCAGATTTAAGTTACAGTGTTCAATATATCCATGCTTTAAAGTGCAAGAAGTCTTCGACATTTTCAGAAAGTTAACTTTATTTTGTGCTGTGTTGACAGTGATCTCAGAATGCTTGTTGTTTGGTAGTTTGGTAGTTGGATCTTGAAATACTTCTTCCCTCCCCAAAAAGAACATAACAATGAAGTAGCTGGTTTATGAAGGAAATATAGAGATTACTAGCTTCTGACTTGCTATCAAGATAATAGTAGGGCATACTTAGGAAACATGTTACACTTCTGTGTTGCTGCTTAACAGGAAAACTGGGAAATCATACTTGGTGTGTCTCAGGAGGAAAAGCAGTTCAGAGATATCCTTTGATGGTGGCTCTTTCTAATGCTGACATCAGGCATCTGAAATATTTGTTGAATTATTGGTTTTGAAACTAATAGGATAGATTGCGTTTTCAGGTTGTACTAGAGCTTCTGTTCTTATAATATTTTCTGATCTTTGAACACATCTGATTCTCTTGTTTTGTGCATATGAAGCTTTTGGTCAAAGCTATTTGTACAGGTAAGCAAAGAAAGTGGAATCTATTTTTTAATTCCTAGTGTTTTGTTTTGGTTTGGTTTGGTTTTTTTTGTTTAAACCAGAGAACTCAAATGTCAAATACTTTTTTTTTTAAAACCTAACTGATTATTTAAAAGCAGATGATTTAGACTATTTTTGGCAAGAGTTAAACATTGAGCAGACGTGCATCAGGTTTTGAATTTTGGCTCTTGATGAGGAGTTTTTTTGTGGTTTGGTTTGTTGTTTTTTTTTTTGTCTAATTCATCTGCAAACTGCACTGACATAATATGCAAATGTTAAATGACAACTGTTTTGTGATGCTTTGGATATAAAACTATTTACATAAAATCGTAAATATATTGCATAATGGAAAAATTAGCACTTAAATTTAATATACTTCATAGAAGTTCTTAAAACCTCTCAAAAAGTAATCTCAGACATGTTGAAAAGGTGTTTATTCTGTGCTCCTAGTGTGTATTTTGAGTTCAAATATTTAAATACATTTAATTTTAAAAATGTAACTTTGCAGTGAGAACATCTAAAAATTATGTTTGCTGAAATATTGTCAGAAAACTTAAATTTTCTCTCATTAATTATAGTACTTCCAGAATGCACCTAGCTCTCCTACTGAAAGGTGAAGCCTCCTTAATTTGTATGTGGAAATAAATGAGGGCTGCTATTAGAAATGTCTAGTAATTTCCTCTATAAAAAACACCCTCAGTAGTGTACTAGAAGAAATGTATTTCAGTATTTTATTGCTAGACTTTACCATAAAAGACCCATAATAGCAATATCAGGTCTCCCTTTATCACTTGGTGGAAAAAGCAGTGCCATTCATTATCCCGTGTGGGGATGGAAGCAGATGAGTACATACATAGAAGAGTGCACAAAGCAAGCTAATTTATTCCCTTCAAACTGATAACTTTTCCTGGAACTCTTCTCAGTAAATTTATAAATAAGTTTGGGTTTTTTCTCATAGATAAATAACACAGACTTTTCACCTTCTTTGAACTTGAACAGATCTACTGCATACTACTTCAGTAATACTCCTTCAGCTCACGTATTCGAATAACTTTGTTATCCTTGAAATGCTTTATTTCTCACAGCTGAAGTGGTAGTACATCTTGCATTGGCATGCTATGACAATGCTATATCCTGCCCCTGGAACTGAGGCTAGTGTGGTACTGAGATTCCAATTAGTCTTTGAAAGTGTCTTGTGTGTCCTAGAACATGATCTGCTTCTGAAACACGTGGTTTAAATTCAGTGAAAATGTACTGATTAGTACACAGAAGCTAAATATACTAGTTCTTTAGCAGGGGAGAAATAAGGTCAGTCTCAGAGAGGCATTTGAGGAACTTGTCATGAATAGGTTGAACTCCCTTTTTATTTAACACATTAATCAAAAGAAAAATACGAACTATCAGAAAAGCAAGATACCAATGACCCAAGAGTAGACATGATAATCAAGGGAAGGTGCTACAAATAGAATTCAAAAACAAATACTCTTGTAAAAAGAAGTATGCAAACAGAAATGAACTGTTTCTTTTTTTATTTTCTATGACATGTCCTATATCATACATTGAAATACCTTGCAGGGCTCTGTGTGATACTGTGAGTTCTGTGTGGTAAGACACCAGGATATGAGGTACCACTAAGCTACCTGTTTAAATCTGGAAATCATTTTCACTTGGCATTGTGATCAGCACTGGCTGTGGATAGCCAGCTGATGTGTAGCTGCTACTGTTTGTCCCACTATCTCCAGTTCTGACCTCAGTGTCAGTGGAGTCAGTGATCCTTTTCACCTTTATATGGACATTGAAAATTCTTCTGTAACAGCTAATTCATTAAAACTTCAGGACTAAAAGAACTGTGAATCATATACATAAAAGCTAATTGAATAGACCATGAGATACACAGTAGTTACACAGCTGTCTAATAAAACCAGACTTGTTATCAGTTAGGTGCAGGAGGTCAACAAAGATTTTGGGGTTTGCATAGCTGCTTGAGATGGCAGCTACAGAATCTGTGATTTTCAACCATATTGGCTTATGCACCTTTAATTCATCAGTGGTGGCAAAGCAGCAAAGCAGCATTTGCTTTGTCATCCTGACTACTTCAGGGAAATGTATGTATACCCAGGCAATCTAAACACTGTGGCTGTTGGAAAAGACTGCTATGCAGAAAGCATAAAACCTTAGATTTGTTGTAGCAGGAAGAAATATTTCCCCAAATAGTGTATGCTCCTTTTGAAAAAGATACCTGTAAGCTCATTCTTTTTAGGGTTCAGGATTAGTGAACAAGACCACCAAAATTAGGAAGAGATGATCTTTCATCATTGTTGAAAGCCCAGCATACTGCTTTCCTTTATGCTTTTAAATGTCTTTCTTTAATTTCAAGCTGTGTTCTAAACTAATTTTTGTACCTTGCATGAAGTAATACATTAGGTGCAGTGCTTTACATTGTTTGCTTCGCTTGGCTGTTTGGCCAGATTGTTCCTTACTTGTTAAATCTCTCATTTAAAGAATTTACCATATTTATTCTGAAGCTTTACGAACTTTTTCTTTTCCTTTATAACTTCTTACTTATTTTTTTTTTCTTTCTGATTTGTTCCTGATTTATCAGTATCTTTGGCTTTGATCAAAATACTGAACAGCCTTTATTTTTTACCTTTGGTCTCTGGACTCAAACTGCTTTCTCATGTGGCTTTTTTTTTAATGCCATTATTCTAATCAAATTGTTCATTTTAAGGAAGAGGCATTTGAGGGCAGGAGTACATTTAAGATAGATCAGTGCCTCCTTGATGATTCCCTGTTAGATCTTTGCCTTGTGCTCTGGTCACTTGTTATGAGGTACATGTCAATAGAGCTACTTGGGATTTGCTGAGCTGTAAACCAAAATACATAAACAGTGGGATTAACATGATCAATTTTTTTTTCCTTCCTGATTAAGGATTCCTGCATGATGTGTCAGGGAATCTGGAAGGAAATAGTCTCTAGGTGTTCTAAAGACTATTTTCTACCCAGACAAGTAGAAGTGGTGCTTCTAGGTCTCTGTCCTGGGATCTTACTGCCCTTCTTGTTAGTTTCCACTGCAGAGTACCTTAGTTCTTCAGAGTCCAGGTCCTTCTCGAATGAGTTCAGTAACCAATTGCTCAGGATGTTGGGTAATTAATTACCCTAGACCATAGAAGCAGTGCTCTCCTAGGTACATCTTTTATTTCCAATCACATCCATTTTTGTAGTCTTTTTCGTGTTTTTTTAAAAGTGATGATACCCTCTGACACATTGGCAATTAAAGTTTGGGTCTCTGTTGCGATCACTTCTTTAAACTGAATGTCTCCATTCTGCAGAAGGATTTATAGAGGGGCAGAACTTGTAAGAATAGAATTTCTTTCAAATTGGAATGGCAGAGTTCATGTAAGTGGGGCAAAAGTATTTAAAATCTGATCTGGCCATGTGCAACCCTCTTTTGGGCTCTACTTCACAGAACCAATAGGGGAAAAAAAAAAAGTACATCTTGCTTTTTTCACCCCTATTGCATTTATGGCAGTATGTGCATTACTGGCTTTGAAATAAATGTTTTACTGCTTTTATTCATATGACAACTCTATATGGCAGATAGGACTTATGTTCATGGAAGAGGGTGTATCGTGGTTACATTTTGATGCATGACCACTAAATACTGCTGTATTAAGTCTTGGAATGTCCGATTCTTCCTTTCCCTTTTTAATACACTGAAAAGTATATTTTAAAGGAAACTGAAAAGATATAATATTTAGTCATTTGCACCACGGCTTGTCAGGGTAGCAGAAGACAGTTACATAGATAAATATCCTGAGCCTTTGGTTTTGGCTGTCATTTAACCCTTATAGTGGAAAGGCTTATTAAAGATAGACTGTATTCCAACTGAAAAGCAGTTTGTGATATGCTTATCAGCAACACTTTGTGGGATATGATCGAAACCAAGTTGCAGTGGCTTATATCTATGCTATTAAGGATTGTTATGGGGAAGAATGAAGAGCAAGAGATCCCTTTTTCTTCCTACTTTAACCTTTGTCACGGAAAAGCAGAAGAGACACATTTCCTTTTGCCTGTACCCGTGCTCTCTATAACTGACATGGGTAGCTTCTGTTTCTCCAGATTCACAAATACTGTAATTTACTTTTCCCTTGTTCTTCAAGAGCATGATGTCCATAAGTTTGACTCTAGGGATGTTGGCACACTTGTTCTATAGTTCACCACATAACCTAAGAAGTGGTGATGTAATCTTTTGGGTTTACTGTTGAAGTGGCTGTAAATATGCCCTTTCTCCCTTGCTTGCAGTCACTTGATGAGTGACAAGGATGAAGAGGAGCAGCCGCACTGATTTCTCTGCCTCCAAGCAGCCTTAAACAGCTGTGGCAGCAGAGGTGACAGATTAGAAGGGAGGCCAGTGAGAGTAGGAAGAATAAGTAGAGGGGGGGAAAAATAGGTGTCAGCCTGTCATCCAGTCTCAAAAATCAGTGTGTGTGTGTGTGGGAATGTTTTATTATTACAGTATAAGGTCAAAGATGTCCCTTAGAATTTAATTCTGTCAGCTGGTGAGCTAATTTAAGCTGAGCAGGCAATAAATATCTGAAGGATTGGCTTGAGACATGCTTTAATGTTTATGCCTGAATTAAGGTCCTCAGTTCCCCCTTGAGAATTTCTCACTTGAGATCTGAAGCACTGAAGATGGGATCTGTGTGTCATGTTACACATTGCCATAATGATGTGTCATGTATGCAATGTGGGAAATGTAAGATTAAACCTTTTTTCAGATTTTGGGCAAAAGTCTGAACACTCAATTATTTTAAAGTTTTCAATGGATGTGGTAGAGAATATAGATCAAGGGATGCTAGAATGTGTAGTAATCTATCGTGACAGCACCAGGTTATAGTTACATAACTAGATTTATCAGCAAGTAATGTGTTCTGGTAATTTGGGAAGTATTTGGTGAACTCAGAAACACAAAAGAATATAATTGACTTGCTGGAGTGTTACTGGCAGAAAAACAAACAAAAAAAAATGATTAGAACTTCACTTATGTCCTGTTTTTTTTTCTGATATTTAAATTTATTTTACTGAAAGATTCACTTTTTCTCCCACGCATATGCCACATGTTCTGTTCTGGAAATTGTGCTTCCTCTGACTCTTCCCCAGCCCATACTGAGAGATGAATTTATGTGCCCCCAAATGTGCCTTTTTGTGTGTGCACATGCAGTCTTATTCTTCTTGAGTTCTGTGTGCCTTTCATTCCCCTCTCGTGAAGTTATTCTTTTCTTTTTGCTCTCTTCCGGCCTGCCAGTATTTTGAAACCTCTCTTTTAAAGCGAGGGATATTGTGATAAAAGAATCCAGCATGATACCAGCATTGTTGTTGGTCTCTAGTCAGTTACAAATGGAGGAGGCTGCTGACAAAAAGTCAAGCATTATTACTTTGGCCAGTTTGATCCTTGTTTGTCCGAGTATTTCTATTTCTTGTGTTCCAAAACCAGTAGACAGAACCCCACAGAATATCCAGGGTACTTAAGGAAATAAACCCTTTGGATTTGGAGATTACTTGCCTACAGAGAAATTACTGTCACAGTAATTAATGGGTGTAACAAGTGATGACATTTCAAGTGACTTTACAGATTTTCCTAACAGTACTGTCTTCTAAAAAGATTTTGGATTTGTTAATCTGTGATAACATAACAGTTTGGATTTTACCCTATTTTTCAATAATACCATTTCAGGCAGGATTTTTAACATGTTAAAAACGTGATGCTTCCTGAAGCAAACTCCATGGGACATTTATGGAGATAGGGAACCAGACTAGGAAAAAAGACCCTCTTTGGTCTGGGATGACAAGTCATAGGACTCCCTCTCAAGATGGACTGCTTTTATGTTATTTCTTACATTTTCGGTAACTAAGCTGATTTATCCTTCTGTTCTTTTTTAAGGTGGCAGCTTGAAAGACTAGTAGGAACCTTTGAAATAAAGTGTAATAGTTGCATTTAAACACTTCTTTTTGACTTTGTTCCCCCTCCGCCCTACTACTGAACCTAGTATGTAGCTTCTTGGGTATCTATAATCTGTAGAAAATTACATTTCCCTTGCTAATAACTTGAAATGACACACACGTGTATTGTCTCAATTTTTGCACGAGGAGGTGCTAGTTCTTTTTGAATCCCACAAGAAATGCACAAACTTTTATCAAGAGAGATAACTATTAACAGATTAGAAAACATGATGGTAGGCCACAACTTAAGTCCCTTCTTATGCTAGGAACCTGAGTTGATGCAGCATCAGACTGACTTCCAGTCAGGCCACAGCATACTTGCAGAGATGCTATCTGTAATGATATTCCCAGAATCCCCTCCTTTCAAATACAATCAAATAATTTGTGGAAAAGATTGTCTAATCCAGACTTAATAAATGATAGGAGCTCATAGTGAGTACAATGTATGCAAATAAATGATTCTTTGGAGTTGACAGCTTATGTTTTTTTTTAACTAGATATAAAGGAGAGGTTCACCAATTACGTGCTGCTACTAATCGTATGTCTAAGAAACATGGAACAGTTCTCATGGAATCCAGGTGAGAAAACTAATAGAAAAATTACATACGGAATGACAGATTTCTGTGCTATTAACAACTTTAGCTCTTGCTTCTTCCATCAGTCTGAAAGATAGAGGTACCTAGGACATTTAATTTGCCAAATACCTCAGATTCTCACTTTCCTGTTTCTGGCTTGTAAGAGTGATACTGTCCTTTCTGGTGTATGTACGTGCTGTTATGCTACAAATATGCATAGTTATGTTTCAAGTAGTGTCTCGAAAGATTTCTTCCTAGCTATTCCCTTTCTTTGGAATACATTGAACATGAAGGGTTCCCTAGAGAATTTTATTTTGTGAGGCTACTGAGATTGACATTTGATAGAAGATTACATTAAAATTTCCATTCATAACTTAATATTTATTATACTTGGGATTTTAATACCTTATTGAAGAAATCTGAGTAAAAACTGGATTTTCTTTTGTTAAAACTTAGTTTTAAGAATTTTGAGCCCTGATCTGTGTGCATTGGTTGAATGTTACCAGTCTACCTAAATTTTACCTTAAGCATCTAAACTAGCACATTGCTTACAGAACATCTGCTATCTAGTACGTGCAAAGGTTGCCTTCCTAGTAGAGATAAAGCTTTATGAAGTAAAGGTTTTAGAACCTGATCCTAATTATGGTGTGATTGTATAATACTGATGGTAAGTTTCTAGAACAGTAATGGAATAAACTAGAACTTGCACACTAAATGCTGTGCATATGTAAAGTCACAGACTCTTCAGACTTGAGAATTTTTCACTGTTGAGTAAAACTATTAGAATTTTTGGATTACATACTGGCATCAAATTAAAAGGCCTAAATTGTTTCTTTCCAACTTTCAGATCATCTTTGGGTGTTATTCCCAGATGTTTGCATGGTGGTTGCTTCAGAAATTGCAGTGGATATTGTGAAACATGCCTTTATAACAAAATTCAATGACATCACAGCAGATGTAAGTATCGTGTTTGAAATGCCGAATGCTATTTTAAGTTGCGGTTTATTTTCCTACTATATTTTTTTAATATTAAAATTTATTCCAGTGCAGAAAATGTAAAAATTGGTTTTATATATAGGATATCATTTGGAAAAGCATGTCAATTTCCTGATACAGTATACTTCTGAGGATCTTTATAATGTGGAACAAACACCTGTGCTTCTAACTTAGTAGTTCCAGATCCATTTAAATTCAAATATTCATATTATTGAAAGTTTTATATAACAGTTCAGATAATAACTACAATTCACGTAACTGGCTGATAATTTGTGACTTGGTCACTAGCTAAATTGACAGAAGATTACTTTTCCTACAGTCTAGACAGAGCTTGTACCTGTTCCTGTCAGAACAGATTGTAGGTTAAAATTCAGGCTTTAGGAAAAATAGATCTTTTAAGGCTCTGAAGTTCTGCTCATGCATGTAGGTTAAAGGTGGAATCTGAAATCAGAGATCTATTTTTCCACTGTCCCTGGAGCACTAATACGAAGTAGGTTATGTTAGTTTCCCACTCCTGAAATTTCTTAGGCCTTGTATATTCAGCCCTTCTTTTAAAGTAGTAGATGAGGTTACTTTTTATGTGTTGCAGCATGATACATTTACCATTTGTCTTGCGTGTCTTATTAATCCAAATACAGTCGATGAATTTGTGAAGAGATGAGTTAGCTTTTTCCCCACTATTAAAAGCGCTTTTCAGGAAATGAGATTAGAACTTGTAAGTGCTATCTTTTTCAGCATCTCTAACCTAACTACATTGTGTGGTGTAGAAACCAAGTTTAATAGATGTACTTAATAAGCTCCCTTACGCCAGCGGCATTTATGCATGCCCTACTTTCATATAGAGAGTGGAAAGGAGCAATAATGAAGTCATGATAGCCCAAAATGTAACAAGCTTCAGTGTACTGAAACAGCTGGAGGATGGGCGTAATGAGTGACAATTCTGAAAGGCTATTTAACAAATATTGTGTTTTTTTGCATAAAGGTCTAAAGATTTTTATGGTTGCTTAGTCAGACTTTTTCAGAAGTTTTGAACACCTGCAGTGCAAATTGCCTGGCCTCTTACCCTTAAAATTGATGTTTTTCTGCCTGAATATGCAGAACTGTTTTAAAGAGAAAGAAAAGCTTCATTCATCTTCTATTAGAAGTTGCTTTTTTAATGGGATTCTTGCTGAGTAACCTTAGAAAAACTTCTTTGACTCCACTTCCATAAGTGTTTATAATATTTTTACAGAAATATTTTATTAATAACTCTGTTGCTTCTATAAAGTGTGATAGCAAATTAATCACACTTTCAATGTGCTGGATTTCTTCCAGGTCTACAGTGAATACAGAGCCAGTCTTGCATTTGACCTTGTTAGCAGTCGACAGAAAAACGTAAGCATGAAAATCAAGACATTTTCTTGTAATAACTAACATAGTTATTATGAGGGAAAATATTGGAAGAAATACTTAAAGAAATATACACTCCTATAGCACTCAAATTCTATTTTGCCTTTTTTTTAATAAGAGATAACAGAAATATTTCCTTCTGACTTACATTCTCATTTTTATCCAGTTGTTCAGGACAGTTCAGCCTTTATTGTGTTGTTGAGAAGTCTCTTCCAAATACACTTAAAGTCAGGGGATGGTTCTTACCGCGTCAACATTTTTGAGATATATGGGGAGTTAATATTAAGATGGGCTTGAGATAATTTTAAATTACTCTTATTTTCACTTTATTTTAATTGTGTTTGATCAAAATACAATATTCATTAGGAATTTATACGACTACTTCATAGACTGCATGCACAGACCTATAGGGATGTTCACACCATGCATGTTACTGTTGTGGCATGGCTACTTACAGAACACAGATGCAGCTTCGGTTTTCCATTAGTGCTGTTTTTCAGAAGACTACAGCACACCTTTCTTAGTCTCTCACTATTAATGAGTGCTCTAACTTTTCAATTAACTTTATAATAATAATTTATGTAATTTTCTTAGCCTGTTGCTAGGAATTCTATACCTCATAAAGAAGTTAAGACACCTTCAATTACAGTTATTAATAATTAGTTAATTAAAAACAATGGTTTATTAGTTCTGAAAACTCCTTGCTTTTCCTAAGGATCCTCTATGGAAAATGAGGTAGCATCATATAGGCAGTAACTTTGGCATGACATTCAATACCTTATGAAAAATGTCATGCAAAGCAGTTGTTCTGTGAGTTCAAATGTAAACACATTTTCAAAATAATTTATAACACACTTATACTGAGGCTATTTGTAGGTGTTTGTAGAATGATTTAATATTACTAGTGTGATAGTTGTTCTTTTATCCCTATTTTTTTTTTTTGTACAGTATTGGGGACTAAAGTCAAATTAATACAAAAAACACTCTAAGCTAGTAATAATGTACAGATGAAATATAGCACATTTGGATTCAGTGTCCTAATTCCTCTTGATTTAGAGATTTGTATTATACTTGAAATGCTCTTGATTTAGAGCACTGAAGCTAATCTTGCTGGTCATGATAGTATTACACTTTTGTCTGAGAGTACAGCTATCTCCTTTTGAATTTCAAAATGTGAATAGGTACACTTTATGCCAGTGCAGTGTTTCTTTGGAGACATTGATTCTTACCTAGAGGATGTGCCAAGCTAAAATAAGCTAACTGAATTGCATAAATAGTTCATTATTCTCTGTCTTTTTTTTTTTTTT
>VWZY01003204.1:512060-525827 GCA_013399075.1 Chloroceryle aenea
TGGCCCTCCTCTGGACCTGCTCCATCAGGTCCATGTCCTTCCTGTGCTGAGGGCTCCAGAGCAGGATGCAGTATTCCAGGTGAGGTCTGACCAGAGCAGAGTAGAGCAGTACAATCGCCTCTCTTGATCTGCTGGCCACACTTCTTTTGATTCAGCCCAGGATGCGATTGGTCTTCAGGGCTGCAAACACTCATTGGCTGCTCATGTCCAGCTTCTCAGCTACCAGCACCCCCAAGTCCTTTTCTGCAAGGCTGCTCTCTGTTGCCTCTTGGAAGAATAGAAAAGAAAAAGAATAGAAAATCAAATATAATATAATATAATTTATAAGCACTTGAATTGTAGCAGCAAAATTAAACTACATCTGTGCTTTTTAAACATCTATTTCTTTTGGCAATTATCCTGTGCATTCATTCATTTGGAATAGCTAAAGCAGCTGGTTGCCGGTGGTTTTTTTTTTTAGTCTTTTCATAGGAGTCCTTGGTGTTGTCCCTGTAATGGTATATGCTTAACGACTAAGTTTTCTATTATATGGGGCACTGAGCTTCTGAGCTGTTGTAGAATACATGATTTTGAAGTAGTTGACCCTGTTACATGGACATGCTGCTATAATATGAATCACTTCATTACAGGAATTGTGTCCACATGCTGTCTATTCTGAATTAACTATTATAAAATGTTTTCTGTAAATAGCTGCTCTGACTTTCCGCATACACAGATGTAGACAAACAGTAGTTATCATAATACTGGGGATGTGTCACTGCTTTGCCAGCAAAGATGGTAATAATGTAATTTTCCTGGAAGAGTATCAATAAGAATTAACCTGTAAATGGAATGCTCTCCCATAGAGATGGGAAAAGATATTATTGACAGTCTTTGCCTATATTCTACCCAGGATTTAAAAAAAACAAACAGAAGAACACCCACAAAAAATACCCCCCAAAACCGGCACAACTGTGATCATAATTATGATTTCTTTTATAGCTAACTAAAATACATCCAGTAAGAATGCAACTGAAATGCATTTTTCAGGTCAGTTGTGTTCTGCTACAATATAATTGTTACTAACAGGCTTAAAAGAAACTGACTCTCTTTACAAACTTGGAACCCTAACTGTGAAATACTGAAGTAAAACAGATTTCAGGATCACTTGTAACTGAATCTTGGGATTCATATGTCTAGTCCACAAAGTAATTTGTATTCAAAATGTTAGGATAGTGCAAAACACCGATTCTGTTTTACTACATCAGCATCTTTTGACATTTTCCTCAAACACTGTTAACTCAGCTTTTAGCTGTTGACTTTTGAGTATGGTTTTGTTGTCGTCCCCCCCACTGCCCCATTGTTTTACTTGGAAGTCAGTGGTGAAGGAAACTTTGTCAGACTGTAGTTTTGGCAAAAGTGCAACTAAGTGCTGGTATAGTACTTACTCAAACCAAAATCTTGAATAGGTAGCACTACCAAGGGGAACAATAGAATAAATTTGTTAGTGTAAATGCTTCTACTTCTGGCTTGAATTTACCAAGTAAGAAAAGTCTGTAATAATTGTGTGCTGTATGCTTAAACTGTTTTTAACTTTTATCCCTAAAACAGCTCATCAGAGTCGTAACAAGCTCCATAAAAGTACAAGGAGTCTTAGCTTATGTTTGTGTTGTGCTTTTCTACTGTGGGTAAGTAAATGCACACAATTGAAAATTATTTACCACTATTTGATCAGATATGTGAAAAAAGCTTCTGATGATACTTCTAGGTGTAAGTGTAAATTGTAATTGAGAGTCCATATTGGTCCCCAAGTATTACAACGGCACTGGGGGATTATAGTCCTCAGTAAATGAACTTCAGCAATGAAAACAACTAATGGAAAAATGATTGAAAGAATTTGACAGAGAGGCACCATACCTTTTCATAAAAGGGGAGATTGAATTCTAAGGAATGAAACCTACCATGTAAAGAATGAAATACTCCATATGCCAACAAAAAGAAAAAGCGGTTTAAGTGCCCTGAGCAGATCATTAATTTTCCTTTCTGGTAGTTAAATGCAAGGTTTCTTTGTGTTAGGAAACTGCTATTTGAAAATAAAGTAAATTCAGGTCTTGCTTTTCTAGGAAGGGTGGGGTCAGTAAGTTTATCTTAGTTAAAGAATATAATGTCACTTGGGACTTTGTTTTCCAAAACTGATAATTTCCAAGCATCACTTCACTGCCGAGTCAGTTTATGCTTGTGTTATTCTTAATGTCTCATCTGTCCATAAGTACTTCTGAGATGTGCTTCGTTGTACTTTAAATCCAATGGAGTCTGCCTGTCTGGGGGCACTCACTGTAGATGGGGATGGCCAATTTCTAGGAAAGCTGCACACAGTTCTTTGTCAACATTCGTTGTCTCTCTGTACTAGTAGATATCAGAGTCTTCCTAGAATTGATCATAAAGAATTAAGAGATTCAAGTTGCTGCAGCACTGAAAATCTGCCTACTGTAATGTGGGAATATCTCTTCCAGTGCCCTAGGAGGTTGTGTTTGTAACTGAAGGCAGCAAGACTTCGGAAGTATAAGACTTGTAGGTTCAGCAAGTACACTGAAAGAGAGGAGGCTGCTGCTTTATAATACCATATGAAAAGAATGGGATTACTACATGTTTTTTATCAATAGGTAGTGTATTATCTCTAATCTGAGCTTGATCTGCAGAAGAGTAGATCTAGGTCTGATGTGTCTGGTCCACATCATTGTAGAGGTGCATGTCTTTAGTGTCAGGTAACTAGGACTTTGAGATATTGCAGCTCTTTATAACTGAAAGCACTAGACCTGATCATCACATTGAAGCTGTGGTATGCCAAGCTTATCACCTTCATTCTGCTCAGGATTTTTTCCTTTTTCCCAATCTATGTAATACTTCCCTACATCTGCCATTGCATTGCTGCAGGCCAGGCCTGGACTTTTTCCTCTCTCTGTGTCTTGGACAATGGAGGGCAGGAAAAAGTCAAGTGATTAACATGAAGGATCAAATACTGCTCTTTGAAGGCATAGGTCACAAGAGTAAATATAATTTGGTTTATTTTGTCCTTACTGAAAAACAAGAACAGATTTTTAGTTCTGTTATGATCTCGGACTTGGAGCTAACTCACCTCTTGTATCTTTCAAGTAATTTGTGTTCTAAACATAAACCTCATCTTTTCATCAGATTAGTATAGCATAGATCTCGAGAAACAATGTGATAAAATGTGGAACAGTTAACTGAGCAAAAGACTGAGGTTAATATAGAGGAGATTGTTTTGTATTGATATGTAACTACTGTAATACTCTAAGGTATATCATTAAAGTGTCTTGCCCAGCATACAAAACCTGAGTTTTCTTTTTCTAGGATTTTGAACATCTACAAACTTACATTGTTAGAAATTTGACTCTGAGATGGACTGGCAGGAAAGAATAAAGGAGAAACACTAGAAACTCTTGAGTAATTTTCCATGAGACGCTGGAACTGATAGAATAAAATGTTGATTTATGGCCTTTTCCACTTCTGATCTCATCAAATGAGAGTCAAATCATGCTGTAAATACCTGCTGTCTCAGAAAAAAAAGCATGTTACATAAAGTGTAGGAAAAACACCTCTAAAACTTATTACAAATGGAGGAGAGCTTCTTGCCTCTCAGAAACAAAATCTGCTCTGATAACCTAATAAAATTGTAGAGAATCATGGCTTTCAACTAGTATAAAATATCTTCATTGTGGTTGCTTGGATACTAAAATGTCAGTTTCTTCTGAGTATTGAAAGGGATCTGCCTTGCTCATTCTTCAGTTTCTCTAAATTTCTTCTACAAGTAAAGTTGCATAAAATTTCCTTAAAAGCGTAGTGTACTTTGTTTTTCTGTTTGAGAAGTTCTGGTGACATTAGTGCAGTGAGAGATAGTGAAGCTGATGCTGCTGAAGTGTGTTTGGGTCATACAATGATTAAGCAGTTATACCTACTCTATACATCTGTGAATGTTCACTCCAAGTCTTTTTAGTCTGTTAGTGATGTACCTAATAAACATATTTTTTGAGAGTGGAGAATGAATTTAGAGTCTGCATTTGGGTCATTTTTGTTATATAGGTTGATTTGTGTAGAGAATATTTGTATTCATCCTACAGAGAATAGATCACTATTTCCTTGTTGTGTAGTGAGCCTTCACCTGCCTCAGCTCTGCTTTCACCTCTGGAGTGGACATTGGTCTGCGTGTTGTGCAATACTAGTAATGGGACTTAGATAATAAAAGACTCATTTGAGTTGTAAATCTAAAAGCACTTGATGAGAGATGAGCCCTTCCTGCTCTTCAAATGAGGAAACAGGAATAAAAGGGACTTCTATGATTTGCTGAAGTTTGTGCTGCAAGTTAATAATAGAAAATGAATCTGCCATCAACTGGACTGTGCTATAATGGTAATGCAGTGCTGCCTCTTGTAATTTATTGAGTGTTTTTGACTATTTTTTTATGATGTGAAAAAGGACTTTTTATGACTAGCATGTGCTTTGTGAGAGCTAGATACTTGGTTTCTTGTGGTTCATAGTCCAGTAGTGACACTTGGCTGAGCACACTGAAGGTTGCAGTTTTAACAGGAGTACATTTAATTTGGACTTGTGCTGTTGAGGGTCCTTTTTAGTTCTGTGTTTAAATATTTGATGTATTAAATGGCTGCTTAACTGTCTGTGTAGTCTTTTTTAAGCTGATACTTTTCTCTAAATGTTTTCTGGAAAAATAAAAAAAATAAAAATTAAGCATTGAATTTGAAACAGTTTGTTAGGAAAAGGAAATTACCTTTTGATCATGCCATTGAAGGGATTGAATTTGTTAGCTACTCCTTCCAGGACAGTAGTAAACCATATGCAGTTATTTTGATATGAATAACTGTAGTGTGAATAATATGCAGTTATTTTAATATGCTGATGCAAAGATGTAAACAAGTCCTTTTTTTTTTTTACTTTTCAGATTGATATCTCTAAAAGTCCTTAACAGTATCGTATTGCTGGGGAAATCATGTCAATATGTAAAGGAGGCAAAAATGGAAGAGAAATTATTCAATCCTGTCCTGACTGCCACCCCAGGGAAGCCAGCTGGCAAACAGCAAAGCATGTTTAAATCTACCCAAGGTAAGGCCAACTGCCTTTATTTGTTATCAAGTGCAGTGAAAATTGCTTTCAGACTGAATTTAATATTAAACCAGATCTCTGACATTTGTTACTGTTTGCTGCACAGTATCCCTATTGCTGGACCTCTGTTGTACCATATCACAGATAGGAACACAAGTCTGCAAATGTAATAGAATTTATTGCATTTAGTTCCTACATCTTCTTTTGGTTATAAATACTCAATTCTCTGATAAGATCCCACCCACATATGCAGAAGTGCTAGAAACATCAGAACAGTAGCACTCTTCTGTTGGAAACTCATAACCACAGACCATGATAAAGGTCCTGTAGGATTGTCCTAGTCCAACTGTGTCTTGCCATGTCACTACACAAGTAAGTAAATATTTACATACCATCTCTGGCAGTGCTGAAGTTTGATAAGGAAGCAATACATGCATTTCTTATGGAAATGAATGTAAAACATGGCACACAATAGGTAGAATTACTTGTAGATGTCATGAACACGTTAATGAAAAGCTTTATGAAATCCAAATAGGAATTTCAGCTGGTCTCTGCTTCCTTCATTCACGTCTGTGCTGTGTGGTTTCTTGTGTTGGTCCTCAACATTAGTGGTTAATATATAATTGGAATGGAGCATTATTATGTTCTTGTGACACATATTGGAAGGAAACAGAAACCATCATTGTTCCAGTTAACTGAATTGGATTGTGTATCTTAGTCTGTGAAGAGCTCAGTGAGAGCCTTGGAGCATTTAACAGTGAGGCTTTTATTGTGTTCACTCTGTTGCTTGCCAAAGACTTGAACAGCTTGAAATGTAAGGTGCATATTAGTCATCAGAGTGTCTCGCCAGCAATAGTAGAGTTAGGAATCTGTCAGTGTTTCAGGCATGTATTTCTGTATCTCACCTGTGTCAAATCATCTCAGGCAGAAACTTGGTGCAGATGTTTATTTTTAAATAGCTTAACTTCATAGAGTTGCATTAGGTTCACGATGAGAGGACGTAATAAGAATCGGACTGAATGTGTTTCGCATTTCACTATACCATTATAAAAAAGATAATGTTTTAATTAAATATTCTAATGCTACACTTATAAGTCATACTTGGATTGACCAGTAAAATAAACCCCAAAGACCATTTTTAGCTGTAGCAGCAGTTTTTACCAGGTCAGTCAGCATAGAATAGAATCATAGAATAGATTGGGTTGGAAAAGACCTCCAAGATCATCGAGTCCAACCCCTGATCCAACTCCAATTACTATATCATGGCACTAAGGGCCATGTCCAGTCTCTTTTTAAAAACCTCCAGGGATGGTGAATCCACCACCTCTCTGGGCAGGCCGTTCCAATGCCTGATTACCCTCTCNGACTCAATCCCCTCATCTAGATCATTGATAAAGATGTTAAACAGGACTGGGCCCAGCACTGATCCCTGGGGGACACCACTAGTGACCAGCCGCCAGCTGGATGCAGCCCCGTTCACCAGCACTCTCTGGGCCCGGCACTCCAGCCAGTTCCTCACCCAGTACAGAGTGCCCCTGTCCAAGCCATGGGCTGCCAGCTTTTCCAGGAGTATATTATGGGAGACAGTATCAAAGGCCTTGCTGAAGTCCAGATAGACCACATAAGCAGAGATGCTTATTTCATCAAATGGAAAAATTTTGATTGAAAAGTAATAATCAAAACGCTTTTGGCTAAATTTATTTAGAATATGCTTAATTTGCTTCCGTGATGAAAAAAATCAACTTCTAACAGTTCTTTGGTTTTTTTTTAATACCTTTTAACAGCTCTTTATTTACTAGAAACCTCAGTTATGTGAAAGAATGATTTTACCTTCCCCAGCTTCTGTGTGCCTGCGTTATTACTGCTGCTCTGCAGTATTGGTTAATCCTTGTGCCCCACTTAGCAGGTTTTTTTCAGTAGAATCTCTCAACTCATCTCTTACTAGAATGAGGGTGAGAGAATTCATCTAGTCTACTTTCTATCAGTTTGCCATTTAAGTCAGTTTATTTTCCTAAGAGTTTCCACCTCATCAACAGAAACACTGTAAAATTTTAAAGAATAAAACAGTATACTTGTTTTTGAATTGTGGAAGTTCTGATTGCTGGTAATCATTTATAGGCTGACAGGCTTTCTCTGGAAGCTGCTAGGTTAGAAAACACCTTTCTAATAAAGTTCTACAACTAGCATTGCTTGTGTCCTTTCTCAGTGCAAGTTCAGTACCTTCGACTTGCATAAGACTCTAGAGAGTAATCCATGTACCTTCGAGCAGACAGACTGTGAAGAGAACAAAAGGGAGTTTTTTGTAGTATTTTGGACAGTGCTGCCATTCTGACAAATGAATTTCCCCTGGCCTGCTCTTAAGTACTCTCCACATTAGATTTTTTTTTTTCCAGATTCCTTTAGAAATAATAACTTGGCCTTTACAAAGAGATAGTAAATAAGAAAAAATTATTTCCTTGTCATTTCCTCATGCATTTTTATTTTTTTAATGATATAACAAAATGCAGAAACAATACAGAAACAATACATGGATATTACTTACAAATATTTTAGGTTAATGGAGACTACATTCAGTTCCACTGAAGTAAAAGGCGGAAATAGCAATAGACATCTTCAGTAAAACTGCTTGAGGACCCAGTGCTATCAAAATGCATAGCAGTGCATGAGTCATTTATTAGCTATTCCTAGGGAAGCCAGGTTTATAGTATGTGTGTATGTAGAGGATTAGACACAGATAACTCCTTTTATTCATTTCTGTAGAAAATATTTGTGTAATTCACACAATGACTGTCGAAAGTATTTCTGCCTAAGCCAGCAAAAATGAGACTGTGAGCCAGAAGAAAGCAGTTTGTCCTAATGTCTGCTGTTTACGCTGCAGCTCCTTATCTGAACTTCTGTAGAATTTTCTATCTGTTGACCAGTTAGAAAAGGAACCCTCTTAGGATAAAACTAAGAAGTGGTAGAGGCTTCCACAAAGCATTCCTTTGTTGCTACTGCACAGTTTTTCAAGGCAGCTTGGGATGAATCTGCCTGTTACAGATGCATCAGTACATCTGTGTTGAATTCATTGTTATCTTTGTAATTGTCTTCTGTTTCAACAGGAAGTTCCACAGATGAAAACGGATCTACATCAGTTACCAATCAGCCTGTGCATCAGAAGGAGAATACTCCCTCTTTACTTGTAACAAGCAATTCTGATCAATTTCTGACAACTCCTGATGGAGAAGAAAAAGATATAAGCCAAGACAGTTCAGAATTAAAACACAGGTCTTCAAAGAAAGACTTGTTGGAGATAGACAGGTTTACTATTTGTGGAAACAGAATTGACTAATTTTTAGTTGTTTTTTTTTTATCAATGTGCTAAGGATACTGAGCTGTTGGGACAGCAGATGCTACCAGAATGGACAGTTGCCAAAAAGGCATATAAATATTTATTTAAAAACTTAAATTATTAATGGCAAAAAATATTAATTTCTTTCTGCAAGTAACTTGGCTTGGTATCTGGTCAGGTCAAGTAAGTGATCTTTAACATGCCTCTTGGAAAATGTGATGGATCACAAGTCTCTAGCCTGGTGGCAGAGCTGCAGTATCGCTTTTGTGGAAGATAGACTGGGGAAAAAAAAAAGCAAACATAATCCTGTTCTGCATTGTGAAACCTTGCTTCCAGAACATACTACTTTTCATGAAGATTCCTCCAGTGTAAGGATATTCCTGAAAATATTTGACAGCTTGACCGAAAGCTTGCCTTTCCAGTTACCTGTTTTATTAATCATCTGTAAGCAGAATTCAAAACTTGTGCTTATATCGACAAATGCATAAAGCATTGGTACATAAAACAGTAAGTCAAGCTAGTTATTCTTGTCATCAAAAATTTTTTCAAGATGTGTCTTGAAAATCTTGTAATCAGAATAAAATTTTGCCTTTAAATGAAAGACTTACTGCATACTATTCATACTATTTTATCTAAGTATGAAACACCAAGGAAAGATCACAGTAATGAAGGTTCTGCTGAAACAGGCAAATATGAAGCATACTTTATTTCTTGTGTTGTGTGTACTGCAAGGCAGACTTTTAATAAAATTATTTTTAAAAGCTGAGGTTTTTTTGTTGCTGTAAAAAATAAGAAAGGGGCACTTCTATATGTTGAGGAAAGGCAGCGTTAATTGCATCAAGCAAGTGTGTTGGAACTGTATGTATGGCATTAATGCAGCAGAAAATAATACTATGCTGCATTTTGGGTTGAACTCTGATAAGAATGATACCTGTGTATTAACTTGCCTGAGAACATGTCTATAAAAGCTCATATTGACAATCAAATCAGAATTATCCATTTTAATTTATTGGGTTTAGCCAAACTTAAGTAGATGGACTAAATCTATAAAGAGCTTTTATTTAAGCATTAAAATGCATCGTCATTTCTCATGTGAGATGCAGTTGTGGGAGAGTTGATGAAAGATGGTTTGGAATCCTCAGCCCAAGAACAGAATAAATTTGACCTTAAAACTTAGGCTAGAGACTTTCCCAGAAGAGACCCTTTAGTTAATGAGAAATTCTTCATACATAGTTGTTAAGCGACAGCATTAACTTCAAAGGCCTTTCACATACTTACATAAGCAGCATTTTCATTTTCTAAGGGAAAATATTTCAGTGCTGAACAAATGAAGACGAAATTTGCTCTTGCTAGTTTCATAATTTGTCAGAGTGGCAAAGCCAAGGTTTATTTGCTTTACAAGCATGTGAAAGTTTAATGTATATGATAATCCCTGAAACTTGCAGGACTACAGTAGTACGGCAAATGGAGACACCTGGACAGAGTTACAGTCTGTTTGAGCAGAACTGGTGATGAGAGAGCTTTGTTACACAGTTTGACATGGTCTGCTCTGGTGGGAACTTCTTGCTGCAGTCTTTCAGCCTCTCCTCTCCCTTCAAGAGTAGCTGGAGTAACAGCCAAAATTGGTGACGACTGTTCAGGGATGAGAGTAAAAAGACGACGACTTGTGCTGGGGAAAAATCTGAGATTCTTTAATCTTCGATGTATTTTATACTAATTGGAGATGTTCACACATTGAAAGTCAGATTATCTGTCAATTTGGTGTATCTTATTTTTGAATTATTTAGCAGTTGCTAAAGAAAGCTTGGAATTGCTTTCATTTTTTTTTTTCTGTTGAATGACATTCTGTATCAATTTTATAAGTGCATCTTGTGTGGAACTCAATAAAATTAAATTTTGTAATATTTGTTTAAAAAACAAAAAGTACGGCGTCGACATTTCTTTCTTAGTATTCAGAGTTGGTGAACTTGCAGTGTATTTATTGTATTCTATTCTAATTTCCATAAAGTAAGATTCTTGCAAATGTAGAACACAAATGTGTTACGAACTGAGTTATCAGTGACTTGTGATTTTTTTCTGTAGCTATTGGTTAATGCCTCTTGGAGGAAGAAACTATTGAAGCCAACCTACTATTTCTTTTTTTAAGATCAAAACCCATGGAAATGAAAAAATACTATGTCTTAAGGGAGTTGTATTTTATATGGTCAGTTGCTGCTATTGGACTACTTACACCTATACAGCAAAGCCAAATGTAGGTAAACCCTTTCCTGGGCACATGGCAGCAACAGTGAAGGGGTACTGGTGAACTGTACTTAAGTCCAACTCCTGCCCTAAATCCTTATCTTGAGGCTGGGAGCTTTTGTTGCTTTTTTTTTGCGGTTGAATTGGTGGTTAACGAGACCTAAAGCGGTATAGCCAAGCTTTGGGATATGGCTGTAGCATCTCTGTTTGTTGTGTAGGTGTAACTGTTGATTTGTGGATCACAGTAATTCAGAGGTATGCTTGACTTGGTTATAGAGGGCACTGAAAATGCAACAGCTCCCTTTAAGCTGTCTGGAAGGGGCCCAACTGGCCATGAAATGTAATTGCTTTCTTTTGCTGCAAGCTCTGCGATTGTTGTGGGTTTGTCCATGATTAATAGGGATTCCTTGCATAGCTTATCAGTGCATCTTTAATGAAGGTCACAGCTTCTTCTCTGACCCTGGGTGGTCCTCTCAGAACTGTAGAGTTGGCTGGCAGGGGGTGGAAGCAAACCATAAAATGATCAAACAAACAAACTCACCAAATTTTTCATCTATAGCTGTATCTTTTATTTCTTTAGATTTTCTTGAAAAAGCTCCTGTCTTAACAGTGAAGTAAGAGCATCAGTGGTTAAGCAGTGAATAAATTGAGTTTTTTATAAATCCTTCCAAAAATAAAATTAGCAGTTCTGATGCAAGCAGTGATATTTCAACTGAAGTCACAGTTGCCAAATTAATTCGAAAAGCACACACTAAGTACAAGATTATTCATTATGGAACCGTTAAAGAACAACTGGGTTTTCCATAGGATTATTTAATTAATCTTTTGAAGCTTTTCAGTTGCTCATCAGCCAGGCAGAATTTTCTCTCAAGCAAAGTAGTTTTACAATCACAAGTACATTGTTGATTTATTTGCCTCTTAATTTAGACTGAGTTTGTTGAAACTTGTACTCCATGCTCCATTTGCAGACAAAAGCAGTAGTAAGTTTGTGTGTTTACTTTGAATCTCAGAAAGAGTATGTTCTTGTCATGGCCAGACCTGACAGATGCTTATATCTGCTGTTCCTGTTGAAAATAAATTCAGTGTCAAGGTAGCTCAGGAATCACTTGTGTGATGCTGACAGTTTAAAATAGGTAACTCAAAGCAGAATTGTGGAGTTGTGGGAAATGATGCCTCTGATTTGCTGAGAAGTGTGGCAATGAAACTTAAAATCCAGCATTGGACAGTTCTTAGTACAGGCAATCAAACCAGGAGAGTGAGTTGATACTAGCCAGTACAATCCTAGTGACAGGTCTGACTGAGAGTCTAAAATGTTCCTGTTGATTTGATTTGAGCTTGACATTCTTGTTCAAGGCGGCAATATAGCCATCAGCCAACTTCTTTCTATAGCTAAGGCAGCAGGAGCAGTGCTAAACTAGGCTTTTCTGGAAACAGTTCTTGAAGTATCATGTGTCTATGGATCTAACCTTGAAGCTATGGGACCTTGTTTTCAGGTCAGTTAACACTGTGCCCTTTGCACTCCTGCAAAGCGCAGCTGTAATGAAAATGAATCTTTCACTGGGGCTTGGCGCTAGATACTGATTTGAGACAATGCCCTTACTATGGTAGGATAGAGTCCTCCTACCAGGCTGATCTAAAAAACTTGAGTTGTCTCCAGTCACTTAAAATTACTTTTGACACTGAAGGAGGAGAGTAAGTTCCACTCCATCTCAGGTAGTGGCTTACGGTGCTTGTTTGGCCATTTAGTGACCACAGGCTATTTTACCTCTATGCAAGCAGGAGTAAATTCTCTAGCTAGTTTTTGTGCAAAACTCCCATTTCTTAAAAACAAGGACCAAAGCCTCTGTATATTTAACAACTTTTTCATTATTGTTATTATTTACAGTAGATGTTCTGCTTCTAGTATCAGTCATTTTGTGGAACTGATTTACCTGCTTTGTAAATCTTATATTCAAAATGGCAGACTGCATGAGGCTAAGTTTCAGCTTTTGCTCTGAATATGTTTGTCAGGTTTTTTTATTGCTAGCTATTTAACTGATTTGACAAATCCAGTTTCTAAAGCATCAAAATTCCAGTAGTCCAAATTTTCAGTAATATGAATTTTTGTGCCAAGGGGCCTGGGACCATTAGGTGTTCTAAGCTCTTCATGTGCTAACCAAACTGCAAACCCGGAGAGACAAAAATACAAGCTCCATAGCCTCACATAACCACTGTAAGGAGCAAGATTTTCTCTGGTTTATCTCCTCTGTGAGCAGTCCATGAGAGCACAGTAAAAGACAAATGCATAGTACACTCAATTTGCAGGACTTACAGTTTACCCATAAATTCACCTTACAGTTTAAACACCAAAGGAATGAGTTAGATCTAAATTCCGCTCCTTGCTGTCATTTTGGATATGTCAGTTTTTCACTGGTTATTCTAATGTTTGTACAGCCCATAATCTGCAACTTCTGATTTAGCGGGTGGGTTGTTTTTTTTAAGACAGAAGACTGAATAAACCTTGGCTATTGAGGAAAATACT
The DNA here is from genome assembly GCA_013399075.1 of Chloroceryle aenea. Lineage (NCBI taxonomy): Eukaryota > Metazoa > Chordata > Aves > Coraciiformes > Cerylidae > Chloroceryle > Chloroceryle aenea. The sequence goes on from VWZY01003204.1 coordinate 525,269, forward strand.
CTCACTGGAATTTAACTTCAGAAGGGAATAGCTCTTGGACTACTAAAATTGTTGGTTGTCTTGCTTTTTAGAGTAAAGCTTTTCTTTCTCTAAAAACAACTGCTGGCTTTGGGCTTTCCATTATATTCCAATAGCTGTTGGCATCCTGTAGCAAATAATGAGATGGGTATCAAATTAACGTTATGATTTCACTAGTGGATAAGAATACAAGGACACCTAGCAACCTTCAAACACAATCCTGCAACAGCTAGAAACCGGAGCTCCCTAATTAATGAGACACTGTGGCCTAAAAGCGACATGAAACCTGTTAATTCTGTTCAGCATATTATGATGGAGTGTATGAAAATCTTTCCTAGTGTCTTGAAGATAAATTGTTCAGGATAATGTTTTTCATAGAAAAAATAGTCAGGGATTTTCTCTTGCCCACCATGGGGTCATGCTCAGCAGACTGGGGCTTTGAAAGTCTGCATCATTTATATGATTACTAATGACCTACAAAGTATATAAATGTTGTTTATTAAAAAAAAAAAAAAAAGAGATAAAAAACTGCTAAACAACT
>VWZY01003204.1:532833-550888 GCA_013399075.1 Chloroceryle aenea
CTCCTGAACACAGCTCCCGTCTGCTGCAGGGCCCAGTCTGGGACTCCCCCGGTGCCTGCTCCACAGCATCAGTGGTGATGGTGATGTAATTGCCATCAGGGTGGGTGGGTTCAATACTGGTTTTGTATACATTTGTACATAGTCTATTTTTATTATTATTCTCACTGAAGCTGTTCTAGTTTCCTTTTCTAATCACTCAAGTCTCTCTCCCCTATTCCCTTTCTGTTCCTCTTTGGTGACGGAGGGGGGTTAACAGAGAGTGTCTGTTATTGGTCTAAGGGGCTGCCCTGACTGTAAACCATGACAGAGTACCATTTGCTTCCAGCAGTTTTTACCTGCAGAAGTTGAACGGGAGCATGAAAATAAAACAGCACAGCAATGTCTCGTGTTAGAACAGGCAGTTTTCATCTGTTCAAATTTCTTTTGAAAAATATGTTGAAACTATTTAACTTGGCTTTGGCTGGAGTTTTGATATAGCAACTCATATCAATGAACTCTTTGAGTAACTTGTGGTTGAAATTTATTTGCTTTCAAGAAAAATCACAAAATAAAAATGAAAACCTTCTACTTCAGTAACCAAACATAATACAGTTGTGTGGTTCTAGAATATAGAATGCATCAAAAGTTTAGTAACATTCCTTGAAACAAATGCTGTTTCTCAAATGCCCCTCAAGGCAAACACACTGAATATTCCATTGGTTTCAGAGGGCTTTATTAGGAGGCTTTAAAAGAGTCTGAAAGCAGGGTGATGCTCATCTTCATTGTCTTGTTCACGGTAACACAATAACAGGCCCTAGAACATCACATGACATTGTGCAATTTTCATGTAGGAACTACTTAACATCTTCATGGGTTTCACTCTGGATTGCTGCACAACTGAACCAAAACACTAAATGATCAGACAGGTCTTCCAGACTGTTTTAACTGCAGGAGGAAACAATGTGGATGCATTTTTAATGCAGTGCTACTTGTTGACAAAGACTCTGGCACCGTTTAGTGGAGCCTGAAAAAGATCACACAGGACAGTGTCTCCTTTCTGACATGTAACCATCCTTACAGACAGTTCTTTTACCTTCTCTTGTGCTCATACCTATGCCTACTTAAACAATACTTAAGTGAGCTTTGTGACTTAGCCTTGCTCTTAATAAGATTCATAGAAGGCTTCCTCTGTAAACAGATACCACCTCTGAAAACATACCCACTTTGCTACAGCAGACCTATTCCCATGTTGGGTATGCTTTAAAAGGGGTAAATCCTCATATCTGATGGAAAGAAATAAGCTTCAATTATACTGCTGAGGTTTGCTGTGGGGCTCTGCACACACCTTCCTTCCTGTACCATCACCCTCTTTTTAACATCAAGCCACTCGTTTTTGTGCTGTGTTTGTTCCCTGTAACAAGGCCCTTCTAATCTCATTTAACCTAATAGTGTCTTATGTGACGCAGTAGCTCCCACTGTGGGTTTACAGAAGGATCAACCATGGCAAAGGGCAGTGATCATCAGAGAAAAGGACAGTGCTTTAGCATTGCAAACAGCAGCTGCCTTTCCAAAGAAGACCCTGTTTCAATGGCAGTAGTGAAGAGTTGGAGAAAAATACAACTATGAATTAATGCACAAACAGGGTCATCAAGAATTTCTCATTTCCAGTCACTTAGGACTGCTTTTTCCAGAACATCTGGTGTTGATACTAATAATCTCTCCTTCTTTGATCTTCCTATTTTTTTACTGCTCATTTCTCTCTAACAAAATTAGTGCAAGTTGTTTGTGCCCTTTTATGGCCACCATATGCTGGAAACCTGAACTCTGCAGGGAGACTCAGTCAGCACTGCACAAGCTGTTGCAGTGTTTGAACAGACCTGCTGGAGTTCTGCCAGGGGAGATTGCTCTGGACCTATCCTGCTGGATTTGTCCTTGTCAGTTTCCCAGGCCCTGTAAATATTCCTGGTAGCTCTAAGGATGAGGGAAGGCAGTTGCACATACACAAGCAAGAGGTAGTTTGTATCATCTCCACGGATTTTCAGCAATTTAGAGACTAAGCTGGAACTGGGTATCTGAAGGACTGCAGGGAGAAATTTTCCACGCTTATGTGCTGCACTGTCCAGTTGTTGTTTGATGTCCAACTCAGAAATATAAAGCACTATTGCAACCAGAAATTCTTCTGATGACTATCTGAGAGCTATTTCTAGTAGGATAACTGTTTCCTCTGAGGTGTCTATTAAAAAAAAAAGTTACTCAGAAAACAAAGTAAACCTCTTCCATGTTACTTTGACAAGAGGCCCAGTCAGTTCAGGATGTTTTTGTACACATTCTGTCCTGAAAATATTGACTCTTTGAATCCAAGATGTATAATTTTCTGCCAGGTAACTTGTCTGTTTTCAAGCTACAGTTGCCCTACAGGTGGTTTCAGTCTAACTTTGCAGAGCCACAATTTCTCTGACTTGGATTCCTTCAAGTAAGAGGGACAGTAGCCCTGTACAATCAAAGGCTGCACAGGCTCCAGCTGTTTCTTAGATGTTTGACAAAGGTACAGATGGAGCACTGACGATTTTTCATTGCCAGACATCCCTTCACATGGATCTTCTTTATGACAAGTGCTGGCAAATAAAGGGTAGCCCTATGTGGCATTCTAACAGCAGTGTTGACACTGCTTCATTCAGTGATCTTCCTTAGAGGTGTCCTTACTTTTGCTTTGGCTATTAGCATGAATAGGCTTGGAGAGTCTGGTCCCATTGTAGGAAAAAATGTTCTGGTAGAACAAAATTGTAAAAAAAAAGGAAGGGTTCCTTTGATTTTGAGAGCATGGAGGAGCTCTCCCTGATCAAGGAATGCTGTAAGGCAGGTAATATTCACCAGTTATGGGTAATAGAGGGATGATGAGTGATGAGGGCACAGTATAATATGGACTATCATATTGAGTAGAAGTATCATGAATGGACAAAACACTCAAATTTCTCCAGTCAACCAAATTTCAGCTATAGAGAAAGAAATAGCCATAGAAAATGAGAAGCCAAATAGTTCAAATCTTTTTTTTTTTTTTTTTTTCATGGCCAAAGTATAACTCAGTTCGCACAGAAAATACTGAGAGAATGCTCAAGGTTGAACAAAAATATCTCTGTTTTTCTGCAGCTGGAAATTAAAAGAACTGGACTTTTTGTGCACCTTCACAGTGCATGTTGCTTCAAACCACAGGAGGGAGGATGTCATCTTCCCTTCTAAGCAAGCTACAGCCAAGGACAGCGAGAACCACGAGCACTGGAAAAAAGACTATTGTAGTATGATTCATCTGACAGCTTGAGGATGGACATTTTCTTTTTTCTGTTCTTTCAAACAAGTAATGGCAGAGGTTTCAGCATTGTCATTTTCTTGAGGATGAAGTTGTTATTCCTGCTCAGAAAGAATTCTTCGGGAATTGAATGAGTGACACTTTTTCAATTTTTTTTTTTTTTTTTTTTACAGCTTTTAAACATTGTTATTTCTGTGCCTTTAAGCGGCTTTGCACTGTGAATCACATTTATTTTGAAACCTAGAGACTAAGTTTTTTATGAATACCAGTTATGGAACCTGAATCCTTATCAGGAAGACTCAAATCCCATTAGTATTGCATTTTGCATAAAATGTTCAAAATTAATTATATATATTTGTAGGGCAAAGGAGAAGTAAATTAGCAAATAAGAAAAAAAAAAAATCTGTAGGAAAGCATGGCCTGAAGTGTGGAACTCAGACTTGGGAAGTTACACATGATTAATAGGTTGAACCTGGATATTTTCTGTAGCTGGATGATGGAAGTTATGCCATACTGTTGTGTAAGTAATGCACATGCACTTAGTTACTCTGACCCTTTGCCTCAGAAACAGAGGAGTATCTACCAGGAAGAGCCTGACAAGAATCCTCAAAGTAAGTCACTAAGCCACATGAAGACGTACAGCTCCCAGCAGTCATTACAAAGGCAAACTGACTATTTGGTAATTTTATTTTGATGATTCCTTTTCCTCTCCTGCTCTCATCACAAGGGGGGGTTTGCAATGATATGGTAGGGACTTCCAATTCATGACTTGTTCAAATAGTGAACTTTTCAGTTGCTAGAGGGTAGATTCACATTAAATGCGTGTCCTCTTTGTGTTCAACTAAAAACAAGTACGTACACAGTCTAATTTGTTTATAAAATCTCAGAGATGGGCATGTGCTGCTGTAGATGAATATAAAAGAACAGCTGGCTCAGGCTAGATGCTGTGGATTGGAAATACTAATTAATGTTTTTCTAAAGGCTGTATCTCGTACTGCAATTCACCCCAGGACTAGGGGAAAAACGATATTCACAGCAAGAGACGAGGCATTGCAAGTGCTTATATGCTACTTAAACCTTCACTCAAAAGCAGCAAATATACCCCGAGCTCCTTCTTTTGCTTCCACATCCCTGAATAGTCCTTTGCAATACATCACAGTGTTTGTATTTGGGAAAAATAATTGTAAATATGGAAGGCAGTAGGCAACTAGGTTTTTTATATTCCTGTCCTTTCTGCTCTGGTAATTGCAGTTGTCTTGGCAGCGGAAGAAGTCCCGGATAGCCCTGCTCATCATGAGCATGAAGAACAGTGCCTTCTCAAAGTGGGCCACATGCTGGGGAGTCTTTCTTCAGACCCTCCCATAATGTTTTGGTAAGTAAAAGTAACCAAATCTTGTGAAATCTGGAGAAAATAACCCCTCTGCTTATTTTACAAATTACAGAGGACAAGAAAAGCCCATTTGCCTTGTCTTTGGACTCCATAGATTAGATGAAGGGACTTGGTTGAAGGCCTGGGTCTTCCTACAGCTGACAGCAGTGTTCTAGTCTTTATTTCAGCCCCCAGTCTCTGAGGAACCATGACTCCTTCTGTCCTGGCAAACCTCTCCCAAATAAAATGATGCTGTGGCCTTTCTCTTACTGCATGTTAGTAAGACTGAAGGAAGACCTTTCTGCAGCACAGAACCCAGAGCTCTGTCCCTGTCTGAAATGCTGTTTTAACAAAATTGATAAAGGAATTATATCTTCCAGCAGGCATCTCAAATAGATATTCATGTTTGGAGGTGATGGATGTTCTGCTCTGCATATGGAAAAGTAGCTTCCGTCCAGTGCGTTCAGAATGGATAAACAAGTTGTCACACCTAATTTTTATGGTGAAAGTAACTTTTTGTGGGTGACAGAATGAGGATAAATGCATTTAATATGAAATCCTGTTTTATATATGGGCACATAGGCTGTATTCCTCGTACACGATAGAGTAATTTCTGAAACATTTTTAATGTTTTTAAAGCTCCAGTTCTGCTGAAAAGAGAATTCACCAGCCTGTGTGGAAACTCTCCCCCTTAAGTGGCTTAACACACAAGCAAAAGAGACAAAAGACAGAAACCTGACAGGGACAGCAAAAACCCTACAAGAGGCAGCTACTGCCTCCTTTGCCTACAAGAAAGGGTATTGTTGCTGGTGGTGGGGGTTTCAGCTGTGTGAGGCAAGGCTGCTCCAGTGGCAGGAATTCTTCAATGGGAGCTGTATTGGGAAGATGTCCCCAGCTGAGAAACAGAAGTTCAACTTTGTCTACTCCATTAAGAAGACTTGCAATTGCCTTTCCCCATCCTGACCTGTGTGAAGTTAAATATGCATCTTCTACAGGATGCATATTTAACATAATGCTCTGATCTCAGCAGAGCTTCTCTGGTATTGTGAGGGGAGCAAATAAACACAAGAAATGGACAACATATTTTTGGATTCTTCTGTGCTGATGTCAATGGCCACGATATCTGCACGGTGTCATGCTGAAGGCAGGCTTTCTCTCGATCAAAATACGACAAAAGGAAAAGCTCTCAATGATGCCGATGCTGTAATTTCATTTCTAAGGGGTGTTCTGCTATCTGAAACAAAAGCTCAGCATTGCCAGAGGGTCAGGCATGGATATGACTAATATAAACAAGTATTCAAAAGTGATTCTTCCTTTGCACAGTGATCCCATGGTGTATTTACCTAAGCCATTTTCTTCTGGGGTTAGTTTGGTGACACACTTCAATCAGTAAACTAGATTTAGTCATGACTACTTGAGTCACAGACTAGTGTTACTTAATTTAGTACAGACCATTAAATATTTTTACCTCTGTATTAGGGTCAGGACAGGAAAACTAATCCAGTGAGGTTCACTGAGGCTTTATATGTCATACAAAGTACTCAAGCTAATCTTCCATACTCAAACTTACTACCTACCACACGTGACTGAAACAGAAATACACAGGAGTCACATATTTCATGTATATAGACATATGTTTACTTGTGCTTTTGGTGAGACCATGTGCATGTGTGCAAGGGTGATATTAAACATTAAAACCTAAGCCTTTCAAGGTGCGGATAAAGATGTTCAAGGTGATAGACAGAGCAGAGGTACATAATTCCCAGCCTGACCTGAAGATGTTTTGTTGGTATAGATATACCATGGACGCATTGCAATAGTACAAAATACTGCTTAATTCAGCACGGCTACCTTGGTGCAGATATGTTCGTTGGGGTTTCAAAGCACAAGATTTATTAATACATTAAAAGACAGTTACACTGGTGGAAATATCCTTGCTACACAGAGGCCCGAAGTAAAAAGGCACATTTGGCACAATCATTTTAGAAATCTTAATCTATTTAGCCTCTTTAGTATTCATCTTGTTAAACATGTACAGCACTAAATAAATTGGTGCTACTTAAATATTTATCAGAAGACTCCCTGAATGTTTAAGTAGCAAGCAGGCTGCCAGTCATAAACATCAACTTTTTTTTACCATCCCTCCAGGATAATCTACATTTCTTCTCTTCCCCTCAAAGTCTCAGCGTCATGGTCATGCTGGTGCCACCAAGCTGAGAGAAGCCAGGCAGGGTCTGGCTGGCTGTGCAGGAGTGGTCAGGGAGGCTGGAATGGAGCCTGGGACTCCCTTCGGGGATGAAACCCAGCTCTCCAGCAGAGTAGCCAGTCACCTTCCCCTGGCTGCTGGGTTGGCCAGTGGCTCGGCCGCCTTGATCCGTTACCGGGTGCTATTCTCGGCACTGAGCAGGCATTTCAGTGCACTTTTATTTAGACCAAGTTTTGTTTACCCCTGCAATTCCAGATCTTGCTGTGGCTTCAAAATGCTGTATTATTATTACCTTTTGCTCCAAATAAGCATTAAAAATTGGTTTGCATCATTGCTAGGAAGCTTAAAAGCAGCAAGGAATGAAGTCAACTCTTTTAATCTGAATTGCAAAATCATAGTAGCAACAATTAGCACAGACTTGTCCCACACCCCATTTCCATTGGTAACTGGTATATGCTGATGGTGTGAAACTTTGTGCCAGGTGCCTGCAGGGAATTGTAATTAGAATTTGTTTCCAGCCGCGTTTCACATGGTGCCGGTGCCAGCCAAGCACAAACTCACGTCCTGCTGCCAAACGCTAGCAGAGGAAATTGAATCAAAGGGTCCTAACAAGACTACAGCACAGACCTGAGTTCTGACACCAAGAGTGTAAGTCCTACAGATTCATTTGGTTCAGCAATGTTAGTTTCAACAAACAGGAGCAATGGCAGGGCCAGATACACAACCATTTACATTATGCACTTCAATAGCATCTTCCCCCTGAGGAGCCATGCACTTCACAAGCAGCTTTGTTTCCCTTTTACAAACAAGGAAATCAATGAAAAAAAGAGGTTAGAATATCTTTCTACCATATATATTAAAAGTTGGGGGCAAAACGAACAAAAAAATGGTCAAAACTCTCCAACTCCTAGTTTTGTGCTATTACCACAAAGCCATACTTAACCCTGCTCATACATGTGACTGAGAAAACTGATAACGTGTCAATCTTCTTATTGTATGCAGCAGGGCAGTTAGATATCAATGGTTCAGTGAAAACCCCTGAAGGCATTTCAAGAGGGGTCTTTTGGGACCCAGTTCTGTACCTTCCAATACTTTCCTCAATGATACAGATAAGGAAGTGGAAGGGGTCCTTATAAAATATGGAACTGATGCCAATTTGAGAGACATATTACACATTTTGGAGACAGGATTATTCAGAATAATCTTTACAAACTGGGAAAGTCCTAAATCAAATGTATTAAATAAAGCAAAGTGAAAAGGAGGAAAAAAAAAATCAAACACACAAAAAAAGCCCAGACCATACTTTCCTGGGCAGTATTACTGCATAAGAGATTCTGGATATTCCAAGGACTGACGCACATATGGAGCATACACCAAGGTTGGGATGCTCTAACCAAAAAGTCAGATTCAGCATTGCATGACGAAGAGGCTATTTATGGTATGGGACATCATCAGATTGCTTTCCTCAGGAAGGGAACCCTCAGCTGAAGTCCCATGTTTACACACAGGAACTGTATGTTTTCAGGGGCATATGCAAATTGGAGAGAGGTGACAAGACAGAAATTAAAACATTACCCTTAAGGTAGTTTTGAAGAACTGAACTATGATCCAGAACATAGAAAACCAGGGGAAGGACATGGTAATATGTTCCAATGCATGTTCCAGTATTCAAACACTGTTACAAAAATAACAATCACTCTCCATGTCCACTGAGGGAAGGATGAGCAGAAGCAAACCTAGTTTGCAACACAGAATATTCAGATTAGATATTAGGAAAACTTTCTAATTATGAGCATAATTAAGTACTGGATCAGACTACCTGAGGGACACAGTGAATCTGCCTTCTTAGGAGGTGCTAGAGTGCAAGTGCCTCAGGATGCTCTGGGCTGATTTTGCAGCTGGGAGACAATTCCCGCTGTTTCTATGCCTGTGTGGTATTTCTGAAGTTCTGAGATCCAGTGCCCAAATGAAATGTAATCTTCCTGACATGACACTACTATCCATCTTAACATTCATCTGGTCTTCATAGCAGCTTCTGGAGAAAAGTTTGCTCCAACTGATTAAGCAGCTCAATTGATAAGACTGAATAAAAGTGCTCCAGGTATGTTTTATTGGTCACAAATAAGTTCAAAATTACTTCATACTATGATCAAAGCACTGCTAAATCTGTGCTAAACCACTTCCTGCCCAGCGAGAAGAACTGACATTCTGCAGATTTGAAGTACAGCAACTGAGGCAGCCTGGATACAAAGGTTAACCTAGACAGATTAAAATGAGCTCATATAAAGCTCTTAATGCTACTCCAAATGCTAATAGTGACTGACATTGCAGGGTTTCCTGGAACCGATTTAAAAAGACGAGAATTGTTGGCAATAAAAACTCTGTTTATCTAATAAGAAGAGCAAAAATTCCTTAATTACCCACCAATTTAACCAATTATGATCTCATTGAACAGCCAAATCATTTCTAAACATGGCATACATCTGTCTGATTTCCCAAGACATTGTACTGTACCATACAGTGCTCTTCAATCAGGGCTCCAGAGGCACTTCTCAAATACATGCTGACAAAAAGCTGTGAAAAAAGGTAAGTTTTATTACAACCAGTTTCGCCAACCAGTAAAGTGAACTGCAACAAGTACAGCGTCTTTTCTCAAGGTGAGAGAGGGACAAACAGTTTCATAGACTGGGGTTTTAGCTTCACACTGTCCATCCCCTAGTCTTTTGTTCCAAGCCTTGGGATAGACAGGTCCTGGTTAAACAGTAAATTATCCTTAACACTCTTCAGCACACAGGTGCTCTACGGTGATGCTTTTGAAGCTTTTCAGCCGTGTACATACTTTTCATTTTTATTTTAGACATGCATGTGCTTTATTTTTTTCTTTGTAGTAAAATAATAAATGTGAGACTATTGTGAATCTGGCAAAGGCATAACGGGAATTTTGAGAACCTCAGGGAGCTGAACCATTTCATTGAAAGTAATCTTAGCACACAAATAGAACAGCAGTCCCTGGTAGCATTGCAAATCCTGCTTCAGCAGCAAAAATGTCTTAGAAGACTTTTTCCCCCTTCTCTAGAATTGGTAAGAAAATGTATACTTAAAATCCTTAAATGTTTTTGCCAAGAAAGGTTGGACTAAATGATCCTTGAGGTACCTTCCATCCTGCTATGCTATGATTCTATGACTTAAGCTTACAAATACACCGTCTCCCCTCCTCCTCCTCCTCACAGAAGAACTTCAATATTATAAAAGAAACTGGACTTCTCTGTCAAAATCAGAAGACAAGAAGTTTGTTTTACTGTCTTTCAGATATTACAACTTGACTGTAGAAATTAAGTATCAGAATGGTTATAATATACAAAAACTTAGGCTGGAAATTCAACTGAAAGGATTTTTCAAGTGCTGTGACACTAAGTACAAACTAATAGCATTTGATGTATACCAGAATTCAGATTTGGCTGACAACTACACTCACACATATCTCCTCTTGCTAGGTGCAATGTAAACTGTATTCCCCTCTCAGGGCAGACTTTATTTCCAGTGCTCTGGGAATTTTTACAGATTTCACATAGGCAGGAAATATTTTACATGTGATCTCTCTGCTCTTGCTTTGGCAACTCTTGGGCAGAATTAATATGTACTCTTCTTTTATAATGTTTTGCTGGATTTTGCTCTGTGCATTGAGATATTCTGCAAGCTACTTAAATCCAATTAGAAAACCACTGCAATGTGCATGTCTAGTAATATGAAACAGCTGCTAAAGAAAACTCAAAAGACATCTGATGTGCACTTTTTAATTGCAGGCCTTTACTGTACCAACTCCCAGTAAATATAGAATATACAAAGTAATGTGTTTTACTGCAGTGAATTGTGGATTACTTTTTATAGGATGATTGGTTCTACAACTACAGCATGATTTGAGCATTTATTTTCCTTACTACAAATAGGAGAGGGTAAAAACTACAAATCTGCAAAAGCAAATATTCAAGCCTGTAGAGAGGCAAGTGCTAGGATGAGTAAGGTGCAAGAGAAACTGAGAACTGGTAGCCATGAGAAAACTTTGCTGTTGCATCTGCTTTGGACCACTGCCTCTTCCAAGCACAGACCCTCTTCTACACTGAACAGCTTGTACCACACTTGATGTCAGGGAAAGCCAACAACATTCAATCACAGGCAGTATTTTAATCAAGGGAACAGTCAATGCCAATGTTGGCGGGTGTTAAAACATACTATTTAACAGGGTCCTTTCTAATATTTGTTTCAGGAAAGGAGAGAAAAGCATCAAAGTTTTACTTAGCAAGGTTCTCTTCAAGAATGGTGCCACACTATCATAACAGCTTTAGTTTGACAAAGGAAAAGGCTAAAATAATCGCATAAAGGTCTAATGGCACCAATGGTGGGCCAAGATGTGGAGATTAGACTAAACTGAGTATTACCACACCTAGCTCTTTGGTATTGATTGTTACTGTGGAACCACTGCATTGGGCATCACTATTACAAAGATGTTCCAAAGAGTAGAAAAGAAATTGGAAACTGAAACTAGACAACTCAGGTGAAGGCTAATATTTTAATCTTCAATAATGAGAGAAGACAGCCATTCAGACAGTTCACAATACAACCAAGGTCTACTGTCATCTGAAACCTAAGTACTGCTCTCCAGAAGTCTGCCATACCTGATAAGCTTGACTTGAAACTCATATGTGAGTCTTCATGGCTTCATGTATGTTATGCATATGAATCTCATGCAAGATAATCAGAACAGTCCTCTCTGACTTAAAAGAAAAAGCTCTATGAATCAGAGACTTTATGAAGAAACACTTGATCATTCATTTCTTCACCAGATGCAGAGCAGGCCAAAGAGTGCATGACCTGCTGCAGTCCATTTATGAAAAGAGCTGAAGAGTAAGTATGATGATGATGAAAGTTAGTTTCTGGTTTGACCAGTTTATGTGTGCGATGTCTCTGTTTTCTGTGCCTGTGTGGCCTCCATTCCCAGGCCAATGGGTGCAGACTGCGGGACGTGCTCAAGTGAATGACCTGTACCCCAAACTTCACTATTCCTTGAGCTGTGCCAGTCTGGAGACTACATGTACCAGTACTTATGCAGCCAGAGACTGGAAACCTGAGCAAAGAGCGAGCCAGCATGACCACATGGATGTGCCCCTGCTGTACCCATCAGCTCAACTGTGAACTCAAGCTCTGCCTGCAGCAGGGCAGAACCGAGAGGCACTTTGTGGCTCTTGGAGCATGAAGCTGATTCTTGCTCTGCTGCCTGCACAAATATAGCTATGTGCTACATCTTACTCAGGCTAGATTTTAAGACTAGAGTTTAACTTTAAAGCAGCAAACCTCAGGTATCCTCTGACAGTATAAATGTTCCCTGTTCTCAAATGCTTACTGTTGCCATGAAATACTTACTGAAAATAATTGGACGTTCTGACATACAAAAAGGCAAAGGAGCAGAATTAAAGGTCAGCTCCTCTTTTTTTTTATGTCTTGTACGCTTCAACAGCAGAAATAGTTTTCCCGTACTTAGTGTCTGATAGTTTAATCAGCAGGGAGGTAGAATACAGGAAATAATAAATTAATTAGAACAATAGGAAAAGAAAAAGCCAATCTCCTCCATAAAATTTCTCCATAAAACACCTTCCCCGACCCGCTCCAAAAAAATCCATTCTATTATAGATGAGAAAATGGCATTTTGCTTGGAGCATATTATTATCAGTGCTGCTGTCTTTTGCTCAGCTATACTGAACATTTTTCTATCGAACTTGAGAAGACTAAGGAGGGAACTGGAGCTGTGAGGTGGCAAAGAGGAGAAGCTGCACTTCTGTTTTGTGTGTTAACAGCTTGTGGATAGCAGGCTTCTGTCCAGACCATTCAGTAGAAAGTGGGGGCTTGGTATGGGGCATGACAGAAATGGTGGGTGTTTTTTTGACCCTGAAGTTTAGCACAAGGAGAGGGAGGGAAAAGTTTACCACCTAGCCCAGAAGCCTGGACAAGGTAACAATAAAAATTGTTCTCTACCCACACTATAAGAAACTTAGGGATCAGATACTCAGCATGCCTCTGGAAAGGGCTTATACAACCCAGGTCTCTTAACTATCCTCGTAATGAATTCTCAGCTGAGGTAGATTCTAAGTAAGATAAATTGTTATACCTCATATAGTTCATTTGAGGAGACTTGCACTAGGTGTAAATTTAATAATAGAAACTAGAGCGAAGGGGCCCTGTCAGGTTAATCCTGTGATGTGTGTTGTTCATGCTCTTCCTGCAAGATGTTGTAGGTGTTGGTGTCATTCTCCCTGAAAACATAATGAGCGGATGCCTTCCTTTCTTGTATTTTGTTGTGCTACAGATTATTTTATACTGATATTAAAAATAACCTTCTTCCAATCTTCTTTACTCACATCAGACAGAATTTACTCCTGAGCAAGCAGACAAAAGAAGGTCACTGCAGCAGCTAAGCTCCTAAGGTAGGATTACATTTTGTGGGAAGCATGGGACAGTTACCCTGCACTGAGGGGACTTCTGCAGTAGAAATTCGAAAGCGTTTACTTAATGCCATAAATTGCTTTCTAACATACTGAAATGTTCTTGCTGATGTGGCCACATCCTCTAACAAACAGCTTGTTATTTACAGTTCCCACAGTGAGAACCTGGTAGCTGCTGTTTGGGACCTTTTTATGTCCAGAAAAGAGTAAAGTGCTGGAGCCGGAACCAAAATCTGGGGTGGTAATTGGCCATTGCTCCCCAGTTTGTTATCAAATTAGACAAAACCATTAGAACCAAGACACGCTCCTTTTGTTCCAGTGTCAAAAAGACATGTGCCTTTCCCATTTTAATTTCAAGCATTCCTGACACAGTAATTTATCAGGATGTCAAGTGTCAAAGCTTACAAGCAGAAATAAAACACAGAGATGATGGAAAAGCAGAATGGAGGGGAGCTCATAAAAGAAACTACGAGCTCCAAGTACATGGATCATGTAATCCCTGTCATTTTGTATCTTTGTTTAGCTGTGAAATCTGTTATAGCAAGTACTAGTGGTGTCCTCAGATGAAAAGCGATGAATATAATTTTTAAGTTCCTTGATGAGCTGTCATGAAGATCTATCATAGCCATGAGAAAGGAGCACAGCAGAGTGTAATGTCAAGACAGTAGCTGACAAAACATCAACTCTCTGAAGACATCCTAAAGTGATATACAGCAGGATAAATCTTCTGTTCAAATGAAGGCAATCCTCACTGAAATCATATGCTAAATTGGCATGAATCAAAGGTCTACAATGAAATGCCATGTTGTTTTCTAAGTTTGGGAGTGAATGTAAGATTGTCCATTTCTTTTTTCTTTTTTTTTTTATTATTAGTATTTTCCCTCGGGAGTAAGAAATAAAGCAAATACATGGCAGGCTATAGCAGACAGCAATTGTGCTGTTTCCCATCAATTTTATGTATCCTAATCATTCTTTCAAATTTTATGCTTTTTGTGCCTAATATAGCAACATGTTTCTTCTTCCTGCTATAACCCCAGTTCCTTGATCTCCCAGAGCCTGCAGAGCCTGGACTAGCCTGGCTCCAGAATGCAAGAGTTCACAGCTCGGAGTTCAGGCTGTGAACTCACAGTCTGTAATCCCTTAAACCCCATATCCCACAGGAGAATTAATGATGAAGATGGATGCAACTATGAATGTCAGAGAGCGGAGAAACAGTGCTGATGGGGAGCTGAGCAGAAGGAGGGCATGGGGTATGTGGGTAGCTGATGGGTGCTGCTGGGCAGCGTTAGCTAATTGGGAGGGCTGGCAGAATGCAAAGGGCTAAGCCAGACCCGAAGGGAAGGGTGGCATCAGGCGGCGGGGGGGAGGTCAGAGCTAGGCAGACAGAATGGTGGCAGAAGGCAGGGAAGGAGTCGGAGATTATAACCCACAGAAAGCTAGGCAAAGTGGGCTGGCACAGGTTTAAAGGGCATTGCTGTTGAGGGATAACTAGACTGGTTGGATTTTGGGGTGTTGGCAGACTTCACTCTTTGGCATGTTCTTGGCAAATGGTGTAAACCACTTTTGTCCATAGCCCTGGTGCAGGGAAGGCACGCTGCTCCACTCCCCCACTTCCATGCACCCTTCTCTCCCTGAACACAGAGAAAGACTAAACACAGTATAAGGGGTTTTCTACATCAACCTTTTTCTTTTGGGGTGTTGGAAAGGTTGAAGTTACGATTTTCAATCTCTTCAGGCAATACTATGCCTATCTTAACTCCATCTAATGAAAAAGGCTATTTGTCTAATAGACCTTTAATCATGAGCTCTACTTAGAAATCAATTACATGATACGATCATTATAGTTAAGCTCTAAATCTCATGTATCTTCCTGTTATCTGAGGATTTGTCTCTGAGATAACAGAGATGATTGATACGCAGCCAGACTTTCAAATGCTCACCACAGTGAGTACAGGACAGTTTTTTTCATCCAGCTGTTCCTGTTTTGGATGCTTATAAAGCAGGTTTACAAAAGCCTTACAGCACTTGCTTTGCTGTGGTTTGAAAGACTGCTTCTCCATTTATGTGAGCAATTAGGGGTATAGCTGTCTTAGGAACCTGTCCACACCTCTGAGCACTGAGCTCTTTTAAAAGTTTTGGCCACAAAGAATAAAACTAGAGGGCATCTTGATTCATTTTAGCCCAGTTGCACTAAGGAACAAAGGACCACAGCTAAAAGATGGTGCAGTCCCTGGAGGACAAGTTTTCTTGATGCTCTCTGAGCCTGCTAAGAATCCACAATGTTTTACACATTCTGCTTCTCTGATGTGACTGAGTGACACTGTGCATGCAAACCACATACCAGCACATCACTCACAGTGCCCACAGTCAAATGTCAAGCAAGCAAGTGTGCAGCTAAGCAAGCCCAGACACAGCTGTGATTTAGAAGGCAGGGAGACAGGGAGAAAAGGAAAGAGCTGCAAACTGGTGCGGTATTTCTCACTTAACAGTTGTCTGCCTCTACCTGACATGCAGTTAGTGGAGAAGAAACATCAAGGAAAGGTGAACAGCTGCTCAGAGCAGTTTCAGGTCAGACATATACTTGGGATTGCCGGTAATGTAATGAGAGGCAGAAGAATGACCTCTGTCATTCTTCCATTTACCATCTCACAGGGACAAGCTCTGACATTTTAACTAGGTGCTACTCAGAGAACATATTTTCAGTACCTAATACAATATAAATTATCTCAACTCAGTCACTTCCAGAGACCTTAGGAAAACTCATTGTATCAGGCTATATACCAACAGGACAAAGAAACTCAGATGTGACTGGAAAGCTCACTTATATTGATGGCATCACCCATAAAAAAAAGCAGGAAAGCTTATACTATAATACTAATAATACTAATCAGAAAATAGGTGTTGGTTTAGTCTACTGAAGAAATGCCTCCTTTAATGGTATTGGTCTTTAGTTTCAGTTCTCTGAAAGCTAGCATCTTTTTCCTGTGACTCTAGTTGCGTGTCCTTGTTTATGCAAACTACAGATATTTTTCACTTAGATGTCCTGTGGTACCCTACATGGTAGTAAACCTACATCTTGTGTAAATTAATAATCCAATAGAAAATCTTAGTGTCTTTGGCTCAAGCAAGGCAAGATTTCCTGAAACTTCATTCCATGCTGTTCTCTTCAAGTTCCTATGGACTATTCCCCCCTTGCAGTTATTTATCTCTGTAGCCATA
Source organism: Chloroceryle aenea (assembly GCA_013399075.1). Lineage (NCBI taxonomy): Eukaryota > Metazoa > Chordata > Aves > Coraciiformes > Cerylidae > Chloroceryle > Chloroceryle aenea. The sequence continues at coordinate 549,405 of VWZY01003204.1, forward strand.
CGCCTTCACTCTGCAGTTTAAAATCAGTCAATGAGTCAATGAGGCTAGTGAGAACTGGCCTTTGTGTTTTAACTCTGTATGGAAGCAAGGGGATCAAACCCACCAGATCATCCCTTTAATAGTTGTTGGGCAGTCACAGACCAATATTTGGAAGGAATACTCTCTTGTATTTAGAACAATTTTTGTCTGAAGCTTAAGACAGGATCTGTATTTCTGTATTTGAGGACTATCTGGCTAACTGAACAAATTTTTCCTTTTGTCAAGATGTTCTGTGTATTCCCCAAGACTACACCATTGTCACTCTTTGATATGCGGCCTAGGGTGCATATGAGAACAAGAACTAGGTCAAAAACCTTTCTTTAAGCTCTGTGCCACTTTGTTTTGACTTATACCACTACATATCCTCCTGATGAACAAGTCCAGGATTAGTTGTGGTCAGAATAATTGTTTTGTGTGTGGCCAGTGAGGCAACTTGTTCTTTGAAGTGCATTGCTGGCAAATGCCCTGAACTGCAATACAAGCAGAGTTCAGCAACACCAAATACCATTTGCGCGCAAACCGTTCTATGTTTGGCCAGCCTTGCATTAGCAATGCAGGCTGCTGCTGTAGCCACAGCCTTGGTTTCTTTCTTCCTGCTAAAAGGAAGAATAACCACCTTCTCTATCAAGGACTTCCAAGGAACCAGCATTGAATCTCCAGCACGAATTCTTGCTTTGGCTCAATCTGTGATGTTGAATAACAGAGCGTATCATAAGAGCACTAAGAATAATTATGGTTTAAAATTGCAAAGGGAGAACAACATTAAAATACTCAAGCTGCAAATAAAAATCACTAAGTGCAGAAGGAGCGAAGTTCAGAAGGAGCAAAGTGCAGGAACCTTTTAAAGTGTATATTACTGTATTGCACCCTATAGGAAAAGTGCTTCTTTCACCAATAAATCACTGGCCCTCAGAAACAAAACGCACTTGGGAACACGTATACCAGCCCTAGAAGAAATGACAACCCCATCAGGAAATAAGGACACCACTCGGGGAAAGTAAAACAAGATGATTTTCCAAAAAGCTAATAGGGTAAGTCACCCTGATGGGAAAAGCACACGTGCCTGAACCTAAACCAAGCCCGAGGAGAAATGGCCAAAGACGGATGGCACGGCCACACCCGGGGGAGGAAAGGACAGATGTGACTCGGCGGAGACCAGCCGGTGGCTCCGGTGTTCCAGGCCACCTTCCCGGACGGGACCAAGACAGGTGCCAGATCCCGTCCCGGCGAGCAACAGGTCGCGGATCGCCGCATGTCCTGCCCGCACGGGCGCGTTTCAGTCCGACCCGCTCGGCCGCATTTAAACAGTCGTGGCACGAAGTCTTTTCCTCCTTCCCAGCTATCGCTCGCTCCGCGGGTCCCTCCGGGGTTAAAACCCTCACGCTCCTCCTCTTCCTCCCCCCTTTCAGCCTCAGCCTGCCGGGGTGGTCCCGCAGCCCCGGCCT
>VWZY01003204.1:551481-568268 GCA_013399075.1 Chloroceryle aenea
GAGCGGGGCAGAAGGGATAGTGTGGTAGTAATCGTGGGCTGTCGTCTTCTGCACACGCACACGTAGGGCAGCAACTCGAGAAACTCTCGAATCCGTCGGTATTCCAGCAGAGGCAGAGCTGCAGTGGCCGTGCTAGTGTGCAGTCTGCAGATCCAGGACCGACCAGCGTGGTAGAGAAAGAGAGCTCTATAGTTTTAGTAATTGGAGAGAAGGCAAAGGAAGGACTTGGTCTCACCTGACAGTGGGAGTACTTGGGGCTGGTTGTCGCAGTATCTTGGTATTGGAACACGTACTCGGCCCTCATCAGTTCACATTTGAAAAAAAAAAAAACCAAAACATTTATGGGCTGACTACTGTGTTTTAAGATTTTTCTATGTGATGCTGAAAAGTGCTTTCCCAAGGAATACCAGGGTAAATGAGCCACTTAAAATCAAATTAAATATATCTTTTTGTTGTTGTTCAGTTACTGAAAATACACTTAAAACATTTAGGGAGTCAGCTAAAAATCAGACCTGCAGATGGTCTTGGGGATGACACCTAACTTGAAATTTTTACAGGTCGGTCTGTTTGAAAATGGCTGTGACTTGTAAAATAGCAGGATTTTCCTGGTGTTGCTTTTTAAAAATTTATTTATTTTTGAGTTATGCTATAGCTGCTCAAAGCAAATTGGGTTCTGAATATCCATTTTTTCCTGACTTGAGCACTTACCCATTTTGAGTATATAACAAGCACATCAGAAGCATACTGAGGCTCCCTTGTGTGGAAGATTCTATTATGGTTTTTGTCGGTGCTGCCGGACTCTCTTCTCCAGTCCCTACTGGTTATTAGCTTTATTTGCTTCCTACTCCTCCTATGACAACAGGTTGTAATTGTTGGTAGGCTCAGGACAGAAAACTGTAACCTCACTCAAGCTGACTACGGACTTGGATTTTCAAATAACCAATTAAAAAATGTTAACACATGTAGCCAGATCTTTGTGAGGGTCTCTTGTGGACAACTGCGTCTTCCACCATCCCATCCCATCCCAGTTCACTGGTAGCAGGCTCACACACAGAGCTTTAGCAACCTAGCCTCTGTTTGATTGAGTTTTGGTTCACAGGGTTAATCATAGTTGCATCACTGCACTGCAGCACTGTATTTGCATGGATGGCAGTGTTAAACAGAAGGAGGCCAGTCCTGTTGAAACAAAGAGCTGGACATCATGCTGGTTTTGAGCTCTGTTATTTAGAGCTGATGCATGATGGAAGCAGTTGCTGAACTTCAGCATCTCTTGCTCTGTCTCCTCTCCCCCTCTTAAACTGATAGTGGAGTTGCTGAAGCTTTATTAGTTTTGAAAAATACTACAATGTTTTTAACAACAGGTGGGATGTATTGGAGATCTGATAATACCGTGGTATATGTGGTGAAAGGGTGATTGTGTTCTCCACAGATAGTGTTGAAAACCCTGGGAACTAGCATTTAGCAACTTGTAGAATATTAGTGACAACCTCAGAATAAAAAGGAAAATTCTAGCCTTTTAAAGAGGGACACTCGTAAACCACACAGGAAAGAAATGAAACACATTTTTAACATCTTATTAAGTACTTAACAGGATTTGTGTTTTAGTTTTTGTGGTTTTTTTTAAAAATCAAAACATGTTAATGAAACAGTATCTTATTTGATAATTAATGTAAGCATTTAAAAGGTTCACACAGCTTCTTTTGATTGACTATTTATTTGAACTTGGGCAGAGTTGTACAGGCAGTTACTGTAGCTCACTGGCTGCACTGATGTCACGCTGTTTCTGAGGAAATGAGATGGCCACATGCTGCAATGAAGAATACCAGAAACTGCTATGTGATTCTCTTTACAAGTATCACTCGTGTATGCCATTCTTGCAGTTCTCACAACTATGATTTAACTACTAATATGCTCCCAGCTAAGTTTCTTTTGGATATCAAGATAAGGGGAACTGCTGGGAGTTGTTTAGATCTGGAGTTATTTTTAGGTAGGTTGCATACATACTGAATGCTCAGAGGTATCCTGAGATACAGGTTTTATAACGTTTCTGAGCATTATTAATGTAACTTTGATAATATATTAAAGTTTTGTCTAGTATAGAGAAGATCTGTTGTCAGCCTGGAGGAATTGCCCACTAAGATTATATATACCATGTTTTCTGTGATATATTTGCCAACAAAAGGAGAGGAAGAGACTGGTCAGAATTCTGAAGGTTTTTTGATTTGCAAGAAACCTACCTGCTTTGCTAAAAAAATTCTGAACTTTATAAAAGATTAACTGAAAATCATGTAGAGTTGGAGACTTCAGTAGCATCTTTGGAATTGAAAGATGGTTTGTTGTCTCCACTTTGCAGGATATTATTTGTGTCTAGGGTATAGGTAGTGTCCTTGTCTTAAAACTGCTAACTTTCTCTCTTGGTTATTACATGACTTCATATTTGTAGCAGGTGCAGTGATTATTTTCCTATATTGGGAAGAATTTTGACATTGGCTATTTGTACAAATAGTTATACTTTAAACTGTCCTTAAAATCTAACAAAAAAAAAAGTCTTACCTACTGTTGTCTTCTACTGTCTCTCTACTATAACAGAATGCCTGCCCTGTCTTCTAGCTTTGCCTTAAGTCACCAGTTAAGGGGGTCATCTTCCTCTCATTTTCATTTTCCACAAACAGACCTAACATGTCCCAGTATTGTACACTTCAGTATCTGTTTCCTCAACTCTTGGATTTGAGGCTCAGTCACCATGTGTAAGCTTTTTTTCCTGACTTGAAGTGTTTTAGCTGTAACTGAGAAATCTCCAGAAAACGAAATAGTTGATAATCAACTACAGCCGAAGCAATTTTCAGTTTCGGACTACTTCTACATTCAGCCCTAGAGTAATAGGTGCATAAAAGAAAATTCCACTGAAAAATATCTTTCAAACTGAAGAAAACTAGTCTCAAATAAAAATTGAAGGAGGAGATACACTATTTTGGAGCTAGAGGGTTGTTTGTTTGTTTGTTTTCATGCTATTCTTTAGCAAAGCATTCTTTTCCAGATAGGGAAATATTGATGGTTTGATGTTTTCTAAGTTCTTATGTTCCTGTATCAAGCATCGTATTTCAGAGTGGTTGCTAACACTGCCTGTTTGAGCAAGGCTTGGATAATTCTGCTATTCATAGCATTATTACTGTTCATTCTTCTTGAGTTTCACTAGCTGTGTTGGGGAAAGATAGATTTGAGTTTTTCTTAACTCTTTTGGTCTTCAGGGAAACAAAGCTGTCTATAATTCTTTGATCTGGTCTTAAATTCATTCGTTACATATTTTTGTTGATCTTGATCTGTCTTTTGAATGCAGCATGGACTACTAAACAAGCCTGCAACATGGTTTCTTGCAAGTTAAATTCTGGGCACCCCAGTTCAAGAACGAAAGCATTCCTGAACTGGAGCTACTGGAGAGTCCAGCGCAGAGCCACTAANGGCACCCCAGTTCAAGAAAAAGCATTCCTGAACTGGAGCTACTGGAGAGTCCAGCGCAGAGCCACTAAGATGATTAAGGGCGTGGAGCATCTCCCTTATGAGGAGAGGCTAAGAGAGCTGGGTCCTTTTAGGCTGGAGAAAAGGAGACTGAGGAGTGACCTCATTAATGTCTATAAATATGTAAAGGGCTGGTGTCAGGAGGATGGAGCCAGGTTCTTCTCAGTGACATCCAGTGACAGGAGAAGGGGTAATGGGTACAAGCTGGAGCATAGGAGGTTTCAGGTAAACATAAGGAAAATTCTTTTCATGGTGAGGGTGACAGAGCGCTGGAACAGGCTGCTCAGAGAGGTTGTGGAGTCTCCTCTGGAGTCATTCAAATCCCGAATGGATGAGTTCCTGTGTCACCTAATCTAGGAGAACCTGCTTTAGCAGGGAGATGATCTTTTGAGGTCCCTTCTAACCCTTAACATTCTGTGGTTCTCTGTAATACTGGTTTTCAGAAAGGTAGCCTGTGTTTTACCAGAGACTGTAGACCATGGGAGAGAGAGACTTAAGTCTCACCTTATTACTGATTTTTTAAGTCTCTTGTCTTGAGCATCTCTTTGACCTGGAAACACCCTGCATGTCAAGTTGGTATTGGATTGGGCTAACTGAGGCCATGCAGTGATTGTGTTATTTTGCTGCCATTCCTACACATGAATGGTCTGAAAACAAAGGTGGAGATTAAAAACCATATTGGGTAGTGCTGCTCAAGAAGACGACAGAGGCACAGTTGTGTTAAGCAAAGGTAGTTTGTACTGGTTGTTTCTCAGTTTGAGTTGGGCAGCTTATCGTGAGTAGTGTGACCCTGGGTGTCCTCACGAGTGGCACTGGTAGATCACATTTCAAAAATGAGTAAGTCAAAGACATTTCAAAAATAAGTAAGTCTGATGGATAGCAAAGTCAGTGTGGTGATTGCTGGCATGGTTCAGTACATACAACTTCCAAAGTCAGAAAGGGGCAGAAGTTTTTCTGTTGCCTGCATTTTATTTTTTTTTTTTTTTTAGTTTCCTTGGAGGCCACTATGGCCCATGCTGGAGTGCAGGAGTCTTACTTAGCTCCAGATAGAAGGCAGATATGGTCAGTTGTTTTATTAAAACTCCAAAGTGGATTTTGTTTACAACATTTTTAAGTGGTGGTTGATTAAACTGCTGCAATTTTGCAGATTCAGAACATTGTTAAATGTGTGTAAGCATACAGGGTCATCTTAATGATACTCAGTGTTCACAAGCTAGAAATAGAAAATATTTAGCTGACTTCTCTGGTTCCTAAGGAGAGACTTGAGATAGTTTGAGTTAATAGAAAGCAATTACTGACACCCATTGTCACCTGTCAGGAGGTCGAAGTTATGTTGGGTTTTTGTTGATATTTTCAGAGATTATTAATTTCTTTCCTCAGTCTTGGAGGATGATTAGGAGTAGCTGGCATCTGGAAGGTTTTACTGGAAAGTTGAGATTAAAGGAGCTACAGAATATGACTTGTAATAATTGCCATCAACTACAGTAACATCAGGTGGCTGATTAAATGCCTTGTGTAACTGTTGTGATGTGACATATTGTACATAGTCAGAAGTGCAATTCATACATTGTTCTGTTAGTTTTGTTTCCCTTGGACCTGTCCCAGTGCTCTGCTTTGTTTTTGAAAACTCATTGACCTGGAACTATGCATAATTGCGTTTTTCCCCTTTTCAAGTACGGTGTATGTAGTAGACCATACTATTCACAAAGCTCAATTTATTATTTTTTTTTCTTTTCTGTCCTACCTGGCTTGCTTTTACAACTATTGATATGTTCAATTTCCACAGAAAGTTGCAGGTTATCTTGCACTTTCCTATATGTTTGCACACACCTTAATGAGCTCTTTCTTGTTGTTGCCAGGGATGATGCGCTGAGTCATTTCCACGAGAGGCTTCTGTACCACTCTGAAGCAGGAATACGTTAAAGAATAAAAGGTGTGAGGGTGCACCAGTGTTTCCTCGCTAGAAAGCAAACCCCCAAGTGAACATATTGAAGATTTCTAGACTTGGTGGGATAAATATTTCTACCTCCAGTTTTATGAATACTGCTAATTATGGCTGTGGAACTCTGTTTGCTGCTGCTGCTGTTTTGTGGAAGTACTATTTCAGAGGTACAGCCTATATACAAACCACCTCCTGGGACTTTGGATTTTGGATTTGTACCAGCCAAGACGTATGATACAGGTGCATACCATGAACCTGGGCCAATAGGGATTTTGTTTAAAATAGTACATGCATTCCTGTACTTAGTGCAGCCAAATTCTTTTCCTCAAGGTAAGCAGATATGCTTTTTTTTTCTTTTCTTTTTTTTTTTTGTATAATGTGTTCATGCTATTGTAGATACCAAAACCATAATCTGGAAGTAAATGATGTGATGGGCTTTGTTAGTAACACGTGTTGCAGCTTAGAAGTGTGTGAAGTTCCATATAAAGTAACATTTTTCTGCTAAGTGTAGTGAGGGGGAGGATGTTAATGGAATGGTGAAATTTCACAGAACTTTGCTTACATATCTCAAAGCTGTCACTGAAGCATTTAAGGCTTCATTTTTTCTTGGGTATACTCAGAAGCATGAGATAGGAGTATAGCATAAACTGCTTTATATTTAATGCTCAATCTGTAAGAGAGATCTCTCTGTGATTTATATCTTATGATAAACAGCCAGGTGATTAATTGAATGTGAGGTTTAGCCTAGGAAATGGAAACTTAGCAATTAAAAATAAATTTCATTTGTTTCCATGTCTGTGTGTCCACAGCCAGGTTTTATGTAAGGGTAGTTCCATTACATAGCCATGAGTGATTTCTTGTTCCTTTGTAAACTGTCAGGACTTGAAACAGCACTTGTTTTACTGAGATTTTTTTTCATTCTTTTCCTACTAAGTTATCCCTTCTTCTGAAAGAAAAGTTAAGATATCGCAGAAGTGTGAGCTTATTGAGGCTGCGTACATTAAAAGGTGCTCTTGCAACTACCACATCTACAAACACAGAGTTTCCAGCAACTGAACTTTCCGACATGGTTTTTGTTTCATCTAGATATTAATAGAAAATGTGTTTGTATAATAGTGGCATTTAAAATTATACTGAAGCGAAGCTTTAATAAAATCCAAGAATGGATTTGGTTTGTTATTGATTCCTTTTGGTGGTTTAGCTGTAACTGTGTATAAAAGGTGTTTGCGTTATTTTGTAGTGCATCTATCAATTTGTTTATCAAAACCTTTAGTAGTTTAAAGTATTCAATAAATTCTTCAGTCACGTGGGGTATACACAGGTGTATGGTACCTCTGAACTATTACTTGCTTGTATTTTTGACATTTCTTCAATAGCTGTAGAAGAATGAGCTCAATGAATTTAAATGAATTAATTCTATCTACACAAGTGCCTGGAGTCCCAGCTGTTAACCAGGAGAGCCAAATCCTGGCCTGTTCCTTGCATGATCTGTCTTCTGAGCAGAGCTTACCCAGGTGTAATGAGGGCAATTGCATGAAGCTCACAGTAGTGTCACCTCTTGGAGGAACTGTTTCTAGATACCTCGGCATTTGTGGCTTCCTTATTTCTGTTAAATAGGCTGATGAACTATTTGCCTCTCTGTGAGACCTAATATGCTAGGGATTGTCATCTGCATTCAACTCTTAGAAACAGACCGTTGTTCTGCCTAAAGCCCCACTTGAATGTTTTATTCTCTTATGATTGTGGAAACTTGATTTCAGTGAGATGTTTACTGTGTCTTTATATTGACAGGAATTCAGTCTGTAACCTTGTCAGATTTAATATTTTGTATCCTAAGCATGTAAATAATCTACTATAGAATTTACAATGAAGATTATAGTCCTGTGGGACTGCTTGTAGTAAGCTCTGCATCATGTAGGTGGTGTGAAATCCAGCATTAAAGAGAAAGACATGCAGAAGTAAATCAGTTATTCTTAGCTTTAAAGCTTTGAATTTTTCATATCTCTCTTTTCTTACTTGCAGATACTTTTTGCTAAATCAGTTATTTTTAGAAGTTTGGCTTTTATTATTTACATTAGGTGAGGTCCTTCTCCCATGCTCCCACATACCTCACTGCAAAATACAGATTTGAAGGATCATGTCGGTTTGAGTCATACCATTTAATTGGTTAATCCCCATAATCTCTTTGCCATATGCTGTTCTATTTTCACATTCAGCGTATTAATGATATAGTTACATATTTGAGATTATTTTTTTAAACTGCCAACTTGAAATAGAGTTAATTCTGATTCAGAGATGAAAATAAACATAATCACAAATGGGCACAGAAAGCAAGCTTTTTGATGCTTCTAACTCAAAACTCTGTCATTCCAGTTGGGGTGGTGCTTCAGAAGAGTTAGCTCCAGGTTGATGGCCCAGTGTATTGCCTCTAACCATAACACAGTGGAGAAGTGCATGGGACTTGGCATCAGTTGCTTAGATCTTTGATCTTAGTAGCCTTTTATTTTTTCTTAATATTTGGAAGTACTTGATGTTTGGTTTTCTGATCTACTGTTAGTACTCTTAGCTGGGAGAAAAAAAAAAGTGACAGGATTGTTTAATTGCATGTAGACATTCCTGCCTTTGCAAGTTATCTTTGTGCTTGCAGTACTGCTCTGATGGAGCTCAGTAAGTTACAGTACAGCATTCATACTACTTCAGTCTCAAGTATGCCCTTCAGGAAGAAAGCTAGTATGAGCTCTATACTGTTATGATAAAGCAAAATATCTACTATATCAGCATCTTTGGGAATGTTGTTCTTAAAGTATTTGCATGCTGCTAAGCCTTAACATCTATTTAAATATTCTTATATGTTACTTAAAAGCTGAAAGGGATCATTTAATTTAAAGAAAAAAAAAATCAGTAATTTTGTAAGTTGGTTTTCTTTTTTCTTTTTCTTTTTTTTGAGTTAAATCTGAGTTGTTATTCACTTGCTTGTAAATTTGTTCATGCCATTGAGTTTGTGAACACACAACCTTAATTTTTGATTTAAGTCGTAAGTTATTAATGAGATTAAATTTAGTGCTTGCATAAAGCACAGTAAAAGAACCAGGGCAAGTAACTGTAACTTCTTATTTTTTTTTAATTGCTGAATCTTTATGACCATCACTGTGCCCTTTGCCTAAGGTAGGAAACTAGTTTAAAAAAGTGAACTAGGATATTTGATTGCAATGCTTCAGTGAGTGTAAATAGATTCTGCTTTTAACTCCACCAGTCAAAAACTTTTGTCCCCATCAGATGATGTACTGATGTAAATGGGATTTAACTTACTCCCAAGTACAAACTGTTATGCAGGGAAGCAGCCTCCACTTTGAGTTAATGATACACTGGAGTGGGTGAGACTGTGTTTGGTCACTGGTTTTCTACCTGAGGCTCTGCAGGTCAGTTTAATTTTTCTGTGCCTTGGGTTTCTCTATTTGTAAAATGGACTCGTCATGAAAATATGAAGAGTTCACAAAGGAAACAAGCTGGGAATAAAACTCCTACTCCTATTTTTAGGTGAAATAAGACAAAAACTTGGAGCCCTGTTTATGTTACTCTGCTATCCCTGAACATATTTCATGACAACTGTTGATGCATTTAGGTTAGAGTACAACTGCTTTGTGCCAGCTTCTGCTTTTTATTCTAGATAACCCTGTTTCCACTGAAGTAGGAATAAAACTTTAATGTAAAAAATAATGTAAAAAAAAAAATGTTGAGTGCAGGTACTTTCAGGGTCATAGTATGAAGGGCTAAATGTACTATTTGCCTGTGGGAAATACAAAGCTGATTTTTTTTGACCTGGACTGCACCTCGCAATTATTTCTGTTTGTGGACTCTCACTTGTTGAAAAGTTTGAGGGTAGGACTGAGGATCAGAACTTGACTAGTTTAATGCAAAATCCTATCAAAGTTCCTTTTTGCTCTTCCATTCTCCTCAGCTGGTCAAACTTCAAAGTAGCTACAAATTGTGGAGTTTACCAAATGAGCCTTGTGTTCCCTGTCTCAGCAGTTAATAGCTCACATCAGGGTATTCAGCAATTAAAATGTTTTAACATAAAAAACAAATAGCAGAACTTCATATGAAAATAAGCAGTATGCCTGACTTTGGTGCCAGGGAAGGTCATGGAGCACATCATCTTGAGTGGCATTATGCTTCATATACAGGACAATCAGGTGATGAGGCCCAGTCAGCATGGGTTTATGAAAGGCAGGTGAACCTGATCTCCTTCTATGACAAGATGACCCACCTGGTGGTTGAGGAAAAGGCTTGATGTGGTCTACCTGGACTTCTGTAAAGCCTTTGACACCATTTGCTGCAGCATACTAATGAAAAAAACCTATTTGCACATGGTTTGGATGGGCATACACTTTGCTGGGTAAAACCCTGTCAGGATGGCTGGGCCCAAAGAGTGGTGCCAAATGGAGTTAAATCCATCTGGCAGCCAGTCACAAGTAGTGTTCCTCAGTGCTCAGTATAGGGACCACTTCTGTTTGCAGATGACAGCAAGTTGGGTGGGAGTGCTGATCCTCTTGAGGGTAGGGAGGCTCTACAGAGGGACTTGGACAGACTGGATCCATGGGCCGAGGTCAATTGTATGAGCTTCAACAAGGGCAAGTGCTGGGTCCTGCATTTGGGCCACAACAACCCCAGGCAATACTACAGGCTTGGGGAAGAATGGCTAAAAAGCTGCCCAGCAGAAAGGCATCTGGGGTGCTGTTTGACAGGTGGCTGAATATGAGCCAGCAGTGTGCCCAGGTGGCCAAGAAGGCCAATGCCATCCTGGCCTGTATTAGAAACAGGGTGGCCAGCAGGACCAGGGGGGTGGTTGTCCCTCTATACTTGGCATTGGCGAGGCCACACCTGGAATACTGCATTCAGTTTTGGGCATCTCAGTACAAGAAAGACATTGAGGTGCTGGAATGGTTTCCAGAGAAGACCAGCTAAGCTGGTGAAAGGTCCTGGAGAACAAGTCATACGAGGAGCAGCTGAGGGAACGGGCTAGTTAGTCTGAAGAAAAGGAGACTGATGGGAGACCTTATCTCTCTCTACAGCTACCTGAAAGGAAGTTGTAGAGAGGTAGGCACTTGTCTCTTCTCACAGGTAACTAGTGGCAGAACATTAGTTCAAACATCTGTGACTGGACACTAGGAAAAATTTTTTCACTGAAAGAGTTGTCAAGGTGCTGGAACATGGTGCCCAGAGAGGTGGTTGAGTCACCATCCTTGAATGTGTTTAAAAGCTGTATAGATCTCATGCATGGGGATAAGGCTTAGTGGTGGACTTTGCTGTGGAGGTTTAATGGTTGGACTCAATGGTCTTACAGGTCTTTTCCAACCTGGATGATTCTATGATCTGTAGCTAGTATAGCCCTAACAGAAAATGCACATGCAAAACCCTGTTTTTGTAGGTGGGTTTGCTGAGCTCTTAAGATACTGATTTTTATTTTTATAATACAGTGTCTGTGTTGGACGTCAGGTTCTAAAGCAAATAATCAAAACCCTTATGACCTCCTCAGTTAAAAACTCAGTAAGTCAGAATTATTTTTTTGTGTGTGTAAACCTAACTTCTTTGTCTCTTTGCCTGTTTCTACCTAAGTTTTGCTTCCTTTTAGTAATAAATCTTCCATGCTCCCCTAGCAGAAAAATGCAGGTGTCCTGAGTGTTGCAGCATTTGAGCTAAACCCAGCTGTGCATAGCTTGTAACACCCTTTTGTTTTTAAACTCAAGACTTTCCCAGGAACATTGTATATGTCCGCACCAGCATGCCATGAAAGAGCTCTGACTTCACTTCTAACTGAGGTGCAAATGATGCACTCCAGCAACATGAGATACTGCTTAGGTACCCAAAGCAATTATTGACCTTTTAGAAAAACTTACAATGAATTGTGTGAGGTCTCAGTTTTAGATTGGGTGCTAAACTGCACTGATGTGATTACACTGCTTTTTTGAGCTAGTGTTTGACAGCTACCCCTGTACTGGTGGCTTGGTTTTCCTAAAGCTTATGTCCTGGAGCTGGCTTGGGAGGATTAGGTGTAATTGATAGTTCAGGAACTGAGAAGGTGGCGAGACCTGCCCTTTGGTAAGTTAGCTGTTAGACTGGCTAAGATTTATTGTGAAATGACAGTTTCAGTAAGCTGTAGAGTCAGTGCCTTCACCATATTCCTGTAATTAGTTGTTTTCCAGCATTGTGGCTAGAGCTGTGATGTGAATTTAAAGTAGTAGCTGTGTGTCAAAAATGCAGGTTTCAGTGTCAGAAGTTATATGTAGCAAGTAGTAGTGGTGGTGTCTTTTGGGTAGAACTGGGATAAGAAAGGGGACTTACAGTGCTCCTTTATTAATATGGTGTATGCATTGAAATAAATGTCTAGTTTCTAATGGTGGAAATATCTGGGCAAGATGGAGCAACAGGAAGAAGATGCAAGATAAATTAGTCTCTTCTTTTTTTCTGCCCACTCATATACATTTAAGGAGATAGTGTTCAAAAAATCATTGCTCATTTCATGCTGAGGAGTTGAGATGCTCTGCTTGATGACATACCCATGTAAACAAGGAACACTCAGAACATTTCTGAAGCAGATTTAAGGACTGCTTTTTTATTTTCTTAAGCATCAGAAGAGTAATTCCTTTTTCCCTGAACTGTTCCAAACTGCAGACTATCTAACAGATTGCTTGTCAAAAGGATTTTTGTGGACAGGGAGGAGACAGAGGTTTTAGGGCAAGGAGGCTTATACAGATTATCTACTAGGGGCTACCACAGAAAACTACTGTTGCAGACTGATGTCTCTGATGTCTTCCTGCCTGCTTCTTTTGGATTATGTAACAACAACAAAAAAATCTCTTGAAGACAGATATTATGTGGAAAATATGCAAGTCACTTTTTAATCAGTGTAGCATAGCTGATCATCTGAAAATCTTGCACTGTGCACACATCTGGAATCCTTTCTCTACAGTATCCTCAGTGCTTGCCCTGATCTGCTTTGATACTGCCTGCCAGCTGTGCTGGGGAGAAAAAACATGCCTGGACAGTAATTGGAAAATGACAGTCCAGCGTCACAATTTTGGCACTGTTAGGAGAGAAGGAGAAAACTAATGAAAATGAACCTCAAGCAGAGTTTGAGGGAGTTGGGTTACTTTCTGTGGGGAGAGTGTTGGGAAGTGGCATTACCGCAGATGGCTGTGGTAATAGGTTGGAGGGAAGGCGCCTCAAGCACTAATGCCTCTTGGAGACTAGATTATAATAATAGATAAAATTGGCCTACAGTTGTGTTGTATTGAGACTCAGCTCATATTTCCTAAACCTAAAATGCCTTCTAGTCCTTCCAAATTAGCCAGCTATGACCTTTCTGTCCTGGGAGTTTTTCATGGCAAATGGGTTGGGCATTTTCTACGTGAGGTACTGAGCGGGCTGAGGAAACCTCCTCATAGTTACAACATGGGCACTGCCAGGCCAGTGCTTGAAACTGTCTTGGCTCAGTCCTGTTTGTCTGTGGACAGTCATTGGAGTACAAGATAAAACCTCGGTGTGCAGGGGATGACTTCTGGGTGCAGCTATACTTTAGGGGTGCTGACTATAAGCAAGGGAAGGGTGGAAGGTACAGGATGATATGTGACAGAATGTGGCCTTGTTGTTTGTTTATCATTCTAGGTAAAGAAGCTTTGCTGATAGGGTTTGTTTATTCTAAAAGAAAAAAAGCGAAGGTACCACGTCCTCAAAATGCATGTATCTAGAAAATGAGTACCTCTCTGTGTGTGTTTGCATTGGGAGTGGGGGTGGTAATGGTAGATATGATGAATGTAGCATGGTGTCTGTGTACTAGCAATTACAGTAAAACACTGAATTAAGCTCTGTGAGCATTCAGTTTTCTTAACTTACTTAAAAAATTGACCATTCCATTTAGTATCTCTCAGCAAAGGGATGAGCACCTTGGGCATCAACTTGGTGAAAGCCTAAGTTTTGTCTTTCAGATGCCAGTGCACAATCAGTCAGAGTACACCATGTGAAGAAGGCAGTTCTTTGTGGTCCCCCCTCACTCTGTTAAAAGGAAAATCACTAAAAGGATAAAAGCTTACTTGAGATTTCCAGAGCATACCTGCAGCATCTTGTATGGTGAGAAGTGGGATGGAATAGGTTTTGGGGCCACCACATTCTCTCGTAATGTGTATCATGTGTGAACCTGTTTGAAAATTACCTGTGACTGCAGACATTTTATGGGATTTTTTAATGGAGCCACTCTACAGAAGCTCCATGATTTTCCTAGGTTAACAATGGCAGCTACTCTACAATCCATCCTTCCCTTATATTTAAATTTTACAAGCGTATCTATCCACATAGTGTTGAATCTCATTCTCTTTTCTAACTTGTGGATTGTGGAACTGGCAGGGAGAGAGGGATGTCACTGAACTTACTGGAATAATGTTTTCACAAGCTTCTAAGAGACCTCTCAATTCCCTCATCATCTTGACTCCTGTAAAGTATTTTGAGTTCATCATGTGAGATACTGTTTGGATACTGTCTGCTCTTGGAAAAGCAGTCATTTGACTTTCTCTTTTCTTTGTTATAGACCATTATAATTAGATGACAATTGCATAGCCCATTCATATTTTGTCTGGCATTTTGCTTACATTGTCATTTACAGTGCAGCAGACTCCAAGGCTTTCTCAATGATGGCTTTTTCTTGACTTAGGTCAGCCAAAGTAATAAGAATTTGATAGATCTTTTCAAGAAATCTTTCCATGGTCCTCATAGTCAATATTCAATTACATTGAAAATTGCAAGAGTTATAAAGTTTTTCCTTTTTCTCCTTTTTTGTTTTTTTCTTCTCAAGATGCTTTGTGTAATTTTTAGATGTTAACAAAAGTGACACTTTTTTCTAAGTGAATATGAATTATTCAAAAGTTGCTGGAGCAAAATAAATGTCAGTTTTAATTCTGGAATTTGTCATCCTTTTAACAGTATTACATCTTTCCATATAGGCATTAAAATTTTTGAGTATACTGCTTCCATTTCCATGAGTGAGTTATCTTCTTGATAGAAGGGAAACCAGCTGCCACAAAAGCCAGCTACTGTGGTTTAAGCTGACTAATCTATCAGTGTACACATGTTAGTGTAAGCCTAGCAGTTACAGAAAAGCCCCACAAACCTGCTTTAGCACTTTTTTTGTGATGTGCAGATATATTTCTTCTCATCTAAAATTAAATTAAGACCTATGTTGCATTGTAACATAGTCAAGATCTTTCTTTTTTTTCTGGAAATACATCAAATTATTTTATTCTTGTGAACTTCAAACAGTTACTACACTTGTGAATGTGAGTATTCTTAAATGCTACTATGTATTGCTTTGGCTGTTTAACTTAGCAGAAAGATGCCTGTGTGTACCTGTAAAGAATACAAGAAATACAAGCTTGAAGCCTGGTGAGCTTTCTTCAAAGTAGCAACCTTTACTTTTGCTTTGATTTTTTGAGTGAGGTAGTGAACTCTGCAGTACTTTGAACCAATATGTGTGAGACGGTTATCAAACAATGTGGAAAACTGGGGCCCTTGAAAATTGGGAAAACAGAGAGGGGATTCTGAGTAATCTCAGTGAAGCTGCCAGAAAGCCAGTCACTGGGGCTAATTAAAAGCTGGTATCAGCAGGGCTCTGGTATGTCATCACCAATTATTTGTGTCCATGTTTCTAATAAATCAACTTATGCAATATAAGAGAGGATTTTCTGTGCTTTCCTCAGTTTGCAGGAACTCCTGAGGAAAGGAGTAGGAAGAATGCCGCTGTTCATAGAGTCTATTTACTACTTTGATCAAACTTACCAGTCCAATATGTCTGCACAAGATACACTATCAAGAAGTTGCTCAGTCTGTGCAGTGTGCTAAAGCAGACAAGCATTTACAGTGTACCAAGTTAAAGCTTTGCCCGTAATCTGTTGTAAATCCTTACCAGATGGTGGCCTAGGGAGAACTTTAGGTAGCTGTTGCAAACAAAGTGGCAAAAAATATCTGCCATGGCACAATGTGCTACAGAAGTTTTGTTGCCTTCAGAAAAAGAGAGAACACAGTTTCCGCGTGAAATACTTCTTCAAAGCTTTCTACTTGACTTTGTGTCTGCATGATATATGCAAATTTATTGCAGCTTCCTAAGCAAAGATTTTTCTAAAGATTTTTCTCTTTTTGTTGTTCGTCCAAATCTTCAACAAGTACAGAACTTTCTTTGTAGCAAAGAACCCTGCAAAGGTTATTTTCAAAGGAGAACTCTTTCATTCTGGGTGTCCTATAACAGTCAATATTGTGGTGAATTTCTTTTTTTCTTTAAACCTTTTTCCTGACCAGGCGCTTTAGTGTTATCTGCGTGCGTTGATGGAAAGCAGAATGTGTCTAAACAGAAAATGTGACTGCACTAAAGTAATAAACTCTTTTTTGGGACATCTCTAAGGTGTGCAGATTTTCTGTGTAAGTCTTAAATTACCTGTTTGGTCTTTCTGACTAATAACCTTGAAGATGAATTTATAAAACTTCATTACTTTTTCCATATTTTGGGGAAATTAGAGAACTTTCTGTCTGCACAAATAAATTTCACGGACTGTTACTACTTATCTGATCCACTGCTGTATAATTTATTCTGTGGATCAGTGGTATTTTCTGTCAGGAAGGGTGCAAAGAGGGTCTTTTTATTTCATGTTCTGGTTACTGTAGCCTGCTCATTCAGAAGATATTGCTGCTGAGCAGTTCCTCTTCTTTGTGCAATTGGTCCTATCCATGCTCTGGTTCAGGCTCAACCTGTTCAGACCACTCCTGCAATTTCAATCCTGCTGATAGCTGTTGATCTCTTTATTGCCTACTTCATATTGTATCTCTACCCCCTCTTATATTGCCCATCACTGTGTCCAGTATAAGCCAAGGCTCATTTGTAGGTGCTCCTTTTAATTATCAATAAAGCAGTATGTGCTTTACAAGTCTGCCAAGACCTTAAAAATGCATTTCCAGTGTTTTTCTTTGTGTCATATTGTGTGTTACTGGGTTTTGAAGCAGAGTCATAGTACTGTAGGATAAGCTTTTGGTCAGCATGTAAAGAGCGCAGATAAGAGAATGGGCAGAGGTGGTGTTGATGAGAGGAAATGGCATACTGAAGGCAGAAGAGGATGAAAAGACTGGTGGTTGTAGTAGAAGAAATGAGAAGTTAGAATATTTAAGCAATTTAGTATGTTTTGGGGTTGTTTTTTACCTCCATTCAAACAAGTTCTTTCAGTAACTGTAGAATAACAGGTTCTAGAGCTGCTTTTTGCATGCCAGTGTTGAGGTATAGCAACAAGGTTCCTTT
>VWZY01003204.1:568315-674302 GCA_013399075.1 Chloroceryle aenea
TCCAAGATTATAGTTTTTGCACTTTATTTTTAATGCAGGTAAATAAACAGGTGATTAAGCAGAGAATTTTCTGTCACCATCTCTACAGTGTAAGCAGGTGGTCTTTTGTGTGGGCTTCAGAAGTGAGGTAAGGTAGGTATTGCTTAGGAGTTGCACTTGAGGAAGAAGGTCAGAATGGCCTCTTGCGAGGAGTGGGAGGGTGGAAGCCAAAGCAGCCTGATATTCCCAGTAACTCAAGAAAAAAAAAAAGGGAATTGTATAGGGAGATAGTTTGTTTAAAAATTGTGGGGAGAGTGTGTTTCTTTATGTGTGGGTGGTTTGGGGGGGGGTTGTTTGGGTTTGGTTTTGGTTGGTTCGGTTTTTTTGGAGACAAGGGTTGGCCTCAGTCTGTCTGAGAGAGTCATAAAGAGGTGAGTTCAACCTTTTGAATCTGGAGCTGGAAAGGAACAGTCTAGATTAGACGAGTTAAAGTTTAGTCCACATCTGTGGACTAAAGAAGTGGTCTCTTGTGTGGGAAGTGGGAAGATCTTGTCACTTCTGAGACTTTCCACTGGGGATACAGGTGAGTTTTCTTTTTGCTCTGCAGAAAGAGGACAGATAGCACAGGGTGAGCAATGTGGTGGGACCCTCTGTGCACCAGTATGTGTG
This sequence comes from Chloroceryle aenea, assembly GCA_013399075.1. NCBI lineage: Eukaryota > Metazoa > Chordata > Aves > Coraciiformes > Cerylidae > Chloroceryle > Chloroceryle aenea. Next base: position 568,964 of record VWZY01003204.1, read on the forward strand.
GTGAATTCTTTGGCCATCAACATGACTGAGTTCCCACCTCGCTCTGCAGTGGAATCAGAGCCAAGTGATCTCTGTGCAATTAGAGACAGTAAGTGTGAGCAGAGCTGTTGGGTTATTGTGTGGTAGTGAAGAGAAGGACCCTGATTTACATGTTGAAGAAGACCTCTTCAGTGGGAGCTAAATTTGACCATAGTAAAGGCTAATGACTAGAGACTTTCTAACATTGGAGAAGCAACCAAGGCCCTGCTCAAGTCCAAGCGAGTAGTTCAAAAAGCCAATAAACTGAACTTGCAGCAAAACTTGCGATAAGATAGTTAGAAGATTTTTTTATCTTGGATGGTACGTCTGAGAGGTTAATATAGCTTTTCTGGTTTCCTTGGACTTACAAGAGTTATTCAGTAGTCTGAGTCGTAATTAGGGGGAAAAAATCACGATTGAAGTAATTTAAATTCATTAATTTCAGACTAATTACTGCTACTTATTTGTGACACTAGATGTGGTCTAACTGACCCATATTCAGAGACACTGAACTGTTCAGTGTGTGTGTGTAGTCCGTAGACTGTTATAGAGAAAAGAGAGTGGGGTGAAATACTATGATACGCATTTCAATGATAAAGCATTCAAGCAGTTATTAATTTATCAGGTGTATTATCTGTGTAATGTTCCCCCTTTATTTTGAAAAATCTCCATTCAGTGCAATATGAATGCCTCAGTCATGGTTTGTATGGTTTTCTTGAAGTCCTTTTTGGAATAGAAGCCTAATATATCATATTATTCATAAAAAAAAAAATTAATTTCTGGCATAATTTGATTAATGCTGAAGTTGCATTATAACTGAATGGGCTCAATGGAGTTGAGTGAAGATGAAGCATGGCATTCCCAAAGGTTTTACTCCAACTGTTTTCCTGTCGCCTAGATTTGAAAAGCTTTCTTGGCAGTAGAATTTGTAGCTAATTTATGTTGCTACTTAATAGCTTGTTTTTAAATGGCTATTATTTTTGCTAACCCTTTTTGTAGAGCAGCTCTAAGAAGCAAGCCTGGTGCTAACCTCGTTTTCTTGTCGAATAACGAGATATTGAGCGTATGTATGCAATATGCATGTGATGCAGCAGTTGATGACTATGTTTCCTTAACCGGGGCTCCTCAGAGGCACTTAATATTTCATCACAAATTGCATTGGTAAATTAACAGTTCATCTGGCTAGCTAGATTTACTAGGGCAGATGGCATTTCGAATGTGTGATGAGAGCAGGAAGGAGACAGAGTGAAGCAGTAATGTAATTATCCGTGCAAATGAGCCTCACAAGGTAAATCTCTTTAACCCCCGTGATAAAATGTGTTCTGTGCTAAAGCCTTGGATTACTGGTCCTGTGAAACAATGTGTGCATCTGGTCAAGACAAGATTTTGGAAATAATCCCGTTAATTTGAAAATAAAGGACACCACTTTTTATCACACCTTCCTAACACTTTTGTATTTGAAACAGAAATCATCTTGAGGTGGTACTTACTCTACCAGTAATGCAGAAGAGAGTTGTGTGGAGTTACTTTAGCTCAGCTTTAAATAAAAACTCATCTGAATGCTAAGGATGAGATGTTTTAGCTGGGGAGGAAAGGTACTTCATAAAAGTAAGCCAAAAATCTCAGGCTGAATTAAGTGTGAGCTGTGTTTCTTCACGGGGCTACAGTGAACAGAGCAGCCATATGTGAAAACATAATGCTCATGTTTGCACAGTACCTAGCACAGGATGTTGCCCTGATTAACCTTTAGGTGCTGCAGTAGTAGTTAGGAGTACTATCAATATGCATAAAACCCAATAAAATCACAGGATAGCTCGTATTGGAAAGAACCTTTAAAAATCAGCTGGTCCAATCCCCCCTTTAATGAGCAGGGAGATTCTGCAAAGCCACTAAGGCAGGCATGTTTGTGCTTATAGATGTGTGGGTGAGTAACTGCAGGTAAGCTCACATTCAGTTATAGCCACAACTATTTTTCTGTGGTAATATATGACCCACATTTCCTTTGAAATGAATTAACCGGGATTATGTCTAATCCAGTTGTTACTGAAGGCTGTTGAAATAGTAAATTCATGGCAAAGACCGGTCAGTCACTGCATGCTGCCTGGTGAGAAAAAACACCCTGAAGCATCGTGTTACTCATGAAAAATCGTTGCAAAGTAATATAAGTAGTAAATCTTTATTCAGCAGGGAAATCTCACATTCTGGATAATGAAGGGTAAAAATGGACTGCGTAATAGTGGCTGTTGTGCTGTGTATAAAACCTGTATTGTTCTCACTGTTTAACTTATTCAATCCACGTGGGAACGTTTTCTACCTATTTTCAGGCTTTCTTGTTTGTTATAAGTGTTTTAGTTTCTGATGAATAGGCTTTAGACACTCTACATTTCAAAACCACATTGAAAATGATATATTCTGCCTTAGTTTAACATAGTGTGTTCAGGCTGATTTCTGTAATTGTTTTTTTAATATTTTTTGACTGGAAGGCCATAAATTACAGAAATAATACAAATAAAAGCCATGAATCAAGAATATTCTGAGAAATGTATGCATATCACAAGTAATCAGAGCAGTTTTGGTGTGTTCTGTTGTTTTGTTGGGGGTTTTGGTTTGTGCGTGTGTGTTTGTTGTTGGGTTTTGTTTAAGTATTGCATGTTCTCCTTAAAGATACTCAAATTCTGACTGGACATGGCCCTGGGTTTCCTGTTGTGGATGACTCTGCACTGAGCTGTAGGGCTGAACTGGACAATCCTGGGGGGGGGTCCCAGCCTCAACCATCCTCTGTTTCTATTGAGTAGTTTTACGTATGCATGCACGTATGTGTACAGATATCCATAGCTATAGATGTGTGTATAGATGTATATAAAACTGGATGCAAAATGATTCTTTGTTTCATTTAAATTTATGATAAGGACAGACACTCAACTAGAAGAATGGGTAAAAACTTTTCAACTTTTATTTAACAGGAAAGTCTAATGCTATTACAAATTTTATCTTGTACCAATTCCCAACAGTAGGAAATGTATCAAAGGAAGCTTCTGTCAATAATAAAATGTAGCTTTCCTACATGATTCCTGGCAGTGCTTTTGCTCCTTCATCAAATAATAAAAAGTCAGCATGGTTGTAGGATAACTTTGAAAGATTTTAGGTCAGAAGGGACCGATGGAGGTCATTGGATCCAACCCTTTTCCACAGCAAGATGGACCTGAGTTAAGATCAGCATGAAAGCAAAGGCCAGTTGCTGGAGACTCTTCTGCTCCGCTTCAGAGCAGCAGCAAGGAGTCAAGGAGGGTGATGCCGCAGGGTCCTGGGCAGTCAGCTTCTGTGTTTGATCGTGCACACGCAGATGGTCAGAACTGCTTCGTGCCATTACCCATCACAGAAGCTGCTCCTTTTCCTCCCTTCCCATCGTATTCTGATAAAAGCTGGTAGAAATTTCTCTTTAGCAGCTGTTCTGTGGTGTGTTGTCACACAATACAAAGTGGTTGAATAAATACGTAGATGAGTTATTTCAGTCCTTTTCTTCTCCTGCGTGCTAAAAGACATTTAGCTATAGAGAAAATTCCTTTCATTATGTATTTTCTTTTGCACTGATGCTTCTTAAATTTGCTTATTTTTAGGTGTGTCGATAGAAGGAAGATTTCTTTCTTCTTGTTTATAACAGCTCACATGAATTACATTTTTTTTGGGTTTCCCCAGTTCTAACTCACTTGGCCGTACACCTCTTTGCCACTGAAACTCCCAGAGATGTGGATGGTGCCTGGGATGCTCCTGATAGAGAGAGGATTCCTGGTCCCTGCTCGTGAAATGCTCTTTCCTTTGTCTGTCTCATCACTCTCAAAGTGCAGAGCTCGAAAGGATTTACAGGGATGTAACTCTTTTGTTTGTCCCAGGTGCTTTTATCTTGCACGTGGTTTAGGTTTACTTCTGTTACTGTGGGATCCAGCCTTATGTTCTAGCATATGTATGGTTGTTCCAAAATGAGTTTGCCTCACCTTAGAGAGCCCTTGATCATCTACTTCTAGCACTCTTTCTGCATTTTAGAATATACTTCACCTTTGTGGATGATTTGTGGCTTGACACTCCTGTGATATGTTGACAGTTTTTTATATTTTTTTTGCCAGTCTTGCTAGCTGCAGCTTCCTTGCAGGGAATATCTCCCATGCAGGGAATATCTCCCTTGAAACAGCAGTTGTTGCCTCACCGTTGTGTGTTTTTCTTCCTTGGACGTACTTTTCTGTGATGAGCTCCTTCAGATCTCTTCAACTTGCAGATCCATGAGTTTGTGTTCCCTCTGCAGGGTGCTGGGGAGAGAGGACTATAGATGCTGTTTGCTTAGGGGTTTGTTTTCCCGAGCCACATACAGGTTTAGAGAGGTGTGAGATCACAGCCCCTGTGAACTCAGTGAAGGTGTTTCATGAGTGCTTCAATAAATTCTGAGAGGGCTTGGAATTTTTGGGAGATGAACCTTTACTGACCTCCAGGATAGGTAACTTACTAGAGTTTTTTGTCAGGTATGCTGAATTGCATGTGGGAAGACTAACAATGGGGCAATAGTACCATGAAGTCCAGCTCTGTATGAACATGGGGGGTTCACTCCGTATGAACAGAGTGCTTCTTCTTGAGTTGTAGTGTGGTCCTTTATAATGTGCTACCTCTTGGTCAGAGGAGACCAGGTCAGTCAGTCATGTGTCCTGAACATCCAAACACTGCTGATTGTACACGGGCTAGAACAGAGCACACTTAGCTGCTGATGCCTCTCTGAGGCAGAGGGTCTGCCAAGATGAGGGTTCCCGTCTTCAAATGCAGTGTCACAGAAATGACCAGGAGCCAGAGTTCCCAGCATAATTCCCATAGGGTAGGCAAAGCTGTGGTAAAGAGTAGGCTGATGGTGTCCCAAAATGCAGATTTGTTCATTGCAGCTGCTGTGGTTTACCAAGAGAAGGTGGTGTGGTGTAATGGTATTTATAATGTTAAGTGGCACTATTTGTGTTAACTTTCTACTTTCTTTTATTGGTGGTTGCTGTATTTTTTCTGTATTGTGGTAAGATAGAAATGAGTGTGTTAGATGGGGCGGCATGCACAGTAAGTTGGCACATGTTAGGCTCTCTGATTTGTTTGGGATAATGCTGGCAATATGAGGGCCTTCTTCCTTGTACCATTCAGTCAAGAAGTCATTATTAACATGCTTGGTTCTCATGTTATTTGTTTAATTCTGTATGCATGTATGTTCTTGTCATATATATGAAGCAAAACTGATGCTCATAACTTTATTCAAGTAATTGATAAGTTTGTGATTAACCTTTAATAATGAATGATGCTATGGTGCAGAGGATGACTTTGGAAAAACTGTCTCTGTATTTTGGTAGGAATTGAATTGATAGATAATCTGGTTATTATCTTTTGAATTCATAAAATATACAGTTGATTAAAAATATAGGTTCTAGACAGGTTTATGGAAACATGTGCTTGACCATCCTGTTTGTCTGTTCTTAATTTCATCTTGCCTACCTAACAATAGAATTCATACCATCCTCTTTCTCCTGTTATTATTTATGTTGTTTAAAACTGAAATATTCTTGCTTATTTTCAGATCTAATCAGAAAACTAGCACAGCAGAAGTTTGGAAATACACAGGGCGATTATCAAAAGGTAAATTGTCTGTGTGTACCTGCATAAAATAATGAAAACGATGACTCTGAAATTCAGTTTTGTTTCTAAAATAGGAAATAGTATTTTAAAGTTACGACAGCATAATGGAAGAATGAAATTTATGGATGATGTGTCTGATGGCTTCCTACAAAATTTGGGACCAAAACATTTCCAAATGTATTACAAAGAAAATTTCGTAAGCCCCTGTAAATAAGCTACGCATAGTTAATCTCACTTAAGTTCCAGCTGTAATATGATTGTGATGTCTGTTGCACAAAGATTGAGGGCTCTTTGTATTGAAAAATGTGCTTAGAGTCTAAGACCCATTACTGCTCAGCTCTCGTGTTGGCTTTAGCTATTGTTTCTCAAAGAGCTGAATTTACATGCTGGTTCAGTGCCTTTGTAAAACAAAGTTTCCATGTCCTACTTATATTTTAGTTTACATAGTGTGCTAATCACATCAATGATATTTTCTGTTCTCTCTTTAGATCTGTGATTGTCCTGTAACAGTGGAAATTTGTAGGGTAGTTGGTAGTAATCAAAAATAGAATGTAATGTGGATCTGACTGTAGGCTGTTCTCAGGGACAGTACCCCATCTTTGAAACAATGGCACTGTTTGAGTTGCTGCAGTAGGAATCTTAACCAGGACCATGCAATGGACATGTTACTTCATGTGAGCTACTTCCTTAGAGTCCTTGCAGTGTGATATACCTGTCAGGAGGATGAGTATGGACTCTACATACAGGAACTGAGTTATTTCCTTGAGTCATGATGACCTGAATGATCTTGAGGGGGGAAAGCCTTATGCTTCTGTATCTTCCTGACCATGAGCCTGTCACTCCAGTAGTCTGAAACATCTGCATGATGTTGACCGTGTGGGTATTTTTGTTACGCTGCATGAAGCGGCTCTTGCTGATCCCATATGCTTGTATGGTGGTGCTCTGTATGAGGGGGGCATCTTAGGTTGTACCTGCACACCTCGGGAGGAAGGTAGGGTGTACTTGGCAGATTCTTTGGACAAAACCGTAAGTGGTATATGTGAGTACAAGGATAGTATATAATATCTAGCATCTACTGTGTAAGGCATGAGAAATTTGAGACTAATGACAGCTGTAATCCTATGGAAACGCCTATTAAAATACCTTGTGATTATAGAGTAGCAATACAAGATTAGGTGTGCATAGGAAGTAGAACAGGTATAGGCCGTTTATAGGCTCTAATTTCAACCTAAATACAATGCAAAACTTTAAAACAAATTTGCAAAAGGAAAATGTGCCAAGACTGGAGTCCCTCAGAAGACAGAAGCATCAGTGAGAGGTCGTTGTGAAGAGGCCTGCATGGCTGAAGACGTGCCCCTGGAGGAATTTCCATTGGGGATAGAGAAGGGTGAAGGTCACATAGAAATGTTGCCTGTGGTTTTGATCTCTCGAATTCAGAGAGAATGAAGTAGGAGTAGGATGGGTTCAGAAAGTGTGTGTTAGGATGATCTAGGAAACACACAGGTCATCAGAAGAGACTGAAAGTGCTTATTTTGCTAAGCTAAGCAATTGGTAAGGGAGGTGATGACTCTTTATAAATATATACGGAGAGGAATCACCAGGCAGAAAAAAAACCCTACTATTTGGGCAAAAGATGGTGCTGTCACAGAAGCAAAGGGGCAGAAAAGGGCCATGCATATATCCATATAAGACAACTCCCTAGTTCACCAAGCACTGGGAACAGCCCTTCAGTAGCAAGAAAATCATCTGTTTCTGATATTTATCCTGTTAAATTTCTACTGGCTTTCCTCTGTATCTTTATTTTTTTTTAATTTATTTGTAAAATGTGTTACTGACTCAGGAGGTCCTTCCCATTTCTGTCCTCCATGTCTCTGTGTTCCCAGTTGGACTCTTACACCAACGTCATCCCATCCCCTGTCAGGGCCGGCAATCTGCCAGGACAACCCAGCAGCTGAGTGCAGCTGCTGTGCCTGCTCAGAGGGAGCCAGCTCATTGCTGCTGCCATTGCTTGACTTCTGCTGGGAGATGTGCTTGTTTAAAACATTCATAATCATACTTGGTACTAGATTTTTAAGGGAGGGTAAGCATTTCTTTTCCTCCCATTGGAAGTATAGTTCCAAATACAGTTTTGAACATCTTAAGCATATAGTACAGTAAAAACTTCATAAAGATGTGTGTGATGCTGAAAAAAAATTTCCTAAAGCTTGAGAACATTTCCGATTCTCAGACGTTAGCCTTTGTGTTGAGGGGTCTTGCTGTCTGCTTTTCTTCTCTCTTCAATTTATGAGAAAGGGCAGAGTGTTGCCAGCTCTGAACTTGTCATACAGAGATGAGGAGGAAAAATAAAAATTAAAAAATCTATTTCTGTTGTGGAAACAAGGGGGAAAATGTATTCTTCTGAAATTCCTGTAATTGAATATTTAGTTTTCAGGGTTTTTCTGAAATTTTAGGTAAGAAATCCATTATGAATCTGATAGACCTCTCCAGTCTTTCTATAATGCTTTTTCTTTTTTACTTTTTAATACTTTAAAGTAAACCTACATAATTAGTTAAAAGTGAGGGTGAATTTTTTGTGTAACATGTTAAGGTCCCCAAACTGCTACTAAAGCTGCTGGGTTTTTATGCTGAAATGAAATAGGCATTGAAAAGAAGTTGTTAGTCAGTAATATTCCAGGTCAATTATGACAGGTGGAATTAATGAAGAAATTTCTAAGCCACAAAAGTGGTGCAATCTCTGGCCTTCTGTTCTGTGAGATGATGGGAATTACATGAAACAGATGCTTTGTGCAGAAATAACTGGTCTGTTGTTGGTTTAGCATGTAAATATTTGTTGGTCAAATTCTAGATTCTTTTCACTTACCAAAGAAACCAGAAATTATCTGCTATGTATTTTATTGTAAATAATTTTCCATAATTATTTAATGGTGCTTCTATGCATTATTTTACTGTAGAGACTTTTTATTATTGTTTCTGTGTTGTTAATTGTTTTGGTCATGGTTAATTAGTCGTGATTCACATGATTTTTTTTTGTGCATGCTGCCTGTGTATTATACACATTCTCCGTTTGTTTTGACTTCCACAGCCAGAAAATGTTGTCCTGACTCTTCAGGTAATGTCTGATGGTAGATGTATGTCTTTGAAAAGAAACTAACCACATCTGTGTACCCTACTTCTGTTAAAATATCCGTAGCTATTTTTAAAGTTATTTAAAATGTTTTTCCATCTAACTTGTTTTAAAGTTTACATTGCCAAATAATTTCTGAAGTGTTCAGCTAACTAGAAAACAGTTTGTTTTTTTTTTCAAAATCTAGACAAGTTCTTCTTTCAACCATCTAGTACATATTCTTCAGAAGGGATAACAGCTTTTAACTGGCAGTTAATAATAACAATTAAAAAAAATAGATTTCATCCTAGAATTGGTAATTAGGTCAGAAATTTGCAACTCTGCTAATGGTGATGGTTGCTGTATCTGGATCAGTTGGTAATTAGGGATTGTGAGGAAGGGCATCAGCAAAGCTGGAACTGGAGCATGATTGATAGCTTGTGAGAAATTGTAACTTATTTTGCAGGACAATATGCAGCCTCAATTACATCCTTGTACTGCCAAACTGCCCTTCTGTTGATGGATTAGTGAAACAGAAGTGGACTCAAAGTACTAGTGTGAGAATTAGTTCTCCTAAATTTGAGAAATGAATAGAGAAAAGAGATTTATCAGGGAGGAAAAACCAGTGGGGCATGTCCACACTGTGCTCTCTACCTCTGTGTGCAGACATTTGCCCAGTCCAGTCCTGGTTGTGTTGCTTTGTGTTCTGGGCAGAGACAAACAGCATGGCCATCTTGCAGCTTGTCCCCTGGAAGCCATGTTGCCTTGCATGGGACTGTACCAGGGCTACCTGGCCCAGCTTCTCGGTCCCGGGGCACTTGCAGTGCTTCCAGTAGAAAAGCTAGTCAGGGTATTGCATTGCATCTGTCCCTTTCACTCCTGCTAGCCTTTGAAAGGATCCTTTTAGTAGCTGCTGCTTTGCTGTTTGGCAGCAGAATAAATAATGTTACCTGAGAGAGCTTAAAATCCACTCCTTCATGTTTTCCACTCCCGAAGCAGTTTTTACTTCAGCAGTTTGGAGAAACCTCTGCCACTGCAATCGATCATCCAGTGAAGCACTTCCCTTTGCAGTTCATACAAACATTTGTACTCATAACTGATTAAAAAGGAGAACACGCTAAGCCTCCCTGCCCTCTCCCAGATGAAGTGTTGATCTAGTCAGGCTTACTGACGTTTGTGGAGCCTTTCTGGAAACATGTGAGAAATCATAAATTTGTGGTCCAGGAAATCAAATGTTAACCTGTTTCAATTGCATCGATTCACATTCATTCCTTGTGAGCATATTTCTCTCGTAGCACTCGTTCCTGTAGTTTGCTTCACCTATATTCCAGCTAAATAATTTTGAGCTATCAGTAGCTACAATGTAATGCATCCTCTTTTTTTTTTTTTCGTTAAAAGTTTGTCTATTATTGGCAAAATACACCAAGACCATAACCTCAGTAGCTTTGTAGGTGGTTTAGACTGTAGAAAGTTTAGTCTGTAGCTTAACTTCTAATTATTTTCTCTGTGTTGATTGCAGTTACTGTGTGATATCTGCTATTACCACTATTTTTGTCTGAATTACAGGCCATCTACTATGAAATCGGTTTTATAGTCTCCGCAGCCTTGGGATTGCTATTTATTTTGTTACTGCCTCTTGTGGGACTTTGCTTCTGTATGTGTCGTTGCTGTGACAACTGTGGTGGGGAAATGCATCAAAGACAGAAGAAAAATGCTGACTGTCAGAGGAGCTGTTTTGCAACATTTCTTTTTGTTGCTTCTTTAATAATAAGGCAAGTGTAATAAAGAGAACAATATGAAGCTTGGTAAAGCACTAATTTTGCAGTGTCATGTGACAAATAATGTTACTGTATTAGCCTACAGGTGCATAAATGATTTTATTAGACTAAGTAATATTATTGCCTATTAAAGAAAACGTGACTGCATTATAAAAATGCTCCTGCCATTGCACACAGGTATCTATGTACTCACTCGAGGAATGTACGTATGAAACAAAAAACCCCCTCAGCTTGAATTTGGCAAATGACATCTTTGCCAGTCCAACTGAAGAATGTTATGTTACACTTGGGAACGTAAGAAACTGTGTCCTATGTTCAGTTACCATCCCATAGAAAACTTGAGGTACAGCATTCTGCTTTGTTCTTGATAGTGTAGGAGTGGTCAGAAAAGCTATTGTGTGACCCCCCTCAGTATGTGCTGTCCTCCGGAGTTTATTAGCTCAAGATACTGAGTTTCCATTTGAACACTGAGTTGAAAGCAAGTATGTGCTTACTGTAAAATTCCGGAGATTGGAGACCTTACTGTGCTGTTGGTGTTAGGACCATATTCCTGTGCTGGGTGTGGAATGGTTGATGAGGGACTCTATTGAGACACTCCTGTACATGCTTTTGAAAGACATTGTTTGCTTTCAGGCTTTTTATTTCCTTCAACTTCTTCAAATTTTCACCTAATTGCTGTCTTTCTTTTGTGATTCTTTAAAAAAAAAAAAATCAGTCCAGGTTCTTTGATCTATACTGTGTCACTGTTTGGTCAGGTGGGACTGACTTTGTCACTTCACTGTAATCTAGAAATTTTTCTTTCCTTTTTACTACTTTTTGTCATAACAAATTGAGACTTTGCTTGTGCTCAGATGTAGGCTGTGTTGATCCCATGTTTGGGAACATGCTTTTTTTTTTCCTCCCAGACGTCATCACAAACATGACTCTTAAGTATTCTGAGGACCAGAAAGCCGAATGGTGTTGTAGTTGATTGGTGCTTCCCTGCCACGATGACAAAAACAGAAGTTCTTTGTAGTACAGTGGTGCCTTGAATAAAGTAAGTTATTTAATTACCTCTCAGCATGCTGGTGCTGAAGGTAGCTCACAGACCTTACCTGCAGGCTTTACACTGAGCATTGCAGGATGCTGTGTTCTGGTTATAAAGGCTGGTGAGAGCTGTCTGTAAGCAGAGAAATCAAGAGATTGTCCCCTCTTATTGGTGTCTTTAATATATGCATTTGCTGACAGCTGTTCTTACATGTTAACCATACCCAGCACTGGCAAATGCTTCTTCTCAGACTGAGACTGGCAGATTAGTGATCCCCAGTAACATGCTTTCCAGGACTAGGGAAATTGCCTCTAACTCATCCTTTTTTCTCCTTTTGTGTGAGACATCAGTAGTATCAGATGTTTACCCTAAGGGAGGGGTTGGTCTGAGGTTTCCACATAATCTCATATGACTCCCTGGCTAAATCTCTAAAGCTGTCAGTGCTGTGCAAAGCAAGACAGGACTTTACAAGGCTAATATTACTGACCCCAACCCGACCGAGCTCTCAGGTCTCCAGTACCTCTGTACAAAACAGAATTATGCCACCTGTCCTGGATCTTTCACAAGGGAAGAGAAGATGCTGTGCCTGGATCTATTTAAGCCCATGTCAGTTTGTGTCCTGCTATGCTGAAACACAAAAGGACAGTCTTGTTGGTAGGCATTGCCCCAACAACAACAACAAAAAAACCCAAACAAACAAAACACAACTAAACAAACCTGGAGAAAGCCTGAGATTTACTTAAAACTGTTTTTTTGGTTTTGTTTTTTTTACTGTACTCAGACTCAAGTCTTCTTGTGGATTTATTTTTCTCACAAGTTACCATACAATTTCAGCTTATGCGGAAGATTTACCTCTAGTTGTTCTTCCCAAAATCCAGTGACAATAATCCAAATAATTTATTCCCGTGCAAGTAAAATGCTTATAGCTACTTGCAGACAGAGCCAAAAGAACAAAAACTTGAAGATCTCCGATAATACAGGGTTACATCAAGATGTGCTATGAAATCACTAAGGTGGGTCCTCTCCTTGTTCAGGTATAGTTTAAAGTTCATGTAGAATTAGGGAGCTCCTTTGGGAGTGTCTCCCAAACCCTTGCTAGGTAACTAGAATGCCCTAGACTCCTTTACCAAATGCCGTGCTGTTTCAGGAGCATTTAGCAAGGCAGGCATCCATCTGAGTACCCTGAACCTACGCTCTGCCAATGCAGCTTTTCTTTAACAGCCCTTCAATGGTACATATGTGCAGACAGCTGCTGGAAGGAACAGGAAGGGTTTCCAGGGGATGGACTTCTTCAGGGTTACCATCTAAGTGTATGTTCTGCATCTTCCTCTCTCTCTTGTAGTGCCAGCCATTCTGGGATTCTCTCAGTTAAGGCATTAGAACTTCGAAGAGCCATTTTTTCTTTTTTTCCTTTTTATTTTATTATTAATATTTTTTAATTTTGTCAGTCCTTGGTGTGGAAAGATGGGTCCAAAGTGTCTTTCCTTGTCTGGGAAAGACAGGCTAAATGCATGGTAGATCATGGTAGACTCTGAATTTGGAGTTTGCAATAGGTTGCGTATATAGGCAATAACTCTAGTAATGTGGGCATGGCTTTTGTACACATCAGCATGCGAGCTCACATTTGACATATATATTTTAGAAGATTTCAGCTAGCAGATTTTAATCATGGGGAATATTATTTCTGTTCGCTTTTCCACCGATACAGTGCTCTGGTATTAGGATGAGGTTTTAATACTAAGTTCTATGGTATGATATGTAAAGGAAATACAAAGGTGACAGATTTTTAGAAAAAAAGCGCTATGCACATCTGCACTCTGAAGGTGAGGTGTATATGGGAAGTATACATTCCTTAAGGAGAGGTAGAAGAAACAAGTCAGGAGACAAAGTGCACAGTTGTTTATGTTTAAGTAAATCAGTCTTAAGTGTGTAATTATCCAGTACAAGCATTTTGTGTTTGAGATATTTCTTTCGGTAGATTCAGTCAAAAATAAACGGTGTGGTTTTGGTAATTTACAATTTTTAGACATGATTGTTGTCCTACACAGTAGTATTCTATTGCTAAAGAGCACACTCTGTAGAAATAATCTTTCAAGTAGGCAGCTGAGTAGGTTTGATATTCCAAATGCATCATTAGAACAATTATGTGCTTTTCTTCAAAAGTTAACTAGGAGTTTAGGGACAGGGACCTGCTATTGAATTTTATTTCCTAGTCATCTACAAGCCTAGGCAAACATATTTGGAAACAAATGTAATTTTATTAGTTGTTCTTTATTGTAAAGGCAGGGAAGAGACATTTGATTTTTAAGAAGGTGTACATCACAATACCAGGTTTTTTACTGGTGGTAGGAAGGGTCCTGGCTAATGGATAGAAAACAATGTAGTCAGTCTTCTGTCCTTCCACAAGAGATTGCATTGTAAATACGTTCTTGAAGTTGTGGCTGTCATTATGTACAAAGTGAGGGACAGCCAATTCTGAAGGGAGTTACTTGGTATCTTGGGAAATTCCTCATGCAGACTCCATAGAAATCCTCTTGCCTGTGCCAGATTGGTAATGGATGTTGTTCAGAACCTGGGAATCAACTTTATCTGAAATAATTGACGAAAAAGTTGGTGCCGAAATCTCTGGCCCATTATTTTTTTAATTCATTAACTAGTACTGAGGAAGGTGACACCCTTCCACTATGTAAATCTGTTCAAGGTTTTTATTCTGTGACTTGAAAATTTTGCAAATACAGCTAAAGGAAAAGCTCGAGTCTCTCCTCTGCAACTGGAATAGTAACACTTAATCTGTCTGTGAAACCTGACAAGAAATTGAGCACAGAATATCTGACTCCTGAAGAGACTGTTTAAACAGTTCTCTAATCTGTTACAGAAAAAGCAGTGTCCTTTTAATTCCTCCTTTATGACTTTCTCCTTATTGAATGTTGACTCAAGGCTCAGTTATATAATAAATAGATTTTTCCTCTCTCATGTTGTGTGTTTATTTAGTTACATTCAGAATGTAGTTGCAATTATTCTGAGTGTCTTGTCTGCCTAAAGCATCTCCACTATCTTGTTTCCTCCCACTCCTTCCATTTAGGAGACTGAAAAGAAAAATGATCATGCTCAAGTCCTACAAAGTACTGTTTTGTTAGCTTCCAATTGACCTTTCCGCTCTGTGAGCATGATATTGAAAGGACATAAAGATGCTGGCTGTCCAAGGAACAAGGATGTTGTTATAAACTCCAAACCTTGGAGTGACATACAAATGTTTACTTTTCCTCATAGCTTGAGATAGTTTGTTTTCTGATGTAAAACAAAAAAAAAAAAGAAAAGTTTTAAAAACAATTACCATCACTGTAGAGTGAAAAGAAATAACGTATTGTACGTGTCCAAAATGAAACTGCTTACTTCTGCTTATGTTGAAAGTTAATCAGTTTCTTGGCATTTTATGTGTTCTGAGTTCTCATTCCATAGGTGGTAGCTGATGATAACAGCTGCTCAAATGTTACTTGCAGTGGAAATTAAACTATGCCATTTGCTCTAGCTAAATAAGTAGTAAGATAAACATTGGTGTCCCTTTGCTCATCAGTGATTTCCGGGAATGTAGTTAATAGCCACTTTTGAAGAAGTATCTGTAAAATTTTGGATAGAGAAGCAACTTCTTTGTCAACCTCTGTCGTCCTGTTTTGAATGTTTTTGGATATAGAGAAAAATATTAGTGAAGTGATTCTAATAGACCAGTACCTGTAGCATATAGTCTTGCCATCTCTCCCTGTATCATGCCCTGAAATCAGAATTTTCATACTGAAAATATTTGTCAGAGCAGTAAAAATTCTTGTAGTTGAGACCGGTTTTACAAATAGAACAAGCCTTTGCAACGTCTGGGAAAGATGAAATAGGAAAAGCAAAATAAAGATGAAGATTTGGCTTTGGATCACTGATAAAGAAGAGATGAGCATCATCAGGGTGTTTGCTCCCACCTTGCCAGGATGTGCAAATCGTGTTATATTTTAGGTAACTATTTGCTCTCCACCTTCTCATGTCTCAATTATGTGGCTGTGTTATGACTTCCTTTGAACATGCTTTCTTCAGATCAAGAATTATACTTATGATACATAGTTTGCTTTTTAGGGAGCCTGATATGGATTTTCTCTAAGTCATATTTAAAAAACAGTAGTATTTGGGTCTTCTTGACACCCCAACTCAGGAAGTTTGTAACACCCTTCTCCTGTTGTTTGGATGTCTGTAATCACCTTTCAGGTACTGCCTCTCCAGTACTAAGCTGTTGTAGTACTATGCAAAGTAAGAGACTGAACAAATGTGCTGTGCAGGAATTGCCTATAATGCACCTGACCGCAGGTTCTAGGCAGTGTTCGCTCTTTGAAGATGTTTCATGCCTTTGTTGAGTGGATCTGTGCTGTCTGCTAGTAAATCTACTAGTTAAATATAGTTAAATAAGCACAAAGTTTTTGCTTAACCCACCAAGTGAGTTTGTAGTCCGCCTGCTTTTGGGGCTGTTACCACTCCAGTGATTGCTCTTGATTTTATTGATGCTTGTCTGAAAGCTTAACTGTTGTGAATGCAAGATGTTTAAAAACAAAGTAATCCTTCTATTTAAGTCTATTTTACACCTAAATAAACAAAACACAAGGATCACATATGCTAATAGAACTTTTTGAAGCCTCTCGTGGGGACTTTTAAATGCCTTTTTAGTTACTGTTTGTGCAGATCTGCCACACTGTAATTAGAATTTTACAGTGGGGAATGATCAAATAGAAAATAGTCAGGAGCAGTGCTGACTGGAAGCCTATCTCACTTTCCAGGTTTTGTTTTAATATTAGGAAATGCTTATACATTAGCATTAATAAGGACTATTCATATGCTTTTAAAAGATCTATGCAATTATGTAAATAAATTGGGCCATTATGAGTAAATGTTGCTGAAGTTTTCAAATGTAAAATATTCCTTTTCACAGTTAACTTCTGAGCATTTGCTTGTAGCTGTGTCAAGGTTAATGATACTTGTAAAATAGCCAAATATTTCTAAGTCTCGTACAATTTGTCTAGGCTATGCACATTTTTTGACAGTATCAATGCAAATGGATAAGAAGCTGTATGTTAATAACTTCTGAAGACTTTGTTCTTTCTGAAGGTATTGTCTCTTTTGGCTAATTCCTCTACTCTGCCGCGTGGTGCATTTCAGAACTTGTAGTAAGAAATAGAGAATGTGTAAAATTATGGAGACCTTTATTTTGATAATGTTGATCTTTTTGTTTTTTTTTTCTGTAGTTTTTTGGTTCTGTTTCATGTCAGAATGGGAATTTACAGTAATAAAGAAATCTCTATTATCTGTATTTTTTGTAGTGTTGGAGTTCTCTGTGCATATGCTGCCAACCAGCATTTAACTAACCAAGTCCGAGGAGCAAAGAAACTGGTTAACAGTAATTTTAAAGATCTGAAAGTTTTCCTTAACGACACTCCAGCGGTAAAGAATTTTTTCTTTATGGGGAGTGGGGGTGGGAGGGAAAAGATGTAAGAAAGAAGTATTGCAGAAGATAACTGCTACTTTTGCTTGGACATAAATCACACCTGCGATATTTTGCTTATCGTTTGTGTATCTGACTCATGAAACAGAGTAAATGATGCAAGGTGAGACATTTTCACACAGCAGTAGATGTTTGACAGTTGTCCTGATGGGTCAGTGTTCTTTGAGCAACTTCAGAGCTGTACACCTGGACTGTGCTCTATGATGATGCTTCTAGGCCCTTCTTCTACTGAACTACTCTTACTCCTTTGGTAGCAGAAGGTGAATTTAGAAGAATATGGTTTAAAAAGGAATACATCTTTAAAAAAAATACATATATATATGAGAACTTGGATTCCTTGTTGCTCTCTCTTGTTTCCTTGTATTTTGGACTTACTTGTACATTCTTTGGAACTGGGCTACAAGAACTTTTTTTCCAGATGTAGTTCTGACTGTGTTTTCTTTAAATCAGTGTCATACTGTGCTGTACTGAAGAGGAAAGGGCCTCTCCTTTTATAAAAAGGGGTCTCAAAAGCAGTTCTCTGCATTTCTTTGCATCAAAAGAAATGCTAGTAAGGAAGGCTTGGAAACATTCCCATGTTCAAACTTCTGTTCTTTATGGATTAAGAGGGGGGAAAAAAAGTCATATTACCCTGTCTTTCATTACTTTTAATTAATCTGTTTTATTTCTTCATGGCTGATGAATTAGAAATAGGTAGAATTCATGCAGTTATGTGGGATCCATGAGTGTGGTGACATCCCAGTCACAGTAACTCTGGACCATTTTTCTGCTGACAGGACTATATGAGAACAGGAGATATCTGGGGAATGGCATTAAATGTTTCCATCTCTGGAGTGTTTCCTTGCAGAATTATTCATTGGTGCATGGTGGGGTAACAGCCCAGTGATTGAGGTATAGGGCAGGAAGTGGGGGTCACACCAAGAAACTCTCTCTTGAAAGAGTGTCTTTCAGTCTGGAGCTGACTCATCACAGAAAGATGTAATCCAGTTGCATCAGAAACCAGTAGGCTCCCTTTCACATCATGCTGAGTTCTGGCAATAGGAAACATCAGAATAGAAAATCTTGTTACGTACACGTAACATCTTAGTAGAGAAAAAACCCTCAGACACTAGCTAAAAAGACAATAAAAATGCATGAATTATTGAATTTAAGTGTCAGGACTTGAACACTTCTGCCAGGAGTTTCTTGAAGTCTCACTTAGGTAGTAGGTTCTTCAGTTTCTATTCAGGATTATTTTTAGTTTTTAGACTTGGTAACACTTAATGATGCACTCATCACATATATGTTCTAAGTCATTTTGTCAGACTATGTACACACGCACAGGAATTTCTTGAAGGGATAGGAGGACTTCAGCTTCTTGACAAAGTTGTAGACTCCAACTCATTGGCTATAAAGCTCTAAAATCCTAACTAATGTCCTTGACTCATCAGTATGAGGTGTACAGCATATAAGAGGATTTATAAAAAGAAGTCCCATTAAGGGTTCATGTCATAGGAGATTTGCAGACTGTAAGTATCAAGCGATAACACTATTAGTTACACAGAATCACCTTTTGCCTGTGACATTGCTGGAGACAATGCAAAACCTGTAGCCCTGCAAAATTTCAGTCCTTAGGTTAGACTAAGACAAAATAAACATAAGTATACCTACAGTCTTCTTAGTAAGAAGCACCCAAATTCCATTTTTTTTCCCTCCTTTTTTAGAAAAAGGAGCTCTGCCTCATACTTAGTCATTTAATTTCATCCATTGCTGTATGACTGACAGGTTGGTTTGAGAGTGGGCTTTTTTGGCCTGTTAGGTTTGGGGTAATTTTTCTTTACTCCACACAGAGTTTGAGCCTGCAAGCCAGATACAGTGGGGTACACATTTGAGTCACTTCTAAAACTGGAAACCCATTTTTCAAGTGTGTTAACTTTTACATTAACTCAGTTGGGGTAGGATTCATAGTGTGTTATTTTAAGCATGCAGAAACCAATGAAGGCTATTTATTGTTTTTGCAAAATTAGTATAGTAATATTTCCACTTGGGATGGTCCTTTGATAGCCTTTTGTCCAAACCCAAGATCTGGGTTTGCTTTTTCACATTGTTACAGTGTCTTGGTAGGGCTCAAGTTGTGTCTGGGCCAAATCCTCCTGTGAGTAAGGAAAGCTATTTCCATTAAGACTGAGCAGCCAGCTTCTTTCTCCAAGAGAAGCTCTGAGAGGTTGCCCAGTTAGCAGCCAGTCTGGTTAGAGAATTGCTTCAAAATTACCACACCCCATCAATTTCCCACATGCTTCTCTGTGAAGGAGGAACCAATGCTGCTGGAAAATCAAATAACGGAGGTGAAGACACGCAAGACCTTACTGGCCTGACTGACTTGAAGCTTTCATAAGGCCACAGTTCCTGCTACTTAACACTTCTAAGCTGAATCATTTAACCCAGAGATGTTCCAATCAAGTAGATTCTCCAATTAAACACATTTTCTATTATGTACTGTACTACCAAGCAAGGTTTTAAAATACTTAACTGTGAACGAAAGAGAGATGGGTTTTGCTGAGTTTGCAGAAATATTTTGATTGTTCCAAAGTGTCAGTTTAACTTGTTATTTAAAAGCGTTACTTTTTTTCAGTTATTTGACTAGGGTTTTTTTTTATCATCATCTTTTCAGCAAATTGACTACTTGGTAAGCCAGTACAACACAACTAAGGATAAAGCACTCTCTGACCTAAATAGTAAGTACTTTCATATCAAGGGGGTTAGCAATGTGCATTTAAAGACTGAAATCAGATGATGTAAATAGCTTGTAATGCAGAGAGAAATTTTATTTATGAGAATATGGTTATCAAGCAGAAATGCTATTCTCAGTGGCAAACAAGGCTAAAACTTTCACATAAAATGTCTCAGAGCTGGTGTAATGTATATTATTTCCTTAATCAAAAGTAATTTATTGTATTACTTATGCAATAAGTCAGGTTAATATTTTATTTTAGTTTTTATAGTTCAGTAACCACTAATACTTAATGTTTTTTTTAGACTATTATAACTCAGTTTTTAACTGTGGAGTCAAATGTCAAGGAACAGAACTACAAGCTGTTGTGATGGTTCCAATGAGTGAGAGATCTCTGTATTTGTTTATTTTTGTTGTTACACCCTTGTCCTCTACTTGGCTAGAAGTTGAGGTATAAGCTTATTTTCTTTTTAAAGCTGCTTAACATATTTGCCATTTCAGAATGAGCAATTGAAGAGCAGGATAAAAAACCTGAAATACAATTGCTGCACTTTCCCCTGCAGCACAGTTGCAAAATGAGGCATCACCTTCTAAAGATCTTGGTAAACAGGAACGATGAAAACACTGTTTTTATTAAAGCATCACTTTCCAAAACTGTTGCTGAGATCAAACTATGAAACTTTGGCAGCGTGCCACTTAGAATGAATTGGTTTATCATGCCCAGAATCTATGCTTCTGCCTAAGTTTAAAACTCACTTTATAGGTAGTTTTCAGTGATGTCAGCTTGGCATACCCAGAGGTCAATGTGGCTTGTCTATATTTGGCTACCAAAGTGCGTTGAACATTGGTGTGAAAGTAGTAGTAGTCTTCCCACTTAATTCTAGGCAGGAGCACTCTGGTCTGAGAAAATGTGTGCCATCTTTAAGTCAATAATAGTTGTAATAATTTGACATCTGCATTTCAAATATGAGGTTATAGCTTGCCAGGCATTCCAAAACAAAATTTCAAATTACATATTTGTTCTCCATGCTGATTTAATGTGTTAACAGGAACATAGCTGGTGCTGTGAGAGTGCTCACCAATAAATAAAGATAGCTTTTATTTCCTTGAAATACCAGAATTAAGTGTGTGACACCTGGGAAAAAAAGGATTTCATTCTAAGGGAATCACAGTAGCATGAACCCTGAGAGAAATGTAGATGATTCCATTTTGCCTACCCTAAGGAAATGCTGAGAAGTCTTTTCTTCTTGATAAAGATTCCCATCCCAAGACAGACATGACAGTGCTGACAGTAATGGATGCTTCTGTAGCATACAGTATTCCCATCTCATAAAGAGCAAAAAAAAAATAAAAATCAAAAAAGCTGTTTAGCATGATCGGAAAATGAAGGGGGCACAGTGACTACCTAAAGGCTATGTTACATTAGGATGCTTCACCAAACTCTCATTTGTGTTAGTGTCTGTCTTCTTCACAGAATCACAGAATGTTAGGGGTTGGAAAGGACCTCAAAAGATCATCTAGTCCTACCCCTCTGCCAGAGCAGGATCACCTAGGTTAAGTCACACAGGAATGTGTCTAAGTGGGTTTTGAATGTCTCCAGAGAAGGAGACTCCACAATCTCCCTGCGCAGCCTGTTCCAGTGTTCTGTCACCATCACTCGGAAAAGGCNCCCTCACTGTGAAAAAGTTTCTCCTTATGTTTGCATCCTCTGTTCCAGCTTGCACCTGTTGCCCCCTGTCCTATCATTCATTGGGCATCACTGAGAAAAGCCTGGCTCCATCCTCCTGGTGCTCACCTTTTAAATATTTATAAACACTAACAAGGTCACCCCTCACTCTCCTCTTCTCTAACCTAAAGAGACCCATCTCCCTCACCCTTTCCTCATAACGGACATGTTCCACTCCACTTCTTGCTTCATTTCTCTTCAGGCAGTGAGACAGCAGGGTTTGGAGGTGGGGATGGCAGTGGGTAAGTGTGCAGCCAGCCCTGTGAGCCACAGTGCTGAACCAGTGCAGGAGGGGGCAGGGACTGGAGACATGTGCTTAACATGCGTAAGGGATTTCAACAGACATGGCTGGTAGGTCTGGATAATCTTGACATGGGTGGATACATGAGGAACAAGGGAAAGAAAAAGAATCCATTTTCTATTTTCTCTTGCACTACAAAAAAAAGTAATGTGTAGTGGAAGAATATACCACTAAATTCCTGTCCAAATGTTGTACCTCTTTAAGATGGATTGGTGGGGAAATCTGTTTCAAAAAAAGTAGTAAACGCAGTGAAATATGTATTTTGGAGGTTGTTGAAATGTTATGTGTCTTCACCTATATGGTCAAGTGCTAGGGAGTATTCTGTGCTGAATTTTGATGTGCTGCTTTTATAAGCCTATAGCTAGCTAAAGGAGGACTATGTTCCTGTGTTAGCTTCTGTCACAAAGTTCTGAAGGACAGGCCACTTTAATAATACATTTATACTTTAAAGTAAAAGTCTGACAGTACCTATGCTAAAAGGTAGTTTAACTAGTGCATAATGAAGGGGTTTTTTTAATTTCTCCATACTACAGATGTTGGACCTTTGCTTGGAAGTAGAGTTCAGGAGCAGCTAGGAAAAGAAGTACGTCCTGCACTTGATGCGGCTCTGACAATGGCAGGAGGTAAAGATGTATTTGTGTTCTGTTGCCATGGTAAGACAGGCATCATCTTTCTAGTGCATGACATGAGATGGCTTCATGCAGTCCTATGATTCAACTTATCATTTTTATATGTGCCTTGATATTCCTTTTAGATTGAGGATTTCATAAATTTTAAGGTTTATAAATCTATTTAAAAAATAAATCGAGATCTATGTGCTGTTGCTGATAGCTAGTTTCAACAGTCATTGAAGAGAGATGAAATCTGAATTCGCTGCTCCAGATAGTTGTCCCTTTCCATTGAATGCAAGGTGGACTAAGAAAACTGCTTTCAGAGCTGTACGTAGGTCTTTGCAAGTTAGTCTTTGACACGTCAGGTGTACAATGGCCTCATCCTATATGCTGCCAAGACTATTATGACACTGCTTCTTGTATCTTTGAGTTAAGCTTATGTTTAGTTCTGTCTCCCTTTAAAGAAAATAATTCCTTTGTAATATTTTCTATTTAAGGCTTTTTTTTAGAAGTCAGGTACAGATTATAGAGCAAAGGGAAAGACATCCATGAACTTGCATCATTTTGGATTTTCTTTTCTTTTGTTTTTTTTTACACGTGAATTCTTTCTCATACACGTCATCTCCTTTTTTGCTTTATTTCTTTTATTTGTCTTGAAGTCAAAGTGGAAAGGGCTATCAAAGGTAAAAAAATACAATAAAACCTTGTGTTGTGTGAAGTGCACTTTATTTTTGTAATGTGTGCTTTTAGTTGTATCTGTGTGGTTTTAGGTTTACTAACACCAATTCAGTGTTTTGTTGGGTTTTTGCATTTGGCTTTTTTTTTTTTTTGGTGTGATTGGAATGAAATCTAAAGCCAGAAAGTTGAACACTCATTAATACTTGCTGAAGCCATATGTTCTCTTTCCCTTTCATCTTGCAGCTACATAATCTGTGAATTGGATTATGAACAAAATACTGAAAATTGTGTTATGTGGATATGGGCTTTCTTTTAATTTCTCATGACCAAATGTTAAAGTTCTTGCTGAAACCACTGGGTAAGGAGAGGTTAGGGGAAGGGTAGAAAATCATGAGCTGGGAAGTGGATAGAATCTCAATAAAGTAGCCTGAGCACATTCATTTGGTTATAGGGAAACAGGAGTGATAAATTTTTATGTGCAATAAATATGTATTCTGTCCTAGAGTGTTTTTCTGAGAAGGCAGGGTTATTTAAATCAGTATTGTTAGGAACATCACAGCATTATACGTGTGCACTTTCTCTTGATATCTGTATCTATACATTGGTTTCTAGCTGAATCTTTTTTTCAAAAAACTTCACATCCTTTCAGCCATCAGAGAAACGAAGGAAGCACTGGAAAATGTCAGCGTCTCTGTAGAGGTTTTGCAGGAGGGAACAGAAAGGCTTCATGCAAACTTGACAGATGTTAAAATGCATCTGAGCAACACCCTCAGTGATTCTGCATGCTCTGCAGCTCAGGCTGCCTCAACTTGCAATATCATCAGGAATTCATTACATCAACTGAACATCAATGCCAATTTTAGTGGGGTAAGAGGATATTTTTCAGATTCTTGCAGTGTGATTGCCTTGACTAAGTGCAGTAGTATCTCTGCAAGTTAATGGCTCAGTGTGTGCTGTCATTTGTGAGATAAGTGGTCCTCCCTCATTCTGTGTTTCTGGATAATTCCAGTCAATGTTTTCATCTTCTGTGTAGAAGAGGATAAAATGTGTGTCAAGCAGCTACATTAAAGTGCTGCTCTGGGCAGTGAAATAATCTGCGCTCCCTAAAATGCTGAGGTTAAGCTTTGCTTTTGTACAGCAAAGGTTTTAGGAGCGTGCTAGAAAGATTCTACTGCAAATCATCTTTCTAGTTTCCTTACCCACTCTCCTACCTTTGAAATATTTAGTAAATTAGCAAGACTGCTACTTTGATGTGACTCAAGAATGCTTTTTGCTCCCTAGTTGCCAGGAGTGAGCTCACAGCTTGCCAAGGTCAATGATGTCCTTAAAATAGACCTTTCTAGTCTGGTTCAAAAGGTATGTTTCTAGACAAGCTTGTAAACTGTTAATGAACTGGGATACTTGTGTACCCTTTGCTGGTAAACTGTGCATGAACTGGGATACTTTGTGTACCTGGGAACTTGTGTTCCCTTTGCTTTCTTGAGAACAGCTCTCTTGTTCCCACTTAATCTTGTCTTGTGATGGATGTTATTCTTATATATTCTATTGTTTGGCCAAGATTTAATATTTAATAAGTATGAATACAATGCTTTATATTCTCAGGATATTGCAGATCAAAAAATGTATTGCTAATTGTCTGCTTGGAAGAACAATCCTTAAACAAACAAACAAAACAAAAACCGACAAAAAACACCAAAAAACACACACCCCCCCCTAAAAAAACAAGCAACCAAAAGGATCTACTAGCATGCTCTGTATTTTTTGTTCAAATGAAAGAAAACAGACCTATTGCAGTTACTGTTTGTATTTTTTTGCTAGACAATCCACAAAACACCATGATTTTCACCTAGGAAAAAATGGGTTGGTTTGAGCAGTTCAAAAATCTAGCAATCTGAAAATGTTTGCTAGGAACAGAAGGCACTGTCCGAAACCAAAGGCATTGTGTAGAGGGCATAGACAGCCTGCTGCTGATCAAGTGATCAGGCCTGAAGGAAGACTTAAAACATCCACTGCAGGGACTTCTCCTTTCTGTCCAGATGATCTACTGAGCTTTGGTACATGGTTTATGCCCTTCCTTTCCCCTTCTCACTGAAGGAAACTTTTCAATGTTATTAGAGGCAGTTGGATTGCATTGTCTGTAACAAGCATTTCATGTTAAAAAGGCAGACTTGTGAAGAGGAGGTGCTTGATGGTTATGCAGGAACTCCTCTCAGTGGGTCTTCAAATGTGTCTTCTCAGTTTTATAAGAGAGAGATCTGATGGGCAATAAGACTATAATGTTTGAGATAATTGTGATTGATGCATGTATATTTGAATATTGATTTCATTTTTTTCAAGGAATATCCTGGAGAGGAAACTGAATCTGAAATAAACTTGAGATTCTATTTTGTGTTTATATTTTGAGTTTCTTCTATGCAGTGATAAAAATGTATTTTTCATAGTATTACCACATATATTTTAGCATGTGTATACTTCTTGTATAAAAGGAAAAAAAAATTGTAAGTAATTTTGGCAATGAAACTCACTATAATTTTTCCAACTTTTATTCTTAGGGTTATGCAGCATTTAATGATACTCCAGACTTGGTAGTGAATCAAACCAGGAACATTTTATCAGGTGAGGACAAACTATCTTTTCACTTTGCAAGTTTAATATTGATATTTACACATCACTGATGTTTTATTTTATTGACAGTACATTTTCTGGGCTAAAGATCATTTGAAATGGAAACCTAAAATTTTTTTAAATTAGGTACCACAAGAAAAAAAATAGAAAACAACTGTGTCTTACTGAGGACCCAGAACTAAATCTAAAAATAGACCATATGGTATATTATGGAGGAATTTTATTTGTTAGGCCTTTTGCTGCTCAAATAATGAGAAATCTTGGGATCCCATCTGCACACTGACACTTGGTTTGGGTGAAAAGCTGATTTTCCTTGACTGATGTGTTTATGATGTATTTGGGTGTGTGATGTTCTAAAAACTGAACATGCCTGCTGCTGTATTAGAATGTAGTGGATGGCAAAGGGGAGGTAAAATTATGCCTTATGGATAATTTAGCCATCTGTCTTAATGTATGACTTGGTCTTTACACTGTTACTCTTTTGACAGTACCTGGACAATTGACACTTGACTAGCATGTAGTAGAGTGTATGTATACTAATCTGTTTTAATTTTTATTCTTGCATTGTGGACCTGTGCTGCATATATAAACAGCTGTTCCTTGTAAGTTTGTTTGGTTTGGTTTAGGGGTTCTTTGTTTTGTTTTGGGGTTGGTTGGTTTGTTTGTTTTTTTTTCTCCTGGGCAAAATGAAACACAGTATGTATACAAGCATAGCATATCATATGAACTTGCCTAAAATGAACCAGTTTTCTAAAATTGGTGTTAAATCTTTCATTATGAAATGTAGTGCAGATTAACTCATTTTTGGTATCTACTGACATGCACAAACACAGACGGACCATCTTAATTTACCTATTTATAAATTGTTGGAGTATTGCTTTGATAGAAACAGTTTTGACTTATCAAGCAATTGAAAAAAAAAAAAATAGATTTACTAGAAGGAAATTGCACTTGTTTTTAAGCTTTTAGAAGAGAAGCTTTTTGGTACCTGATGGAATTTAGAAGAGTAACCATCAAAACAACCAGCCATATAAAGTTGTCCATTTCTAGTTCAGGAAAGGGAAAGGCGTCGCTTATTATCAAATAGCAAGCTGTTATACACCCTACTTTTTCAAGTTGAAAGAAGAGTAAGAGTAAATAGAAACTACATTTTACAAATACATAATGTGTATAATAAAGTGATGTTTGTGTATCTAAGTAGTGTATCTAAACTATAAGTTTTAAGAGGGGAAAAAATGGCTTAATTGATCATTATCTCAAGAGTTTTGCCAACTAATTGGAATGAATTTAAGTAATCTTTTTTTAATAAGATTGAGAATAACTAGTATATATTTTCAATATAGGCAGTCTAATTTCTTTCGCAGTGTTGTATTCCCAAGTGATGGTGTTTAAATAGATTCTGATCTTCTCCTTCATAAACTTAGTGACTAATTGTCTTGCTCAGTGTTACCATTTGCAATTTTGTATGATTTGTATGATAAAGCAAGATTTAAGCTGGCTAGATAAAAAGTAACATTCATAACAACGAAAAGAAAGAGAGAACTCTGGCTCAGCATCTACATCTTTCATCATTAAACTGAATGCTAACAATAAAGTGTGCATTTTAAAATGCAATTTTGTTACTTTGAAGCTCAGCACTTTTTGTTGCCTGCTTGTCTCTTCCTCACACTTGTCTTCATCCCTTGCTTGTTACGTGTGGCAAATGGCATTTAGTGATAAATACATGAAATACAAATTTTTTCTGTGAATCAGTAACAATGCAGTATGTTTATTCTTCTAGATATCAAAAATGTGTTGGAATCCATTGGTTCAAATATCACTACCTTCACTAAAGCACTCCCTGTTCAGAAGATTTTAGCAGATTTGACAGTATCTCTTACACAGAGTGAAGCATACATTCAAGATTATTTTCCAGTAGTGGAGCAATATGACTTCTACAGGTATGTGCAGGAATTAAGGCAGAGCTGAAGTGCTACCTGTTGTTACTACTACATAATATTTTTATGTTTTGTAAAGGCAATTAAACTATTAATGATGAACACAGTGAAACAAAGATGCTATAAGGTAAGAAGTCAAAACTGCAGCTAGTCAACAGCTGGATGCTGTTCCGCTACAACGCAAGAGGTAGTTTCTACTCTGTAGGCCTTGAGGACTTTTTCAGGAAGGATAGGTGTAGGTAGATGTCAAAGATGCAGTGCATAAAGGAATGGATTGTTTTACAGTGCCAAGGTGGCTTCTTATTTAGGACTTGGTTTTTTTGATCTGCAGGTAAGCTGTGAGAGTACAGGACTGGAGAGGCCTCGAAGACAATTTCTTTTTATTGCATCCCTTTCTGTCACAGAGGAGGAGTAGCAGGGATTCTCTTCTGCTTCACACCTTGTGAACATGTGCACATCCATGCTTGTTCCTGTTGTAGTACTTGTCCTTGGGAGTGTGTGGGTTGATTGTACCTTGAGAAAAACATATTGTCCTTATTTGACACTGTGTGACTCCTAGAACTGAGTAATAATCTCATACTGGAAGCATAGATTTTCATTTCATACCATTTCACTTGGTCCAGATTTAGTCATTTCAGTCCTCAAGCTGATGTTCTCCCTATGTTTTGACAGTTCACTTGATTATATAATTGATAATTGCTCCTATCTTAGTGCAGTAAGCAGTTTCACTGATACAGAAGACGTGTGCTAATGGTTTTAATGTCATGTTAAATAAAAGTGAGCAGAAAACTGAACTTTAAGAACCTTGCTTGTATTAACCTATTTCTTATCTGGCAGGTTTTGTGGTGAGCCTTAATTGACAAATTTATCAATATTTTCTTTGAAGCTAAGGTTGCATTTAACCAAATAAATATTTTGCTTCATTCTGCTACAGTATGCCTCTGGTAATCTTCTCTTTAGATTCAAAAATTGGAGAAACCTAGCCTAGTAGTACTTCAAGTACAAATCAAGCCCAGTTTGGAAAAACAGTGTGTAGTTGTCCAAATTGTTTTCTGTCCATCCTTTTCTTAATAGCACATGCATTATTTGTAGTTCTTAACAAGCATTCTTGTACAAAATGTGCCTTGTTTTTCTTTCTCTTTATTGGTTGTGCACATTCATTAAGATATCCCTTTTTTTATTTTTCTTGTTCCTGTCTTCTCTCTACAAAGGTACAGGGAGGAGAAAAGGGGTCTTGAGAAATATAAGTTGGGAGAAGTGATGATGAATGGGAAAAGGAAGAGCAGAGGGAATTTAGAGAGGGAGAATGGCTTGAATGAGATATAAAATGTGTGAAGAAAAGGATGTGCTCCAAATATGTGATAGGTAGAACTGTCGTGTGATGTAATTAATAAAAATGAAAGTTCCTGTCTGAGATCTTTCCAGTTCCATTAACTGCTCTGTACATTGAAAGCATTCCAGCACAGAAGCACAAAGCCTAGGTTTTAATAGCCTTAAATACAGGGGGTTTTATGATTTCAAGCCTGACACTGTAAAAAGAAGTAAGCCTCATAGTAAGAGTAATTGTGTACTTCATGACTGATGGCCAATCCACATTCATAAATTTCTCCATTGCTTCTTTAGCAAATTACTGTTTGAGCATCTGCTTCTTCTGAGTGACTGCTTGCTCCACTTAGAGCACTTTGACACTTCAGTACAGTCCGCCTGCAATAGTTGAGGTTGTGAGCACCTTGTTACTGTAATATTTGTTCCCCAGCCCTTCAGCAGCAGCTGTTTAGGATCCAACAACAGTGATCATGTTCTGGCCCAAAAATAAATGCCAGTGTTAGAAAAGCATTTTTTCACTGCTAGCATTTGTTGCTCAGAAGCATGAGTGGTTCAGCTGGTAATGTGGTATTGCCTGATGTATTCTGCAGGTTGCCAGTATGTTCCTTGCATGCTAATAACCAAGCACTTTGGCTTTTATTTCTTAGGTGGCTAGGTTGTCTCATTCTATGCTGCATGGTGGTCCTGATTCTGGTCTTTTACTATCTCGGTTTGCTATGTGGTACCTGTGGTTATGATAAACATGCTTCTCCAACAACCAGAGGCTGCATCTCTAACACTGGAGGAAACTTTCTTATGGCGTAAGTTTCACTTATTGGTGAAAAATAAAATCAAGGTACCTGTAAAAGGCATATTTTTATTGTGTTGATCATGTGAGGTTGGTTAGCACGTATGTATGAAAAGAATTTGTTTTGCTACTTGTATATATGAGCGCCCGCAAAAAAAATATAGAATACAAATAAATACTACTCTCATGTACATCCACTAAGGGACTTGGGGATTTGGGGTTACTCTTTCATTGAGGATCATAGCTGAAGGCTAAAACCTCTGAATATAATGTTTTAAGGCAAGTGCTGTAGCTAATGAATTTCTCTAGAAGCCCACTTGCAAATTGCAAAAACCAGGAAGAGAGAATTGAATGTGAAGGGAATTTATACCATTTTAGTACACTTGAGCGTTTGCTTGAAAGAAAAAAAAAAAAAATCATGTGAGGAGACAATAAACAATTGACTTTCTCAGCACTTAAGGAGGTTTGGGGTTACTTTTGGAAGTTCCAAGTGGTGGTTTAATGTAATTTTATGCTGGGTGCAAGAGAAGATTGCATCTGAAATCTGTCTAAAGCCCTTTGGAGAGCAGAAGTCTAGAAAGTTGAATTTTAAAAAGAAAATCATGTTTTTGTGGCTCTTAACTTTAAAAGAGTTTGCCCAGTGAAAATGTGAGCACTTCAGGTGCAGTTTAGCCAAAGACTTTACAGGGCTGAAACACATGTTGCCCCAAGTATGTATACTTTGTCTTAAAAAGCAAAAACTTAATCAAACTTGTTTCTCTTTCCAGTGGTGTTGGATTCAGTTTTCTTTTCTCTTGGGTGCTGATGATTGTAGTGGTGCTCACTTTTATCACAGGAGGAAACGTAGAAAAACTGGTCTGTGAGCCCTTTGAAGATAAAACTTTATTCAAGGTGAAGTTATTCAAGTTATCAGACAATTAATAGAATCCCAGAGTCACAATTATCTCGTCAGTTATGTATGGCATATAATTTTTTATGAGACACTTAAGTGAGTTTGGGTCTTTTTACTTTCCACTTAAACACTGAATAGGGGCAGTCATCCTTTCTGGGTTTAATTTGCTTTGCAGTGTAAATACTGCATGCCTGCCTTCCTTTAGAGGTAAACTTTTCTGTGATTCTGCATTTCTTGGTCACATGGAGCTTAAATACTCACTTTCTGCACCAGAGAGTTTGAATTTGCTATTTTACTTCTATTTCCATTAATGGGCAATAAGATTAGATGTGGGTGTGTCAAAATATCCCATGTGAATAAATTCATGAATTGAAAACTCAGAATTATAGTAACATTACTGAATTTTGTCTTCTAGGTTTTGGATACTCCCTACTTACTAAATAGACACTGGAAAAACTATCTTTCTGGCATGCTGTTTAAAAATCCAGATATTAACTTGACTTTTGAAAAGGTGTACAGGTACTAAAGTTATGGTCAAGATTTAATTCAGTTTTTGCATATGGTTTTTGTGGTATCTTTCATGCTTCATATTTCAAGTACATGCAAAAATCACATGTATTCCAGAAGACATTCTGATTTTCTAATGAATCACTAGGTAAAACCAGTTTTCTCCTATATATGACTTATTAGAGTTAGTCTTAGTGTAATATTGCGTAATGACACTGGTTGAGCTCTTTGATAAAATTTTGCATCTTTGAAACCAGCAGAATTTTTTAATTACTTGCTTTCTTATAGACTGACCTTCAAAAAAATATAGCCAGAACTAGTGGGGGGGGGAGGTGGTTAAGGCTTTTCTTATAATGTGAAAGTATTGTTATCATTCTCTTGATACTTGGTCCTCAAGGTTGGTGGTTTTTTTAAGGCTGATGTACATATTTTTATTTTTATAGTGATTGCAAGGAGAACAAAGGAATTTATACTTCCCTTCACCTAGAACACCTATTCAATATCAATGAATTTCTAAATATTAGTATGGTAAGTAAAAAAAGATGAGGAGTGCATCATTATCTTTTGAAAGCTGGAGAGGTGTTTGCACTTAAACACAGCATTTCTGTGGTTTATGGGCATTTCTGAGCTTTATGGGATTTTGTTTTCCACATACAATGCATCCTGAAAGAAGGCAAGAACTGTCCAAGCTAAGTTGAAAGAATGTTTACCAGTAGGATGTTCCTTAGTGGTCTCAGTGGGTCATGGAAGGTTTTCTGATGTGCGTATTTTATGGTGCTGATGATAATGTTGTTTTCAATTTTGAAACTTGCATGGAAGGTTCAAGTCTCACATCTTCCAAAGGCTACTTAGGGTGTTTAATTAGTGTCTTGTTCTTCATGTAATGCCTTTCTTGGTGTGTCCTCTTCTGATTCCAGTCAGATTTATGTTGATCCAGGATATGATATGCTGCGCTCCTAAGAACGGTTCTGATTTCAGTGGGAAGGGGTTAGGATAAAATAAATTCTTTTCAGTTAAGCTGTAATGATACATGGCTGTACTAATTTTGGGTTTGCCTATAATACTGATATTCATTACAGCAGCCTCTAGGGGATTTGTGTTCCATTCTGCTAGGCACTGTACCCACACTGAAGATAATACAGTCCCTGCTCCAATGAATATACAATTAAAATGAACAGAGAAGATTCAATAAAAGGGAAAATTATTTCAAATTTTCATTGCAATCTAATGATGGAGGCTGGGAAGGAAGTCAGATTTCCAGATTTCCCATCTATTGCTCTGCAGCCTGTGCAGGATAGGATAATGCTCTAGATTCACACACAGTGCATGAAGACTTCAGATAATAAACAGTAAGCAAGTCCTCTTTAGTCACCACTAAACATAGTTAGAGGAATCTCTGGATATCCAGTCCTGTGGCAGACTGTGTCTGTCCTGGCCACAGCTGAGATACTGAATTCTTTGTTTGGTTTTCTTTGTTAGGGCCAGGGATAGAACTTAAGATTTTTAAGGGTAACATTTCCTGGAGGGGAAAGAGAATTCCGTTTTATCTCCCTCTCCTCTTGGGAGGGGCTAACATCTGTTCAGAGAAGCCTGCTTAAAATGCAGTGGTAGGCAGGTACTTAATTTGTATGAAGATGCATTGTTAGGTTAGAACATGGCATGGCTAGACTGTGTGGATACTGCAGGGAAGGCAAGGGCATTACCTGGTGGACTCTATCAAATTTAATTGACTTAATCTGATGTGAGTAAAATTCACTGGGTGCATCTTCATGGAAGTGATGAGTTAGCAAAAGGAGGAATTGACATATAGAGGAATATGCACTGGGTGCAAACTACTTTTGTGCTTTATTTTATTTCCCTCTCAGTATACAGAAGATGTAGCACTTAAAATTGAACATATTCAGATAAACCTCAGCAAAATCATTCTGCTGGATGAAATTGGGAAGGAGAATCTTCTGAATTTCAGCTCTTCAGGAATAGAAGGCATAAACTTTGCAGCATATTTGACAGAGGTGAGACTGTAGTAAAATAGAGACATGACTGGGACAAAGCATAAAATGAGATGTTTCTTTATCAATAGGCAAAATAGAGAAAAATCTGCTTTTGTGTGAAAGGGTGTAGTTTGGAAAAATGACAAATCTTGGAACAAAAGCATCTTGGAAGTTAAGGTCAATAAACATTTAAATAAATAATCGTAGACAAAGTAGGTGGTATGCTTAAGTGCAAACAGTGTGCATGTGCAATAACATACTCTCTTTCCCTGCTGTTCACATCTTGTTTCAGATCAATAAAAGTGTTACTAAGGTTGATCTTTTGTCATTTGCTAATGACTTAGAAGCAAGAGCAGACCAGCTGGTAAGTTGACGATAATACAGAAAATGTATCGTTTATATACGTATGTTTATCACCCATAAATACGTAGCCAAGTATTCAGACTTCCTATGGGAGAATTCTTGTACTTCAGACATTTAAATACATGTCATGTAAGGAAATATGTTGAGAACAATGCTGTGTATGAGCTGTATTTTAAATATTGCTAATTATTGATTTTTGTGTGGTGTTATACAGTTTTTGCTTTGGAAATGTAATTTCTTGAATTTCAACGTTTGCTTAAGATGTGAAGTGAATGCTCCATTTGAGTATTTCATGTTATGCGTCTGCATTTGAGGTACCTAGCTGGAAGAAAAATTGGCTGGATAAGACAATATTAATTCCTTTTCTTTCAGTTAGTGAGCAGAAGACTTTTGCAATTATCAAGACAATCCTGTGGCAGTTGTAAGGGCTCTAATGAGAACTGGGGCTGCAACATGGAGGGAGAATTCACAAAAGAGATCCTGTCTGCTCTGAAGGGCTTTTTGAACGCAGACACATGGACAACGGTCAGAGGGTATAGCTACAACATTGCCCTCGAATGAATCTGCAGAATGACACAACTCTGTTAACAGATAGTGAATGTGCAGTTGATATGTTTGCAGGCGTATCAAGGTCACATTCTTTTTCAAAATGAGAGTCATAGTTTGGACAGTAATTGGACACTGGCCCAAGACACATTCCTGCATTGTGATGTGGGAGAAAGAGTTTTGCTGCACACGTACTACAGTTCATTGCATCACAGACAGCAGTTACCCATCCCTCCTCCAGGGAGAGGGTTTTTTTCTACTGTAGTTGCACCGAGTGAGCCCTGCAAGCCTGTTTACTTGTGTAGATTGGCTGCTAACTTGGAGAGATACCAGTAGTTTTGGCCACACTTC
Organism: Chloroceryle aenea; assembly: GCA_013399075.1. NCBI lineage: Eukaryota > Metazoa > Chordata > Aves > Coraciiformes > Cerylidae > Chloroceryle > Chloroceryle aenea. The sequence goes on from VWZY01003204.1 coordinate 603,420, forward strand.
ACTGCCATTTTCAGTTTTTACTGTGCCATTTTGAAGCTTATACAGGTGGGAAGTTATTGCTGTTGTTTTGAGCTTTCACTTAGAAAAGACCCAAGTTCTTCAAACATGTTACTTCTTGCATAAAATTGACTCAGAAATATCTGGGTAAAGGCATATTCTACATAGCTCCATAAAGAAAAATATATTGTGCTGCTAGACTGGGTTCTTGTTGGGTTTTTTTTTGTAATAGAATCTAAAGGAAGCATTAGAATTGAGAGTAGATCAGGCAGAGTAATTTCTTCCTATAAAAGACGAAGAAAAATACAGTATTAAATGTGTTCAGTGTCACAATATATGTTTTTATTTTCTTCCTTGTGATGCTGCTTAGAGTAATCTGTGCAATGTCACTTAAACAAACAAACAAACAAACAAGAAACTAAACACCCAAATAGCCCCACTGCAGTACAACATATTGCAAAAGTTAGATTGATTGTTTCAAAAGGTTTCCAAGGATGTTTTATAATACCACCATGTTTTTAGTGATAGCTCTTAAAAGTTTACAAGAGCAATTAATAAAAAACCTGAAACCTTTCTGAATTAATTAACTTTGGGCGTACAGTTTGCCCTTTCTGGCACCTTGCACAAAATTGAACATATGTTTTTACACTAGAAGGAGCAAAAGGAATAAAACGTGCATTAAACCAAGGAGTCAGGGTATGGAGGAGGAAGCAATTCTACCCACAGGAGTTACTGAGTAAATGAATTCAGCTTGTCAGTACAGGAGGTGAAGCATCCCGAAGCTGCTCAGTGACTGCAGCTGACTGTTTACACAAACACGTCACAGGAAGCAAACACATCTCTGAGCATTGAGATCTGCCATTATTACACTTCCAAAACAGAGTTAGCACTGTGTATTCAGTGTCTATGCAGGGAGACAAGTAATTTTGCCACCAAAAGGAGATGGAAAAGAAATGTGTTTCTGAGATTAACATAAAATTGTACAGTACTATGAGACAAGTCTGAGCTCTAGATAGGGATTCAGACTTTAAAATCAAGGCACAAACTCATATCTTCTGACTGAAAGACAGGAGCTGCAAAAATGAAAAATAGCCCTCACAGATGCCTTCTCAAGTTACTGGCTGAAAATATTTAAACTCCTGTGCTCTTCAGAAAGCAGCGTGCATGCCTCAGGGTGGTGTCCACAGTGCCCAAACCAAAACCAAGTACCCGTGACTGAGAGATGTTCATCCCAGCTGGGGTGCCATGCTGCAGGGTTCTTGTGATGAAGACTGGCTTGTGGCGTGTGAGAGGGGGATGTGCTCGCTCTTCTGTATTTAAAATGATGTGGTGCACCATGGGAGCATTCTCTTTGTGCTGATAATGTTATTGCCAGAAAAGTGGCGTATATATATCTGGTTTGGTTGCTGAGGTTTGAGTTGATATGTTGATTTTCCCCCTCCTGTTGCGGAATTCAATTTGCTATACCCTGTTGTTAGCACCAACTGTTCTGCAGTGGATGAGCGTAATGTGGAACTTGCATTGTTTTTTTTGCTTTGTTGGAAAGCTTCAAAAATACTGAACAATACTGCATAATTGCATATTTTGCAGCCAAAAGGAGCACTGGAAAATGCCTTAAAAGGACACGCAAACAACATTCGAATGATTCATAACCAGCAAGTCGTTCCACTAGAGCAAGCTATGGTAAAATATTAAAGCAATATTTAAACATATTTGTAGAAAATATTAATATCTAAATCTCTTAAATACAGTTTACAAAGCTGGAGTTTTGCTATTGCATAAGCAGAGATCGCACATGCATTGTGTCACTGAAGAGTAATCTGATTAAAGTATATGTTTAATAAATAGTTTTCCTACTTACAGGACTACTACTTTATAATACTGTCTAAAATCATTAACTTTTTCTTACCCATTTTTTCCTGTATCTATTTTTGATTATATATGAACAAGAGGAAGCGGGGGAGAACTTTCCAAATTTCTAACCTGAAATCACTAATTTTATTTTTTGCTTACCATTTGTCTTCAGTAATAAAAGCAATTATCACTTTCAGACTTTATTTCTTGGAGTTAACAATCACCTAACAGTAGCAGAATGGGAAATTCCTGACAAGTAGTATTTGGAGCCAAAGAAAAGTCTGGTTTTTTACTGATGTTATAAGACATGTGAAAGGGCAGCTTCTACCTGATTTTGCCAGGTGCTGATTTCTACAGTATCAATCTGTGAATCTCGTACATGCTAGGTGTTGCTTTTTCCTCTACATAACATGAAGACTTCTAGTTTATAATAGCATCTGGTACAGTATTTCTGCCCCTATCAAAGCCCTCATGTAGAAAAGCATGAGGTCTTCTGTTCCACTCTGATTCTATGCTGTTCTTTCCTAATTCATTCCTAATTATTCTCATCTCTTTTTCCTTTTACAAAACTGACTGTCAAGAAATATGTTAAAGCTAGGGTAAGTGCTTGTTCCCTTCTGAAATTCCACAATATAAAATTCTCTGAACACATGGTTCTGATTTTTAACTGTTCTCTCTTTCCTCCAAATAAACCTTACTTTGTTTATTGCTACTAACTGCAGTTACATCTGAAGTCTTCCGTTACACAATTCATAACTACTTAGTGCCGTTGGTGAAATACTGGTTCAGTGATTAAAACCACAATATGTTTGTCTTAATGTAACTGTTGTTACTATATATAACGTGTTGTGTTGTATTAGAAACCAAATAATTTGTAGAATCATAGAATGGTAGAGGTTGCAAGGGAGCTCTGGAGATCATCGATGCATATAATGTTAAAATGTGTGATTTTTTACATGTAGGAATGACTGGAATATTTTTTTTTTTCTTCCTTTCTAATAGAGCACTTTAAATCAGAGCATTAGGTTACTGAAGAGGACATCATCTGAACTTCCAGTAAGCTTTTCTTTCTGGCAACGGGTACATTTTTATGTGTTATAAATCCATCCGCCACATATTCAGGACATATACATTCAGTGGAGCTTTTTCTAGCTATTCCATTACTGAAAGACATTGTAACACATTGAGTAGTAGCAGGGTTTTGCACAGCTTTTACTACCCTGGCTTTCCCTTACATACAGAAGGAAAAAAAAAAGGAAAAAAAAAAGATTGGAATTATTTTTTTGAAGTATGAATGACAAACTTCATTGACGTGTAATAAATAGACCTCAGTACAGTTCCATATATTGTTATTCATGTTCCTAAAAATGTAGTTTTCTAGAATCCTTGGGGGGCCAACCAAGAAACAAAACACAAAAGTACAACTGAGAAAAGAGCTTTTGTGATTCGCATCCTTAACCACCTCTTGTCCAATGTCCACCTCCACTGGGGCATGTTTTTCCAGCATTGTACTTGATAACTTCCCACTTCTGCAGCATCAGCCTTCCTGTGGGAAGCTGCATCTGTATAGAGGCTTCCCCCAAGCATCCCACATTTCCCCTCTTAAGCAGCAGCTAGTGCCTGCACCACAATATGAGCAGATACCTTCATGCTTTGCCAGGCTCGGGAGATTAAGCAACAGGATGATTACTTTCCTGGCAGCAAAGTTTTCTGTGTCCACCAGCCTGCCTTGGCTCTGGTAGCAAGACAGTCATTGGCACAACAGCTTGATGGGCCGTACCCATCTCAGTTGTTCCCATTAAGTTTTTGACCCGCCCACAGCAGCAGACCAGCTAGATTTTTTAGAATCTGGGATTTGAACCTGGTTGTGGAGGTAAGAAGCTATGAAATAAGGTGTTGATAAGAATGGGATGTTTGACCTTTAAGTATATTTAAGAAACTTCTCTGCAGTTTCATGTTGTACATATGTTAATCCTTTGTGTGTTCTTTGAGAGATTTTATGGGGTTGTACATACATTGAAGTGTCTCCATCTTTCTGGATATTGATTAGCAGTATAGAATCATACTCTAGTGGTCAGAGTTGTCGCAGTATATGGCCCACTGTATTTCTGTGCGCTGCCTGTGTCTGCAGTGTAGACACATTGATGAAAGTACTTCTACACTTAAGAAAATGAGAAAGTACGGAAAACTGATCTAGCATATAAATTAGTTACATAGGTTCCAGGAAAAGATACTGTTCCTAACCACTGATACCTTCCTTTTTTAGTACTGAGAGAATTTTATCAGATGATTGTGAATCCTTAGGCAGACTCATGTTCTGTCTGGAATTGCATGTTTTGTCAGATTTTGACATGACAGTGACACTGATACATCGAGAGAATAGATTCCCAACAATGGCACAGAGCTGTTATAACAGCCTGAAAGGGATTTATTTATATTAAACTCTGTCGTCTTCTTTCCAGGTTAAGGTGAAAAATGTCATTAGTGCTGTTAATGCTGCCCAGTTTCTCATAAATAACAATGCTTCTTTAGTTATTGTCCAGGTAAGCTTTATTTGATTAAAACGCTTTAATTTATGATGTTGTGGAGATAGAGGTTTACTCTGCTTTTGTTCACTTACTTTGGTTTGTTCCCAGGAGACAAAAAAGTACATGGATACCATAGTTGGGTACTTTGAGCAGTACGTTGAGTGGGTCAAGGAGTCGGTAAGGTGCATTTACTTTTTTTAAAAGCAGCTTTGCTCAAGAAAAATAAAAGACATAAAGAAGCTAAATAGTAATAATAATAATGTTACTTTGATTGTATATTTCAGTTTATAAGAGATTTGTACTTACTATGAAGAGGAAAACTTGTTGTGATTGAATAAAGTTGAATAAATATGATGAGTTGCGTTGATTGGAAGAAAGTGCAAATTTACCATAATTTTCCAGGGCTAGCCTGAAATCTCTAATTTGTGCTAATATTGCACTGAGCCTGACCTTGCTTAGTTCAAATTGATGTCATTAGCATCTTGGTTTATTTTTCTTTCTTCAGATGCAGCCTTTGAGAAACTAAACTGATGTTTTAAAGATGCTCAGTTGATAGCATATCCTGCTGGAATTTATTTTGAATTTGGATGGGGGAGAGATAACAATTTAGTAAACAGTATCTGTAATGGCAAGTGAGTTTTGAAGTTCTTACTGTATTCTGTTAGATATTTCAAACTGTAGGGTTTTTTCTGTCTTTCAGATTACCATGGAGGTGGCAGCGTGCAAGCCTATTGCCAATGTGATAGATACAGCAGTAGATATTTTTTTATGCAGCTATATAACTGATTCTGTGGTAAGAAATATTCTATATTAATTAAAATTGGGGCATCAAGTGGGAAATTCTTTGAACATAAATCTGCATTTAATTATTCTGACTAGACTATTCTGAAGTATGATAATTATCACATAAGTTATGCAAGGAAAAAATGTTCTGATCTGGATCAAGTGCAAAGCCAAACCAGTGCAGGACTTGTTTTAGGTTTCCATTAAACTTAGACTTCTATTAGCAAATAATTCTGTACATTGCTTTTTCTGAATTTCTTCCAATTTGAATTACGAAGCGAATACAGTACTATGGATTTGGAATAAAAATTTTGGAAAGGGTAGGTTTCAGTTTGATTGCTTGATTCTGAACCACCTTGAAATAGAAAAGCATGAAGATGTGAAGTTTCAGCTGCTATCATTTCTAACTTAAGAGGATGGGGTGGGCGCAAGGAGTGAGTGAGTGAGAAATACCAAGGAAAAACTTTGACAAGTATCTTTCTTGGAATCTAAAAAACCTGAATGAGTTTTTATCACTTGACTTGTAGCAAACACATCCTCATTCATTCCTGTACAATGGAGACACTGAGCATGAATGGTAGCAATATATAAGGGCAACATTGTCTTTTTCACCTTGCCAAAAGAACTTGGAAAAAGAACAGCATGTATTAGAAATAGAGTATGAAACCACGTGCCTGGAAACCACCTAAAATTTTTCTAGCTGTTATTTAGCTTTATGGTACTTTCAGGCAGATCCTAATCATACCAACAGTAAATGAATGTTTTCAATCAAAGCCAAAGCACTCTAAGCTTGATGATGTTTAACCTTGATAATGCTTACCAATGAAAAACTTCCTACCTGCCAGGATCATATACTCACTGATTATCTCATATGTTACAGAGCGTCTGTTCTCCTTTCTGTAGTCACTAACCATCTGGTGGGAGATGGACCATGATTTTCCTGATGATAGAGCTTAGCTGAGTCACTTATAAGTCAAAATGCTTCTAGCCGCCACAAATCAAATTTGAAAACACATCATTTTAACATCTCGTGGTAACTCAGTTCAACCATATGATAATGAAATTAGTTACATGAACAGGCTGAAGTTAGCAAGTTAAAAAGTACCTGGAGAAAGTGATGGAAACTCGGATTTTGACGAGAACAGCAAGAAAGACAAATACTTTAAAATGTCAACAAAAGAAAAAGAAATAACACAGCTAATAAACTAATGCTGAGACACAAAATTACTTCCTAGCCCAAGGCTGACAACTTTGAAAAAAATTCCAATGACACTATGGCTGTGTGGCTTTGAGCAACTTTGGACATATTCCTGTTTGGTTACATTTGTAAAACAGTGATGTTCTTACTTTAGTTCACACTGACAGTGGGGAATATTTAATGTGGCCTTTTCCACACTGGTACAAGGAGCATCAGATAGTCCACAAGACCAGTACCACTAATTTCCACTGTGCTCTTCCAGTAACAATGCTTAGAATATCAAGCAAGGATTTTATACATTCCTGATACATTTTCTCTGTGATACTTTTTTTTTTTCCTGGATTCTGCTTTCTTTCAGAATACCTTTTGGTTTGGTTTGGGAGGCTCTTCAATGTTTTTAATTCCTGCCATAATTTTTGCTGTAAAACTCTCCAAATACTATCGTAGAATGGATACAGAGGATGTATATGATGAGTAAGTATATACAGCTAAGTAAGCTGAACGGTGAATGGATTGAGATGTTTTTTTCCTGTGTCTCACATGAAGGCACTATAATCCTTCATCTTTCTTTGCTGTCAGAGGCTCTGAGCAAACTACGTAGTTGACAATGTCCCTGCTCATTGCAGGAGGGTTGGACTAGATGACCTTTAGAGGTCCCTTCCAACTCAAGGCATTCTATGATTCTGATTTTAGGAAATACTGCAGGTTTGGGTTGGTGCCTGCAAAATGTTTCATGCAGGAGGGCTTTGGTTGCCTTGACTTGCCACGATTCTGTGTGGATATTGCCAGCTCTGACCTTAAAAAACTTATTCCAGAATGAGGTCTTCAGAGTTTTGCATGCAGTGTTTATTTAAGTATCTTCCAAACGTGCAAGTGATTAGTTTTGCTGAATAACACGATAAGGTGAATTACGGCTGCTTTGTAATATCCTTGAATTACTGGCTTGCTTTCTTACTGTCTTAGCTATTCCTAATCAGTCTTTCCTTTTTCAATTGCAGTTCCTCTGTCTCAGGGACTTGGCATTTTACTTTATGATAACTGTTCTTACATATTTTCCCATCCATTTTTTTTTTACTGTTGGGTTTTTTTTCTACTCTTTGTTTTGCTCATTGTTCAGTTAGCCTGTGCACTGCATTTCTCAGCTGTCACACTGGTTGGTTTTCATCACACATCCACAAGTCAGTAGAGCAGAAACAGGCATGTACAGCTACAATCACTCATTTCTTAGTGTCTAGTTAATTACTCCTCCTTTTCTGTGGTTTTTTTTAGTGTTGAAAATATACACATGAAAAAATAAGACATTTTTCCTGGTATTTGTTAAAATTACTTTATTCAGGTGGAAGGGTTTATTTTTTTAATGTAGCACGTTACTTCAAAAGAAGTAACATGTTCTGTTTTACCAGACTGAGTATACAACTCAACAAGAATAGCAAAATAATGAAGTAATTTTTGGAGAATATAAAAATATTTTAAAATGTAAAATTATAATTATGCCATAACTCCTGAATGTAACAAAGGAAAAGTTATATTCTATTGTACAGACACAATTTATCTTTGCATATAATACCATCATCCATGTACATGTCTTAGAAGCCATACTGTACATAGTGCATCTTGTCGTTAACATGGTCTTTCTTGGTGTATTTATTTTATTACAGTACAGAAAATGGTAATAATGGTTATCATAAAGAGCATTTATATGGTATACACAATCCTGTGTTTACAAGGTAAACTAAGTCTGAAACTGCATGCCTTCATGTGTCCTTACTTAATCTACTATATTAATCACCTATCCAATGTTCTGCACACTTTAAAGTGAAACATTTAATTATTTATGGCTTTTTTGCATGATTACTTACTATAGCAAATGCTTTATGATGTGTATTACTCAAGTGTTCTTTACATAACAGCAGATATTGTAGTAATTTCTAGCAACTTAACAAAGCAATTGCCTAAATTTGATCTTAAAGTCCAGGTGGTTAGGTATTCATCTAGCGCGGTGGATGGTCCTAAATTGATAAACACTCGAAAATATTCCAATAACAGTTGAAAGCAGTAGGACAGGATGCATTCTTACTCCTGAGTTGTTTTCATTTCTTCAGATGGTGAGGTGAAGAGCTTTTCCTGAGCAGAAGGCAGGGGATCCAGGGTATGCAGAAAGCATGAACGGGAAAAAAGGGTGTTTCTGTATGGTTCAAACTAGTGTAAAATCACAAAACAAGAAATTCAAGTTATACTTCAAAAGGAAGAGATTTCAATTTTTCTCTGTCTCTACAACTTCTGTGCTGTAAAACCTTACCTAGCTGTGAGACTTTGTTTCCACAGGGATAACATAGGATGTCCCACAACTTGGAATATTTGCTTAAAGTAGAATCTAATTTATAATTGAAATCTGTAGCTCACTGTGCCTTAACCTGCAACTTCATGACTGAAAGCATAGATTAAGCATTGGCAGAGAAATATCACTGTTCTTTTAGTAACAGGTGAATATCAAGAGAGCTCAAAGACTGGAGTCTTGCCAGATTTTTTGGCTGCATCAGTTGTATAGTATTATTTATTAGAACTGTATTTTACAATAATTATTTACTGACCATATCTTGATTCCACATTTCATTCTGAAGGAAGTATTTATATATAATGATGTTTTTAGTGATATTTATGCCCACAATTGGTTTGTTCTGTGACTTAAGGGCACTCCCTAAATTACCCTACAGGGGATTTAATTCAAAAGTGGTCTCCACTGGCATATCTAAGGACTCACAATTTTAAGAACTTTTGATATTTTACATAACAAGAACCTAATAATCCCTCAGGCCTTAGAAGTCCCTTTCAAATCTTTGAACCTTTAATATGAATCTTAATACTCTTGAGGTTCATAGCATGTTTTCTGTGATATTTCAGTGATTTATGAATAGCTTAATGCAGTGTTCCTGAATAAGCTTAAAAATTACTAACATCAAATAATCTTTTGAACAAAGACCCACTAGTTCAGTCCTGACTTCCTTTTCCTAAATTTTAAGTTACTGAAAAAGGGTTTCTATAATGAAATGTAAGGGTTCAGTTGGAAGCAATGCTGTCTTCTGATATGTAATTTGAAAAACTGCTAATTATGTGAGGTGCATGCTTTGAATTTCTCGGTCTGGGATTCCCATAGCAATAGAATCTTGGGTTTAATTTTCATTTCAGTGAGCTCTTCACGTTTATGCTATCCTTGCCTTTTAGCATTTCTTACAAATTATTTTAGGAGATACTTTGAAAGATATGACTTTGAATACATCTCTTCACACCTGTACTTTTGGAGGTGTAAAAAATCCCATAGGGTGTTTTTGTCCTTGGAAATCAACTGGATGATATTGCTGGAAAGAGATGCAGATATCTGCCTTTATAAATCAAAGTATGAGATCTATATGAGGTATATTTGTGCAGGTATCTTACAGAAATTTTTTATCTATGTGACAAAGTTACAAATAACTGCAAACACAGCCACCATTTTTGTGAGAGCAGTATTGGAGGCTGGATTAAGTTCTCAGAGGAGTGGTACTGAATAGGTAATCCAAGCATTTCTTTCTGTCATGAAACAAAGATAACCAGAAAGGTTGGTGGTGAAGACAGTCTGTTTCCTCTTATTTGAAAAACTCTTTATTAAGTGGATAAAATTTGAGAACAGTTTGAGCCAACTGAGCTTGTATCACCTTAGATAGACACAATATTTCCATTTCATTTGTGCACAGAAGAAAGTGATGGGTTTGGTTTGTGTTTTTTCTTGTATAGCTCTGTGGAACAGTGGTAATGTGTACTGGAAACATGAAGGGGTAAGTAATAAGCTTTTTACATCACTTCTAGGTCTATTAGTACTATACTGTTCTTAAGAAGGCTGCTTTGTTTTCTGTAAGATGGCTGCCATAAGGTTTAAAACTAAAAAAAATTACTGAACCATATTGCAGTTCATATGAAGGTCTATGCCTTCATTCTGCTTAAATTATAATTCTGTCTTCATCAAGTTTTCCTGAGTTGTTTTTGTGATTATTTCCAGGCTATATCAATGACACCCAAGATTCTTCTACAGGAATACATCTCTATTCTTCCAAGTGTATTGGCATTTGCATTCATATTCCAAATCCTGAGCCACTTGTTTTATGTCACCTGTACTGTAAACCCCAAATGTACTATTGAATGTTACGCCATAAACTACTGTACAGACTATTGTGCGATCAGGGCACTGCCTCTCAAATACCACTGTTCAAGGCTTGAATTAAAATGTCTTTTGTTTTTTACTTTTTTACACTGGGCTTTCTATTTTACATCATGGTATAGAAATTAATAAAATTAACAGCCTTTGCCTACCAATCCTCTGACAGATGGTCCAGTTCTTATCTTAAATTGTTGATTTGTGTTAAATACAGTACCTACATGTTTACATTAAAATATGTTTTGTATACAGATACTTTTGTATATAAATTTTTCTTAAAACTTAAGTGTTTTAGTTAAGATTTTAATATTGTATAATACTCTTCACAAATGAATTTACCAGCATGATCAGTGTTGCTATTTGGTGCTCTTGAATGACCACTTTGGACAAAATTTGAAGTGTAATGGGATCCATGGTGTCTCTTTGTGTCTCTGCAAAGTTTAGATGTTTTGTTTTCTCCTTCTTCTTTAAATTATTTAATATTTAGTGGGTTTTTGCGGTATAGACCTAAAATGAACTTTTTGGAGAAGTTTGTTTTGAAAGTCTTTGGGTGGGAGGGTTGGGAGTGTGCGTGATGCATAACATAGCAAAAACAGTTAAGCTTTCTAGAATTCAGTAGTACTCAAAAAAGAGCATGAGGGACATCATATGTTGGTGATTTTTAGAATGCTTTACATTCTCTGTCTCCCTTTTTTCTCATTCACACCACTCACTTCAATGTCCTTAGTAGTATCACTGTAAAGCTGTGGCCCCTTTCAGAGGGCAGTGATACGATTTTTCCTAAATAATTTCAAAATACAATTTCCAATGTTGAAGTTCAGATGTGTTTAGCAATTGGAGTTAATGTTTGTACCATTAGAGTTACTGCCTTGAATTTAGGCCTACAGTTGCGTTTCTGACTTAGTAAACAGTGGAATTCATCAACAAGGCCAAAAGTATCTATGCTACTAGTGTAAGACATTTTGGCAGGTCAAGTAATTGGGTATATAGATCTAAAATAGTGTTTCTTCATATACCAGTATTGTTAACTTTGTTTCCAACAAGGTTCATTGGCTTGAACTAGGGATGATCCTGTAAATCATGCATATAATTTTTAAGAAATGCTGAAAAATTATAACAGTCTGTAATCTGGAATAACCTTAATTTTTCATTTTAGGTCATAAATTGTAACATTTCTAATAGACAGTATGTAGCATATGTGTATATGTAATGTTCAGAACTGCAGATTTTTAAAAGTTTCTATTTTTAATTTGAGAAAATGTTCCAAGTTCATTTAAATAAAAAATAACTTGCTTACCTACCTGATGTTTGATTCTCAATTGTTTTGTTCTGTAGACCTGTCTCAGAAGAGTTGCACTGAGTTAAAATCATATGAAAATTAATTTTTTTACCCTGATTAGAAATTTCTGCTACATTGACTTTTATTGATGGTTTTAACTTAAGCAATATAAAAGACAAAGAATTGGAGCAGGAAGGACTTGAAAGAACATGGAGTCTGGGTGAGGGCACTTCTGACTTCCACTTATGCAAAGATGGTAGCATTTGAGATAGTGAATTGTGGAGGATATCCACATACCCTGCAAGTGCTCAAGGTGTTACCATTTGCTTCTGTTTTTTTCTGTAGCACTGACAGTGGAATTAAACGTTAGCCACTTCTTCAGCTCCCATAGTTCACTGATGGTATCCTTGCTTAACTTGTAAAAGGACAATTATTTTCTGCTGATTATAACAGACCACGAGCTCTTTCAACTGAAGCAGGCGGAGGACACGTAAGTCAGATGGGAGTGAGATAAACACTTGGCAGTGTCACATTAACTGATATAGAAATACACCAGAGCTCTGGAGTCCAAGCTTTGATATTCATCCTTATCTTTGTGGTCTGATTTGTTTTCATTATTACAGTTTAAAAACTTTCAGAACAAGAGATCTGAAACTGGTATAAAGTAACTTTTAAGTACTTTTGAACTCTGTAACATTTATTAGAACAAGAGATGAATGCCTTTAGTTTCTAATTTAGAGAATGTCAGTGCTGTTGTGCATAACCAAGTGTAACTAATACATTCATTTGACAAATATTAGGAGGTCTTTGGAGTGCTTACAGTAGAGATTTGAAATTCTTGAAATGAAGTATGAGGTGGGCAACAAGATTCTTGTCTGGCTGGATGACAGGTCAGTAGACTCCCTACAGCACAACGGAACAGAAGAGTAAATTGTAAACCTTAAGTAGGCTTGTCCTGTTGCTGATTCTCCTAAACCTGTACTGGAGAGTCCCACCACTGTGCTTTGAAAGAGACAAGAGAAACAAAGGCAAGAAGCTAGAAATGTGACCTCTAATAGATATGTTGTTAAAATAGCCTTAGAGAGTGGATGAAAAAACCCATGTTGTTCTCTCTGTCAGATGGTGTTCAGTCCTGGGGAACTCCTTGATATGTTCACTGGAAGATCAAAGTTCACGCTACCCAGAATGGTTATTCCATGTGGTTTCTTATTCAAGCAGGCAGCTCTCAGACTGGCTGGGGTGCCACAGCAGCTAGCGACTCTATTGTCAAGTATTAGAGAAGCATTTTTTACAATTTTTTTTTTTGTTCTGCTTCACTGTCTGCGTTAAATGAATGTTTTTGCCATGGTATTTTCTTTAGTGATACCTGTTGAGTGTCTAGTCACAGAAAAAATGGTATTATATTCCATTATGTATGGCCATTCTTAAACCTATGGTTTAACAGTTATTCAAGCATACCTAAACAATGTGGTACCCCTTCCAGAAGCTGTTCAGGTCAGGCTGGATGTATCATACATGGAACAGAAGTGCCTACTGGGGTCTTAATAGCCAGAAAAGTACTGTGGCTTGCAACTACATGGCAGGGATTTTTCCTCATGACCTGCTGAATGGCAAGGGTTTTACCATGTTTTTCCTTTGCTCTGCTTTTAGTTACTGCAGGAGAAACTGCTAGAGTTCTGTACCAAAATATTTCTATTCTTTTGCCTTTGTTTTATGGCATTTTTACAGATCATTTATTATCAACAGGAAAATACCTGTTAAAAAAAAAAGGTGAGGGGTGATAAAGAACAAATGTCTGTATGACATGCTTGGGCTCTATTCCCTACTGCCAAGACCCATGATAAGCCAGTTGTTAAGTCTTGTTCTGTTGGTGGAAAAAAACCCATGGTGTGACAATGAATGATGATAAAACTTCCAACTATTTGGTTTATGCTTAGGTCTCTAATACCTTACTTTACTATAGCTTTATTCCTTATCTTGATTACATATTGCAAGTTTAAAACTTCCATGGCTTAAAGAATATGCAGTTGATTCTTCCATGTGTCCCCTCTGCTTGCCTTGTGCTGACAAAATGGAAGTACTGAAGTTGCATCCTTACTGTGCAAATCCAGGCACTTTTTTTTTTATTTCAACATGCCCTTGCAAGCTCTGGCTTGAAGATGGCTGTAAAGCAGCTGGAGAAAGGAAAATATCTGTTGAAAATCAAATTTGACGTGTTCATCCTGGATAGGAATGTGCTTCTTGGTTATACAACTATCATTCTGGTTTTAACTGCATTTACAAGATCTGTCTTGTTACCTTCTTGGGAGTTCACAGCTTATTTGACATTCTCTAGGGCTACAAATTATGGGTGCATGCCTACTGAAGTGTGATTTATTATTTTTATTAAAAAAAAAAATCCAAACAACTAACTTATATCCCAAGTTTCACTGGAAAGAGGCTTCTTTGTGCAGCAAGCCTTTAAATTGCAAGCAGCCAATTACTAACTGGTTTCACTTTTTCAGATCGCGTTGCTCAAGGATCTCTGTCAACTTCTCTCACCATGAAGAGTTTTGCTCTTCTTTTCCTAGTAGTGATCTGTGGCATGGGAGGATTGGGACAGAAGCTGAAGCCAAAGAAAAGAAGCAATGGTGAAGAAATCAATTTTCGGACTAAAACCAAAGATGCTTGCACAATGAGCATAAGTGGCGATGAAGAAATGAAACTTAGAATTGAATGCAAAAGTCAAGGCATGTCCTACTGGTGTGAATTCACTGGCAAACCATCAGTCTGTCGTGCTTTCAGAAACAACCCAAAGATCTACTGGAATCAGATTGCAGTGGAACTTAGAAAGCTCCCACACGCTTGTGAATCCACAGAAGTCCTGAAGATCACCATGTGCCAAAAAGCTCCAACAGAGGCTCTCATGAAGCAAATAGATGCTGGTATGGAGCCAGAAGATCTAGCAAACCAGGACAGATCTGGCCAGAAAACTTCCACTTCTATGGGGGGAACAGGAAAAAACTCTGCTAAGAAAATAGGGAAGCCTCCATTACTACCTCTTATAAAACCAACCCAACATGGTCAAGGGTCTGAAAATGAAACAGAAGCAATGAAACTGGCACGGGAACATTGCTGGGAATCCCTGCATGGTTTCTGCTCCTACATTATTGGCATCTTTAGAGGTTAAGGATTTGCTTCAGGTAAAACTCTTCCTTGAAGCACAGCAGAATATACCTAATAGTAATCCTGTTGCTGTTTTTGATCTTGAGGGGGTCTCTCAGGTGTGGATGGGGAGGATCTAGGCTCAGTCACTAAAAACTGAAGTGGCAAAGCCTCTACTGTGGCTTCTGAGGGGCTGGACAGCCTGAACTCCCAGTGATGGCTACTAGTTCAGGACTCCCTGACAGCCTCCTGTGAGGTCTTTAGTATGTACTAAGAGGTTTCTCTTACTTGCTATTAATCCTATGGTATTTTGGTTCAAACTGTTTGAATTTGCCTTTTCTACCTTCTGTCCTTCCTTCCCTCTTGTGCTGACTTCAGGATTTAAGGCTGTGAAGTGGGATAAATAACAAATACATTAGCTAGAACAATTTGTAATTACATTCAGAAATTGAGAGAGTAAAGCTTGTTCATCAAAACTGCTAGTTAATAGTTAACCATTTTACTTTTTAAAATTAGTTTGAAAACAACTTGCAGAAATTAATAAAACAGAGTATCTTGGTTTGTGGGTTGGGTTCTGTAGAGGCTATAGGGGATCACATGCAGGCTCTTGTCTGGCAAGTCTCAGGTTTTCAGCCAGCATTCAAAAAGGCAAATCCCTCACAGAAGTGGTTATTTTTATACTGACTTCCCTTTCAGCTCAGAGAGAGAAAGACAGGGACCAGCAACTAAACCTGGTAAACGTTTGACAGAAATGGAATATATGTAGCGTGAACCAGCAAGCTGGTTAAAGTGTTTAGGCTGCTAATGATTTTATTTGCGCTTAATACAGCAAAGTGACTAATTTTTTTTTCTTTTTTGTTTTTCAGAGCAGAATTTTTACAGCTGAAGAAGGTTCCTTGCTGTAGTTTAATGATTTAGACATACAAAATTTTGTTTAAAAATTAGTAACCTTTATAAATCTTCTAGCTGTTTTCTCTTTGCACCCCTAAAGTGATACTTTTTAACAGCCCTGAAAAGTGCTTGAAACTGGAGTTACTGTACTTACAGTGTTAGGATGAACTGACCATTCCTTAATCTGTCACACACTAAGGTGTACTGCCTTTAAATAACCAAGGTTCCACAGTAAGAGTGCTGACCTTGAATAGGTTTTTGTGTGTGCTGATTTGCTTCAATTTGTTAGCGGTGACGGCTGTAAGTGGCGCTACAGTTAGCATAAACAATAAAAAAAAAAGTTTTGAAAATGGACTTGTTGTGCTTTCTTAAAATTTTAAATGGTGCTACTTGTTTAAAGTTATGGTATTTGATACTTATTTCTTTGATGCTTATTTCTTATGATATTGTTGGCAGAATGTGTAAGTGAAGTTGCAGGTCTGAGTCATTACCTTCCCACTGGGAACATGTTTTCACTAATATGAATATATTCAATGTTTTTGCATTTACATTATAATGATAAATTTCAGCCAGCAAGGAAAAAAAAAAAAGATTGGAGAAGTGTAATGTAAGAATACATTTCTAAACATAGCAGATTAGATGTGTTCATCTGTGATGCATCTGCAGAATTGAGTGTTATCAGTAGTAGTAATGTTTGGGTTCAGTAAACATTCTGAAAGGTAACTCATGTCTATGTACTCGGGCACTTGCACAAATCTCATTACAACGCAAAGCAAGACATAACAGCTTGTTGTCAAAGATTACAACACATTTATATTCAGATTATTTTTTAGTAATGATTCCTTCTGTTCCCAAGTGAGCTTTGCAGCAGCCATATAACTGAATAAAACCTCATACCACAGACATTAGCAGTGCTCAATATTTGCCATTAAAACATTTTTGCAAGGTGTTGTTACACTGAAGTACTTCTCCAGCTTTACTCACAGATTTGTAATCCTCACTTCATAATTCAAGATCATGACTGTCCAATCACTAAACTTTGTGCCTTGTTCACCCAAGAAAACGAAATAGTCTGTCCCCAAACCTCTTGACATATAGGGAAAGGAACAGCAAATAATGAACACAGAGTCAGTGCAGAGGGTTGTATGTAAAACACAAACACAGCTCGTATGCTGGTAAAATGGGGGCTTAAGCAAGTTGGTATTTTTGTCAGCCATAAATCCAATGTAGTTAATACTAATTCGTAACTTCATTACCCTAATTGCTAGTGCGCTATTTCCTAGGGAACTCACTCATACCTCATTTCAGCAGAGCAGAGCACTGGTGCCCAGGGCTCTGTGCTTGGCACTGCAATTGTCAGCAATGACCACCTGAAGCTATCTCACTGTGGAAAGCTCCCACACGCTTGTGAATCCACAGGCATGAATCTGGAAATCAGACTTGCACAAAAGGCCCCTCTTTCATTACATGCTTTTTGTGACATACCCAGGATCCAGGATACAGAGTTAAGCACTACATTTTACAAGGTAAAGATATTAGTAGCAAGGTGGTGCACAGCTTGGATTACATTTCATTAGGCAACACTATGCACCCTCAGCAAGTCAGTTAACTATAATGACCTTGCTTTCAAATGTTTAAAAGTCAGTTGTGAACTGAAATAGCCAGCCTTAGTGTAACAGTGCTGTGATTGTATCAGCTCCATTACCAGTTCACTGTGTTTAGCACTAGAAACACACAGTTGTGACATTTCAGTTACCCTCTTGGTATGAAAGTGCTATTCGTTAATGAAACGATGAATTGAGAAGTGCTTGTGGTGGGTTTAATGCAATTTTCAAGTATCTCATGAATGAATGAAACCTGCTGTTTCATTCATTTTAAGTTAACCTATTAGTCCCCATATATGTAAGTACCTATGGAAATCTGCTCAAGTGGAAATGGAATTTGTCTTTATTTCCTTGACAGAGGAAGAACTGGCAAAAATGTTTGTCTGGATTCCTGCAGCTGGGGAGAGACCCCTGATATTCAGGCCTGCTGCTTCTGCTGCTAATTCAGTGCGATGTGAAGCTGTCTGCCTGCCTCAAAATCCTCATATTTAGGTTCTCACAGAAGCATCATAAGTACTTGCTACTTTATCAAGGTAAGCCTCCAAGAAAAGCAAAGTGATGCATTTGGAAAACCTGTGTATAAAAGGATGTGCATTTAACACACACAGTTAGGATTCAAGAAAGATAATGAAAAACTTGAGCAACTCTCATGGAGATGGAGATCCACCTAGAGGACTGGGACTAGAGCACGTTTCTGTGAGTAGAGGCAAGGGAACAGTGTTATTTGGCCCAAAGAAAGCTTAGGGGTGACCTAATAGCTGCCCCCCAATACCTATGGGGCTATAGAGAATATAGAGCTAGGCATTTCACTGGCATGTGATAGGAGAAAGAGATCATAGCCATAAATTGATACGAATGGGGTTCTGAATTGTCATATGGAAAAACATGCACCGTGAGGAGGATAAACATAGGAGCAAGGTGTTCAGAACAGCTTTGGAAGCTCCATCTGTGGAGTTTATCAAGACCAACCAGACAAACTTTAAGCAACGTAGTCTGAATGCAATGTGACCGTGCTTTGAGCAGGAGGTTGGACTACAGATCTCCCAAGGTGCCTTCTGGCCTGAATGGTTCTATGATTTGCAACAGAAACACAGAAGAATGCTTAAAAGTTCTGGCTATTTAGTAACAAACATCTCTGTTAGTATCTGCGAACCTTAAAGTGCAAAAAAGGCTCTTCGATCAACCATTCTAACTATATTATACTGAACAAGAGAGGAATTTTTTAAGTGCTTTCTGATGGCAGATCACATTATTTTGGACAACTTACATTCAGTGTCTCTGTCTTTTGGTACATTTTTTTAATATAGCCTGGTTTTGACAGCAAAGAAAATCATCAAGAAATTCAGACCACCAAACATCAGGTCTGTTTGCCTTAAAATCAAGTACCTGAAACGAAGAAAATTGCTGTTTGCAGTGTGTAGGTAATTCGTGTTAAAAGTAGATTAAACCTATGCCTCGATAATATCATTGCTTAGTCTGCCTGTAAATCGCTTTAACTATGCAGTAGTGCACTCTGGTGTTTTCTGAGAGAATTGTTTCAGTGTGTTTGCCGTCGTTCTTGTGTTGTGCATTCTCAGTGTTTCGGTAGGTGTCGTAATTGATATGGCATGGATGTTAGGGACATGTCCACTACAAAAATAAGACAATAAAGGAAAAGCTAAAATTTCCTAAAGTAGCCCATTGCCATCCCTGCTTCTTCAGGAGCTTAATGACTGCCCTTAGGGTTTCTCCTGCTGTTAAAATCCCTTTTCTCTCTGAAGAGGAGTCAGATGCAGCACAGGAGGTTTCTTCCAGCTGTCTGTTTTTCCTGTTACAAGTGAGATAATTGCTCTCATCAGACTTTACAGATCATTTTACAATGACAAAAAGTATGTGACGCATATGCAAAAAGCAGAAATAAGAAAACAGTGGAAGAGCACATCCTATCAGACATACTAGGAATCCATTTATTTAATTTTCACATCATGTATGCAAAGGCAGCTGCATGAGCAGTAGGTACGTGGCCAGGTGATGAATTTCCAGAGTAGCTATACTACAGAGCGTACAGAGGAAGAAAAAATATGAAGACAATGTCTGATTTGGAGTAGAAGTTCATGTTCCACTTCCCACCTCCCTCACCTCAGCAGGTTATAAAACTGTTTGCGTAACCAGCTTCTGGCCGTCAGCATCCATCCCATGGTGTGCTCCTGCTGCTTCCGGGCTCACAATCATTGTAGTCAGGAGGGGAAACAGAAGTGTCCTTTTAGGTCTGCTGGCTGCTGACCTAAAAAAACATATTACTCTGATACAACTGCTGCTGCCAGTAAAAAATAATGTGCAAATGGTGAAATTGGTTGTCCCTTTATTTATTTATCTTACCAGTGTAATGGGGGGAGGGGCCCTCCCCACAGACGCAGCTGTAATTAAATTAAAAATTTACCTAGGAACTGAAAAGGGCTGGAAACTTCCTGCTGAAGAAAATGGTGAGCAAGTCAAGCTCTGAACTCTGACAGAAGCCTCAATATCTCCTCTGCCCAAACAGTCTGTCAGGCAGTAGCACTGCCCACCGCTCTCTCCTCTCTCCCTGTTTTTATGGCAGGCTCAGTCCACATGGTACTGTCACCAAGGTGCTGAGTCCATCCCCTGTCTTGTGCACTCCAGAAATTTAACACAGAAATCCACAAATCTGTGTTTGCAGCTGGGGAAGTTTAATCTGTTGCTCTCATGCTGGTGCACGAGACCTGATTGTTGTGGGAGGATGACAGAAAAAGGTGTGGAGTGGGGTTTCCACATCTGCATGCAGAAAACTTTACCTAAGACTGTCATTAGTCTTTAAGGTCTCAGATGGTACAAATGAAACTGAAGCTCAAGTGTTTGCAGAAAATGTTGCATAGTCTCCATGAGAGTCATCTCCTGAGTCAGCCACCTATGGCCTGGGTGTGAGGGAGCTGTGTGGGCCCTTGGGGCCAGCATGGTCTCCATTGTGGTACCATGTTGCAGCAATGGCTTGGGTTGAGGCTCTGGGGCCTTGAGCAGTGCTGAGGAGGGTGGTCCACTGGCAGATGTGGGCATTTTGGCTGTTCTGTGGGATCTGGACGGATGCAATGGCACTCAAGGAAGGCTTGGCTGGCAGGACCCTGAGCTGGAAGCCAGAGCATGAGAGACACCAACATCTTTCAAAACATGTTGATGAACTTGAGCCATTGGGGGTGGATGTGTCTTGAGGGTGGGTACCTGCCTCAGGTACTGCTGTCCCCGTGACTTACCCTGCACTGCTTGCTTTCAACAGAAAGATGTTCTAAGACCCATCACTGGAACCTCTCCATAGAAATCCATATCACATCTGCCATGAAGATAAACTATGCCTAGATCAGCGGAGATACTTTTCATAATATACCAGACAAAAAGAGGTAAGAGCCATTGAGTAGCACTGATAAGTAACATCATCTGCTTCCCCTACTTTCTGAGGCCTGAAATCTGTTGCATCATTGGAATGAATTCAATGGACTTTGGTGTTGCTTCATGCTGGTCACATGGCCACTGGACATCATCTTGGCTCAGGGTGAGTCAACAACTGAAAAAAATCAGGCACTCTTGTTTTCTTCCCCCTTAGGGAGCTATAAAACTTTTTCTAGAGCAAGCACTTCAGCAGCAGCAGTGTCCTTTGGCAGGAACATAGTTCATCTGAAGCACAATAGATCCATCACAGTGACCAGAGGGAATAGGCAAATATTTATTTTTTTTCTTCCTCACTGTTAATCATTTTTCTGTGAAGGATTTTGTCATAAGTGTTTCTGACTTGGAGAGAACCCAACATCCAAAACTAAAGAATCATAGAATCATAGAAATGTCTGGGTTGGAAGGGACCTCTAGGGGTCATCTAGTCCAACCCCCATGCTGAGAGCAGCGACATCCTCAACTAGAGAGGGTTGCTCAGAGCCTAGTCAAGTCTCACCTCGAATGTCTTNCTTTACGACCAGACATATTATTCTTCTGGGCTATATATTAGCCTTTTTTAATCATCTACATATGGGTTGAACTTGAATAGCAAAGAGCAGTATATGACTACTTTGCAGCTTCCACATAATTTATGTAAGCAAAGAAAACACACTGTCAAGGATTAGAAAGCAGTGTAGAAAATTGACTGCCTCCAGCCTCTGTGAGAAGAAAGGCACATTGTAAATATCTGAGAGAGAGAGGAAGAAATCCATCTGAAAAGGAAATCCTAATGTAATTCATTTTGCATGTCATCATTATGTCTATATTTTCTCCTACATTATCTAAAAGTTATTCACAACAAAAATGATTGTTGCTGTTTAAAGAAATATATAACTAATTGCTAGTGTGCTTTCTACAACAGCTTTCTATATGTGCATCACTTGTCAGCCCATAGATCTGGAAGGGAAAACAGAATACCACATAATACTGAACTCAGCTAGAAGTCAATTTCTCAGTTGTAGTAATTGTTTTAAATTGTAATACATTTTATTTCTATATTGCTTTCCATTGGTACATTTCAGGATGTTTACCAAAAAAATGAAATATAAAGGTAATTTCCTTGCATATCTCTGACATAGACAAGGACCATTATCCACCTTAAAATTTTAGGAAATGGACAAATAAGGGTGCCTCTGACAGAAGATTTTTTGACAGAAGTTAGTATGTTAAGCAGTACTAGGTTTGTATTTAAGCAGAAACAAAAAATTAACACACAGTTTTGTAATTCTGCTCAATGAGTACACACATGGGACGAAAGTCTATCCTTCACATACCCCAGCTTTGGGCCTTGAACAGGCAGTGAGGTCTCTCAAACAGAGCCAGCTTGTTATGCAGCTTTGCTTTTGCAGTAATCAGTAGATGATGCATATCGATACAGTAACAAAATCCTGCACTGCAATCTCCATCTCTTTCCCACGTCTCACTGCTTACTGCTTTATCTGTGTGCATACCTACTTGTCCACATATCATTAGTTCTTCCAACCATAAATCTACCATGCTATAGTGTGCCTGGTGAATACAGACCAGCTTATGTGTGCCAGCACATAGTTTAATGTAAGTCTCCCATCTGAATGCAACAGTGTTTCTCTGGTCTACTTATGTTTATACTTAATTAAAACCACTACTCTTTGTTTCTTTCTGTTCATTACCTTAAATATATTGATTCAGGGGAGGGGAAAAAGAGCTGATGAGGAGAGGAACAAAAATAATATTTAAAACCTAGTCCATGTTTTTACATTAAAAAACCCACATTTGTACAAATAGTAACTGGTCTAGGGAAGCTGGAGGAACAAAGTACGTATTGATGGGTTAACAGGAAAGATCCCCAGGATTTCAACAATTACTTCAAAACAAAATTTTAAAAATGTTTACATCTTGAGAAGACAGCAGTGAAAAAGGTTGCTTTTGCCCTTTGTAGTCATTCAGTTTTATGCCATCCTTAAACTACTGGTTTGAAATTATTTTATGAAGTCATTTCATAAATTTTGCTCATCTACAAAAATCTCTTTTTATACTTTCAGTGCAGAAACTATCCAAAAGTTGTTATTTTTCTTCCTGATTTCAAACTAATGCTGGAGTGAAAGAAGCCTGTCTGGTGCACTCCATCTTACTCCCTGCCATAGTGGTGGCACACCCATCAGGCTCTTCTGTGCTGTAGACAACACTTCAGTCAGCAGCTTATCCTAGTTCAGAGCAGCTTTGGGTTTTTAGTGGTGCTGAAATGAGGAAATACTAAGGTGTCTTTGCTGAGCTCAATTATACTTCAAAAAACTATAAAATACGGGTCCCGACAGGAGTAAGTTAGTTCCATTTAAGATCTGAGGTCAAAACCTGACCAGAGATAACAAAAAGAATCCCGACCAGCACTCTAACTATTTACTCTGAGCCCTGGCTCAAGGAAACACTTTAGGAAAGCATCAGGTAAAGGCTGTTTTGCCATCTGCGAAGCGCACTTCTGTACTAGTCAATAGTGGAAGTGAGTTCAGACTGCTGGACATGTATAAAAAGGGTGGTTTGCAGGCCAAATCTAGCAGCACCTGAAGTCTCTTTTCCATATTTTCTTCCATTTCTTATTCAAACTCAATCCTTCAAACAAAAGTGTTTAAAGATAACTTTTTGTAAGTTACAGGCATATATCAGACATCCTTGTGATGGCTGAAAGCTGTCTGAAGCTGTTTCGAGTTCAGTTGTGAGAACAGGCAGGGGAGATACGGTCTCTCTTCATAACACCTTTATTCCTCCTGGAGAGGTGGGAGGGGGTGGTGAGTGTCAGTGCCTACTCTCCAAAATTCCTGCAGAGTATCAATTGGATCTCTTTTCTTATCTTTTCAGTTTGCCCCAAGCATAATGCTTTTAAGTGTTTAATGAAGTCATTTAGACAGTGCCATCATTGACACTCAGACCATAATCCCTATCTACTAAATGTTTTAAATATTGCATTAAATAATCTAGGACTCAGTTTCTTAAGGCTGTGGACAGGCAGTGTGGAAAGTGGTTATGGGAAACCAGAAACAGCTTGCAGCTGTTGCCAACCAGCAGGTTAGTCAATCAGGATTGAGGTCCTCTACCAACATACAGGAGAATATCCCAACATCCCCTTATGGCATGAAGTAGGACATGAGATTCTCATACAGGAACAGACAGAATTAAACGTTAGCAAAAAGTTAGTTTCTGCAATCCATGTGATAATACAGGAAAAGAGTAATTTAAATTAGATTTTGAATTGTAACACTGCGGCATTAGTGGTGGCGTTCTTATGAATGGATGAAATATGGCACTGTTTTTCACTCATTTTCAGAAAGTAGGTTTTTGGCCGAACAGGGTTGAATACTTCTAAAATATGTCCTAAATATTTTAGAATGTTTAGGGTTATTAATTTCTTATTTCATTTCCACATGGCGGAGCTGTAGAGTTAGAAATGATCCAAGAAATAACAGTAAGTTTTGCAAGAACAATATAGTCAGAGACATCATGCCTTCTCTTGGTTTTAACTGAGCAAGCCCCAAACATATCATAAATGCTGAGGGACATAGGTACTTCCAGCTTTTGCAAACCATAATAAGCTGCACTAGACCTTGTAAAGATAGGTCAAGAAATCTTTTTTCTTTGTTAAGGGCTCAATATATACCCAAATGTGCCAATTTCAGTAAAATGTAAATGGCAAATAAGATTTGTCCATTCCCTTTGTCCTTTCTCTGTGCCTTCAGAGACTTAGTGTCAGAGGTGAAAATGCTTTGAGGTACCAGTCCATACAGTTGCTGTGAAACACAGACCTTTGTAGCTATTCTTCTGACTTGCTGGGTTTTCAGCAGGACTTCTCCAGATGTGACCTCTTGAGCCTTACAGTCCATGTGCATTTAAAGATTGGTTACATTGGTTTTCACTTGGATACTGTTCTGCCAACTTCAGTTGTCAGTCTTGGCCAGTTTGTCAAATAATTGGACACTGTTAAAGACTAAATGAAGAGAGAGTCTAGTGCGCTTTTTTTTTTTTTTTTAATATTTACTTGGCTAATAGGAATTTATTGCCAAGTCAGAAGCAACTGAAAATTATCACTGACTGATGTATTTTCTTCAACCTCCTTTGAAATAATTATTTCATGTAAAAGGGTTATTAAACATATCTTAGTGCACTAAAACATTCATCACATTTTGAGTTAACTAGCCTTTTCCAGAAAAATGCCAATAGGCATTATTATTCTGATGTGTTGGGCATAGGTGGTGGGATACAGAAAAGCTGGTAATGGTGCCGCTGCTCATGTGACAACTTTTTGGTTGCTATGTGAAAGGTCTCCAGTATTAAGGGCTGTTGGCTCACTGTCTTTTGTAGATACTAGATTTACAGAATGAAGAAGGAAATAAAGTTATGAGTTCCTTGCCTGAAGCTTATTTACCTAGGGATGGAAGTGAGGTGCCAGAGAACAAACCACTGCCATATTAAAAAAGGTGTTGTACTTGGAGGCAGGGGTATAGTTGTTAACATACTTAGTTTTTCAGCAGGTATGATTATATTTTGTTATTAAACAGTACACGAACAAATTAGTCTGTTTTAATTATAGTAAGAACTGCATATTAGTAACATATGACTTATACACTGAAAAGTCTGATAAAAATCAGATTTACATACATTGATGGTATTAATTTACTCACATGGAACACCTGGAATGCTAGTTGCACTGAAAACAAACAACACTGCCCAACCCTCCACCTACCTCCCCCTCCCCCCCCAAGTAACTCCAGCTTAACATAATTTATTCAAACTGGTAATTTTTAAAGGAATTCTAGATGTAGAGGGATTAATGACATTCTTTCTTCGGGTCTTGCAGCAAAGATATTTTCACTTCTAGTGTATAAGTTAAAGTAGAAAGTGAGGTTTATAATAGACATGCCTGACCCTGTTCTTTTAACCAAGTTTACAAACTCACTGCAGAGAACCTCTGTGAGGTGCGGTGTGCCAGGCAGCACAGTCCTCACGGAAGCCTGTGTGCAAACTGTTAATACTGTGACAGTAGGACTGACTGTACACGTCCCTGGAATCCCATTTAGATCAACTCCTGCTTTCATATTCTTGGAACATTACCTGATGCAGTGAGGCCCTTTCTATCATCAGGATTGCTTGAACACTGCAGAACACAACTCACAGACATTAACTTGAAATGTAAGCAGCAGTTCACTGATACTGCATCTGTTTTAATTCACTCTGCCTGAGCATTTGCATGGAGAATAGCATCCTGGTGTCTATATGGATAACTGACAAATAGCTGATATTCTTATATGGAGCTGTATTTCTAGATGATAAAAGGGAACTCATTGATCATTTACTGTTTGTAAATTAAATTTTTTATTCTGTGGGGAAAAAAGCGATAAATGAATTGGATTCTTACAATATCACATAGACTGACAGCACAAGCAAACTGAAGTTTGCAAATAATTCACCAATGCAACTAGTATTTTAAGTGATAATTTTCTATATAAAAACCCCATATATTTCTAGATAAAATAAAAGCAATAATAAAGACTAACTTAGAAAATCACAGAATCACAGAATCCTAGGGGTTGGAAGGGACCTCGAANCCTACATCGAACTTCTTCACCTACATCGAACTTCTTCCACTTCTTTCACCTATATCGAACTTCTTCCACATCAATGAATATGAATTAGGCTTAAGGGTAAACTGCTTCCTCTCTTTGCTTGAATGGCAGAAAGATACCAGCTAGATTTAATTATAACTGTTCTAACGAAAATTTCACTTGAATTTTGAAATAATCTAAACAGGTTAGGCAAGAAGTCCAGGGGCTCAAGAAAGATCATCTCGAGGATGTAATCATCCATATCAGCAAGCACCTGACTGCAGAATTCTCTGCAGAAGTCTCTGCACACTAAAGATGGGAAGAGCTAACATGTCTCCAGGCTGCCACAACCTCAGGGAGCAGAAAGGTAAATCTCTTGTGCAGCCTCTTCTCTCCCCATTTCCCCCATGTTATGAAGCAGGGAGATTACACCATGTCCCATTGACAGTGGGGAAGCTGAACCAACACTGACATTGAAACCTACTTTGCTAGGAAAAGCTGACAAAATAGACAATTTTCAAACTGATGAATAGTGGAGGGTTTCAATATTTTCCATACGCTGTGATTAGTTTCTGTGGTAAATCGTATATTGTAAACATCAAGAAATAAAATAATTGCAACTTCATCTACAGGAATATTCCCTTTCCAGGTAAAGAGCGTCTGGGATCTCCTGGTGAATATCTGAGAAAATTTGTGGCAGAGCTTGGACAGGTACATGTAGTTCCTTACTGTAAACCTTGTGCTTGGTCCTGTTACCTGTGGTTTCTTCTATACGTTGTAACTTTCTTCTCTTCCCTATTTGTAGATGTTGTTTAGCCACAGTAGGGAGGTGTGTGGGCATGGTTTGGTGGGAGGTTTTTTTGATAAAATGCCTGAACTGATCCCCTACCCTGCTTACACAAGGCAATGGGGCATGATAAGACCATATCTGAAATAGTACCAGAATCTGAGGTAGCCACTTTGGCTTGACACTGTCCCCAAAGTAATTAGCCCTGATGAGAGGCTCATTAGCTAGGGCACACAGCCACACTAATGCAGTTCACAGTTTTGAAGAACTCTGCTAAATGCTCTGGCTGATACTGTGCATGTTAGGTGGTGTTAGTTTTGGATACTTGAGCAAGATAGTCCCTCCCTTATTTATCTCCTACATTATTCTTGTTTTCTGATTCCTATCCAGCCTGACACACTGTTAAACACTTTCTGATCCTTGAGTCATGCTTACCCCTATTCACTAGCCCTTGACAGTGCTAACAACAAATCTTTCACACCTGGTGGACTGTTGCAAATAGTTTCATAGTAGCTGTTGCCATTCGAGGGTGCACAAGGCAGATCTAATGGCTGAACTCAATCAGAAAGCATCAAAGGTAGCTGAACGTACATGGATTAGGAGATAGACCTGGCACACAGATCAGACTCATAGTATTTCAAGTAAATGAATCCCATTCCCCACATTACTGTCCTGCAGTCATGCAGAAATACGCTTTTTCTTCCTTTTTTGGCTTCTGATTTTTTTACAGAACAAGAAAGCTGTCTCCTCATTGCTAAACCAGTCCAGACAATGCCTCTCCTATAGCTTTGTCCCTTTGTCTCATTTCATTTATATCTGATGGGAAAGAGTCTCAGAGGAAGTCCTGCCTGTATCTTACACCGATTTCTACTTTTATTTCTTCTTGCATACCACTTTTTATTCTTGTAAGTTTTTCCCAAGTATGTATAACAAATGTCCCACTTACTTTTCTCTAGTAAAACCACCTGAAGCAAATGAGCTACAAAGGCACTAGCTGCTCTACCCATACTTTGAAGGATGCCTATTCCCCACTCTGAATGCATTTTATGTTTGCCTGGTGCTTGTTCTTTCACTGTCATCGTCTTTTTTAGGTTAATATACATTAAACATGGTCCCATAATGAAATCTCATGATGTAACGCACTTCCTTACATGCACGAAAGCTGTCGGAGAGGGTGGAGCATAGATCAGTGCTGTGCAGTTGATCCCAGCTCTCAGACACTAGAGTCACTAGTTCTGAGCCAGGTTAGATTTTGTTTCTGAGATTTACGCTTACGACCATTTCACCATAATGAATGCTGTCCCTAATGCAGAATAATTACTTATTTTGATTTTTAAATGTTCTCCAACACAATTTTGTGACAGGAGATAACAAAATCTTCAAAGGGTAACTTTGAAATGTTTTTTGGAATGGTTTTCATTTGCAAAGAATCACTGAACACTATTATCCAAAGTCTGCTAAACACAATGCTAGTGCAACGTGTTGAGGTTGTTGGTGGATACGTCCCTCAGTGGATGCTGAAAGCTCTTTTAGAGAAGTTCATGATCCGATTAAGTTCTTGCCATTGTTCATGAAGAGGGAAGGACTTGGAAACAGTAACATCTAATTTACACAAACGCACCTTGGCTCTCCCCCAAAGCTGTTTGGGGTTTTTTTGTGTTAAGAATGAGACCTGGCACTTTTCCAAGGAGGTGTGTCAGAGATAGACGAGCATGGCACTGAAGTATCCTATTGTGTTGTACTAGTCTTGCTGGAGACCTGAAGGTGTGTCTCTGCCTTTATAAATACCATGCTGCTTTTGCAACTAGCTCCGATTCCTTTGAAAGGGACGAGTTGCATCAGGAGTTGTGTTTGGGTATCTTCAAGCCCTGTGCAAGGTATGTCTTTTAGTTTTCTTACTTTTGTGCTGTTCCACTTGCAACAGAGGGTTACTGTCACGTCATTATTCATTTTAATGTTATTCATTGCTGTATTTGCAACAGAACTGTAAATACTGCATGATGTTCTGTAATGAGGGGTTTATGGAGTGAAAATTTCTGTGTACAGTATAAGGTATGAAGCACCTCAAGTAAGAACTATGCAAAAGCAGGAGCTGTTCACATCTGCTGCTACCTATGCATTCTAGATTCTAAATTTGTTTAACTAAAGATATTTACAGCTAGATGAATGTTGAAATAGGTTCCTTATTAGCATGCCTACACATGAATTTCTGCTTTCTAACATGGAAACTTGGCTGCAGAAATGGCTATGATGGAAACATCTGGAAAATACATTTAGGTATTTAATCAGCTAAGTGTCAGATTTAAATTCCCTACTGTTAGGGTGTGCTCTGATCCTGAAAGCTACTCCATAAAGTGGAACTCCTACAGAAATAAATGTGTGCTATGCAGATGCAGGGTTCAGCTTGATAATGATTTGCTAACTAACTACAGTTCAAAACTGAAGTTGCATATTTCTCTCTGGAATTTAGTAGCTTTAGACACAGCCCGGTACACTACAGGTGTCTTCAAAAGCAAAAAGGTAGTTCTGCTTGTTTAGCAGTCAAGGCAAAAAGAATGTTTTAGTAGTTACTTTTTGATGTCTAGAAAAACTACTATCATATTTTTTAACAGAGAAATGAAATACTGGCATAACCAGTGAATCAAGACCATCTTCAGGATGCCCAAGAAATAATTTTACTCAACTGGAACCAAATGGTTTCCATTCTGTCTGGCATATTTTAAAAGAATAGCCAGAGGTTGGAGTCAAAATCACTTATATGCCATTTATAAAATAGGAAACGTGGGAACAACAGCTGCCTTAGAAGCTGTAATTTAAGATATCCATCTGAGATTGACAAATCCCTGATTCAAATTCCTTCTCTGAGTGCAGAAGAGATTTTAATTGTTACCTCACTCACTGGGCAGTAGCACGTCCTGGGATTGACGCTATTCTGTTCCACATGCCATAGATAATTACGCAATTGGATCAGAAGGACTTAGTCCATAGCCATCTACAGTTTTCAAGGATAATGCATAATGGGTCTAGAAACTGGGTGTTATTCACGTAAAGGACAGAGGATTTTGCCCGTAACATCATTTCAGTAGATATCAAAGAGCAGTGCAATGTCTGTAATACTGTAGCTGCCAAATGGAGTCCAGCATGAAGTGAAAATGTTTCTATGATTTTGTTTATTTGTTTGGTTTGAGGGCAGATAACAAGCAAAACAGAGGTCATGAGGATCAAAAGCTTTGGACTTCTCTGTACACTTATCCTGGTCTCCCAGATGCTTCTGGCCAACTGTGAAACACGGAAGGAAAGAAAAAAAGGAAAGCAAGGCATAGAAGATGGTAGAAAAAACCACACTGAATCTCACCAAGAAAATGAAGAAGGGCAGAAGTCAAAAGGAGGAAAATCATCTCCTAGAGGCAAGTTTAAAAACAAAGAAAATGTTGAGTGCACCTGGGCAGTGACTGACATGAATGCTGTTACTGTGCGTGTGGACTGCAAGCATGGTGACAGTGAGTTCTGGTGCGAATTCTCTGGAGACCCTTCTACCTGTGCAGAGTATGCAGCAAACCAGAAACCCTACTGGAAACAAGTCTCCCGATCACTAAAAAAGCAGAAGCAGATCTGTCAAGACCCCAAAAGTGTCCTAAAGTCTAAAGTATGTAAGCAAGCCTCACGAAGTGCTCGTCTTAAATTGACTCGCTCAAGCCTCCTAAAATCAGTGGGATCTGTAAAAAGAAACACGATTCATCTCACAAAAGTTCTTCAGACTCCAGCAGCTGCCTCTGTGACTGAAAAAAAGACAGAACACAGTCCTCAAGACTGCGTTGAAGACATAGATTATATTGATCAGAAAAAGGTGGCTGAGGAATACTGTCCAGAAAGCTTACTTTCTTTCTGCAACTTTTTTATTACAATGGTCCAAGACAAAAAGTGTTGAGGAAGCATTTCCTAATGCTCTGTATCATGAAAGTCCTGTCTCATCTATCTTACTGCAAACTATTCTAGATTTTATTCTCATGTTATATATAGTGTATATAAGATCAAAAAAGGAATATATTTTTCTGATTTTGTATATACGTAACAGACTACACTTGACATAGTTGCAGATGTTATAGATATTATTTGCACATATATTGCTACACGGGTGTTACCAATGGTTATTACATACTCTACACAAGAGTACAGGAGTAGTCTCCTTGTCCCTCTTTGAGCTGTGCTAGGCAAAGTGATGAATTCAGTGCTATGCACTTCTTGGTTTTGTAAAAGACACTTGACCTAAGAATTATTAAGGAAAATAAACTTCTAAATATATTCAAAATATTATCTCTCTTTCTGTTTAACTAGATTTCTCTAAGTGCTAAGTCTTTGTTAAAGATCGATCATTCACAGGATCTAGATAAAGTGTTGCTTATAAAACAGTTTTGAAAATACTTATGCAGTTTTTCAGACTTCAGCTTTCTCAGCCAGTGCAAGCAACATTTTGACAGAGAACTATGTTATCATTAGTTTTTCATTACAGTGCTAATGAAGGGCAACAAAATATTCACATTTTTCCATAGTTTTGCAAAGGGTCGGCTTTCTAATCTCATCAATGTGAGAAAACTTTGCAAATGTCAATTGTTTCTCTTCTCCTATAGCATGAAGCACATTATACTTACTTTCTGGCAGGTAAACACAGATGCAGAGATAAAATGACTGGACTGGATCCCTTACTCGAGCAACTAAAACCCTTGTGCTCAGCATTGCCTCTACATTCTTTTGAAGTACCATTGTCTGTTATCTTTATGTATGGAAAACACTTACAAATACTTTCCTAGTCATTAAACTTCATCTGTATTCAAAACAAAACCAAACCAAAATCAAAAGAAAAACCCCAAAACCCCCAGAAATCTGAACTCAACAAGAATAGAGATTTTAGAAAATACAAAGCTTAATAATAACTATTGACCTTTGCTAATTTTTGAAACTCATCTGGAAGAAATGTAATGTGCAAGTTACACTTTTCCAGGTGCTCTGGGCTCGGAAGGATGGTTTTCTACCCCTGTGGTGCACCTGGCGAAATTTGAACTTTCCAGAAATAAAATTTCTATCAAATTAAATCAATATTTCTGTTTCTTGAGAAAATATACCCTGTTCCCTTCTGTAATTATCTTACTACTAGAATATTTGAGACACTATTTTTAAGATGGGTAGTTATGAGTCACATGCCTACTGCCACTTCTCTTTTTTCCTCCTTTCTCACATATACTTACTTTTTATTTAAATTGGTGTGTCTGGGGATGGCAATTTAATGCTACTCTGTCTTGATTCTTCATCAATAAAGGCCCTTGCTGTAATTTAGTATCAGTTAGTATTTTCTTTGCAATGAAAAATTAAGATTAATTAAGCTTAAATTAAGATGGAAGTCCTCAGTAAGAGAGGAATGTGCTACTAAACATACAGTTTTTTCAATTTGATTGGTTCGTTGGTTGGTCTTTGTTTGTTTTGTTTGTTTGTTTGTTAATAGGGGTCAAGTCTTCTTACACAGGGTTGAAGTTATGGTGGAGTTGGGAACAAGACATGGCATCAGTTCAGGCGCTAGCTTGACTGTTTTAAAGAGGACACTTATGAAGGGTCTCATAAAAACTTCATGTGATATTAATGAACATCTTTTAGATAGTTATAATATTACAATCTCTATGTGACTAACATCTTGAATGTGGGATGCTCTTATCAGTCCAGCAAACTGCTTTTGAGAAGGATTCAGCTGTAATTTACCAAGTCTGAATGGCAAAAAAGAAGCAGGTTCTTACTGAAGTTCCAGCCTCTGCACGCCTTGTGGAAACACTATTACTAGGATATGCAGAATAAATTCTGTTGGATTGATGCCCACAGCAAAGTAAAATTCCAGTAAAATGAGGCATCAGTACTAAATCCTGTGGAGGCTGGAAGACACAGCCAGTTTGGTGCCAAGCAGGGTGGAAAAACAGCTACCAGTTCCTTATTATTGGAGCAGATATGTAAAAATGGAAAGTGTGGGTGAGTTCCAGCTATTAGACAGCTTGTGTGTTGGGCTACACCACTTCACATTAGGAGTTTCTCAAGATAAGAAAATCAAAAGATGCAGAGAAAGGATTAGGAGCACATATTTGGCTCAAGTCAACAAACATTGTAGCAATTAATTATGAATATCTAACCCGGTATACAGATATCTGTATAATAGTCCCGGATCACAACTAGAGCACTGGCAGGGCTGGTTTAAGAGGCTCAATTGCTCCAGATGTTTTGGAAAATTTCCAGTTCTAACTGCCATTATCTGCTGTTACCCCCAGGAGTACCTGGGTAAGAGCGTGTTGCCTGAAGCGTGAGCCATCCGCTCTGAACTGCCAGGAGGCACTGTGCTCTCTCTGTGGCTGCTGGCCAGCCAGGCACACTGTGCCACTTATATATCCCAGAGCAAATTCCAGCCCAGGGTTCAAGAGCT
This sequence comes from Chloroceryle aenea, assembly GCA_013399075.1. Lineage (NCBI taxonomy): Eukaryota > Metazoa > Chordata > Aves > Coraciiformes > Cerylidae > Chloroceryle > Chloroceryle aenea. The sequence continues at coordinate 637,175 of VWZY01003204.1, forward strand.
GTGAGTTACATCTGTGTGCAGGACTGTCAGCACCTGGACCCATGTATGGGAGCTGTGTGCCCTTCTCCAGGGATGCATTATATTTCTGCTGCCTTGTCTTCCTATTTTCTTTCAGGATTGACTTTATCTTCATGCACAACTCTTTACAGGAGGAAAACATGCTTGTTCTCAACAGTTCCTGAGTGCATTTCACCTGTGATGTATGAAGTTGTGCCAGTATCCTACAAGGACAGTGTGGAACATCAGGAGAAAAACATCTCTGTGCAGCCTTTTTCCTTTGGAAGGTGAGCTAATGTCAGAGTGCAGTTTTCAAAACTGTCTCAACCAAAGGATAGGATTTTTAACATTCATGACTATGTAGCTTTGGATGTTTGTCAGAAGGGCACATTTCAGGATAGCAAAGTCTGAGACAAGTGTATCTGAAGTCTAACTTCATGAACAGACTTTTCTGCAATTTCACAGGCCACAGGTCTACACCTAATTGCATCCAAGTTCTCACTGCACTTACCAAGCCTTGTGTTCCAGTGCTACATCTATAAAATGATCACTTGACAGGAATTACATATTAGTCTCTTTCTTCTGGGCATGTACAGAGCCAAATAAGTCAGTATAACTTTCATGCTCCTGGAGTCAAGCTTGTTCAGATAAATTAAACATTTCCTGTCATTCTTCATCTTAAGATCTGTGGTCACTATGAAAAACTTCCCGTCTGATCTATATTCTGTGCCTCTTTCCCCCAAGTACACCAGTTGCTATTGTGTCAGAACTTCATGTCTGAATAAGCTGGAATAAGGGTGGTAATGATTCTAACACCTATAGCAGGACAAGCAGGAATACAGTGAAGGAAAACAATGAATGAATTTAAATTATAGCTGTGCAGTCTGAGTCCTTTGTCCTACCATATTGAAAGCATAATGATCTCAGCTTTCTTAGCATCAGTTGAGCTATGACAAAATCAGCCCCTTTTTATGCCTGAGGAAATAAGATATAGGAAGAAAATCAGTGGCTGAATCAGGAACAAGAATCTTCAGAGTTCCAGTGGTCCTGAACAAGAACTACATGTTTTTCTTCTTGAAAATACCCAGCTAACTTCTAGGTATTTAAAATGTATTAGAAATATCTTTGGGAAAAAAAAATAGCTTACTTCATAGACAATATAGTTTGTTTCTTCAGACAGCTCTGGGTATTATAAATTGACTATTTACTTGGAAAGAAAGATAGGGCTTTTGAAGATAGAAAACACGTCATAGCTTCAGAGATAAAGAAGTTTCAGGGAGTTTCTCTGCTCTTGCAATGTGAAATACTTACACATTTGGTAACTGCTTTAGACTATGGATCTTTTCAGGTAGATCCAACGCACACATACTCCAACAAATTCTCAAACTCTCACCAAACTCTGGAGAGTGAAAAAATTGCCTTTTTAAAAAAGGGGACAGATAAAATTGAAAGTGAGATTTCTTGCAAAGTTATCTCCTAATATATGACAGTCTTATCTAGAAAAGTTTAGAGGTATCTTTGTATCCATTAGGAAATGGGGAGACATTGTTAATGCTCAGCAAATAGCTAGGCAATGCCGTGCTACTGTAAAATTTCAGCTCCTTTAACTTTAAAGTTTAAACTATTTTATTATTTTCTGCAGTGTATTTTCTACTTGCTTTCACACACAATTTCATTTGAATGAGTTTCCGTTCCTTTTGCAACCTTCTTTATTCATTTATCACTTTGGCAATAGTACAGATTACATATCTAATCTTCTACATTACATGACTACTTGTAGGAGAACAGAGCTCAGTGACTCAACCTTCCTGCCTCCAGGAGTGCCCTACCCTTCTCTTCCCCTGAGGGGGCCAATGAGTACCTACCGCCTGATATCACCTCACCTGAATTTGACCAACCGTAGTGGAGACTGAGTGTTCAGACAAGCCACATTTTACACAGCCGTGCTTGATCCATGTAGACAGAGTTGAACCTAGATAATAAATTACACTCCCTTTTCCACCTTTACCTTAGTCCTTTTTTTTTCTTTTTCTGGTGCTGCCCTGAGCAAGGCAGCTCAATACTTGTTGGTAGCTAATGCACTTCACCTGTGCCTTTGCCTGGTTTTCATTCCTTTTCAATATATTATATTGTTTGTTCCTCTAGGCTGTTTTCAAGAGTGATATTACTTTGATTGGCCCACTGGGAATTGATTAGATGGAAAAATCAAACTTCAGGAATGGAAGGTTCAGCAGGTTCCAGCCTGCAGAAGTTTCTTGCAATCTTGTCACTAGGATGGTGATACCATTCCATCCTTCTGGGGAGAATGCGTGGCTCTTGCCCATTAACACCATAAACATATAACAAAACCTATGGATCTCGAGAGCACTGCTGGTATTCCTGTGTTGTAACATCTTTGAGCTTCTTCCTGCTCCCTCCCTTGTAAGAGCTTTGAACCCTGCTGCAGTTATCACCTCTTTTCAAAGAGATGGAGAGTAAAAAGCAGAGTGTGAGAGTAGGGTAGGGTTCAACTTATCAGATACCGAACACCTGGAGGTTTCAAAAGGACATCCAGGTGCCTCACTTGCTCCTTCCATTGCTGTTACTGCAGTGAGATAACCCTGTGTCACATGTAAAGAGAAGCGACTGGCCATGTCACAGAGATTTTTACCTGTTTGTAAGATACTACTAGTAGAAAAGGATGCATTACGGTCCAGCTTCTTTTTTTAATGAGGATTCATGTAGCAATTTCTCTGGAAAAATGCTCCTGTCCATGCAAATGTTTTATTCAGCTACTAGAAATACTTCCAAAGTATTGATCTCACTAGAAGTAGGTGTTGTAAGGCAAAGAACTGATAATAGAAGGAAGAACTGTGAAGACTTCCCATGAAGTTGTTGCTACCTGGTTGCCTCAGTCACTTAATTACCCTGAACCTCCCAGTGGACAGAAGTCTCACACTGATTTCCAAGCAACAAACAGACACATTAAAAGGACTTTGTTATATAATGAAAGCCTATAACATGTTGAAAACTGTCTGGAGTGTGCACATACAAGAACTCTGTGATGCTTTGTGCATGCCAAGGAAGAGGAAAGTTGTTCCAGTCAGACAGAACATTTGATGTTAAGATGAATCTTAAAATCCAGGAATTACAGTATTACCTGTAACAGGAATGTATTCTGTACATCCATAATATGTGCACTAATTATATGCAATGACTGTGCTTAGATAGTAGAATATTATTTATATGAGTTACTTTTACATTTGTTGCCTGAAGGTGATGTGGTTTCCAGAGTAACTCTAGAGGTGGTGTGATTCCCTGGAAAATCTTGGACTGCATTTGGGCTATTGTGGTTTAGCCTTAGCTGGCAACTAAGACCCAGACAGCTGCTCACTCACTCCCCCTCAGTGGGATGGGGGTGAGAATCAAAAGGGTAGAAGTGATAAAATTTGTGGGTTAAAATAAAGACAGTTTAATAGGTAAAGCAAAAGCCATGCACACAAGCAAAGCAAAGCAAGGAATTCATTCACCACTTCCCATTGTCAGGCTGGTGTTCAGCCATCCCATGGAAAGCAGGGCTCTGTTACACATAACTGTTACTTGGGAAGACAAACGTCATCAGTCTGAATGTGGCCCCTTCTTTCTTCTTCCCCCAGCTTATATGCTAAGCATGATGTCATATGGTATGGAATATCCCTTTGGTTGGTTTGGCTCAGCTGTCCTGACTGTGTCTCCTCCTAACTTCTTGTGCAACCCCCAACCTGCTCACTGGTAGGGTGGAATGAGGAGCAGAAAAGGCCTTGACTCTCTGTAAGCACTGCTCAGCAATGACAACTTTCCTGAATTATCAATGCTTTCCAGCACAAATCCAAAACTTAACATCATACTAGTCACCATGAAGAAAATTACCTCTACTCCAGTGAAAACCAGCACAACTAACCCACAGCAGCTGAGTCCCTAGAGCTGCATGTGCCACAGCAGCTCTGTTCCTGCTCCTTGTTCCAAAGGGCTCTCCAAAGAATGACTTCAGTTCTTCTCTGCAGTGCAAGCTTACAGTGAATTGTGTCCTGTCTTTTACACCTGAAGGTATGAACACGGTCTTTGCTCTCTGTACCTTAGCATCCTATAAGGAGGACTCCAGTTAAATGTTGATCTCAGAGACTCTATATTTCTCTCTCACATGTGCAAGTGACACAGATTAGAGCTAAAGAGATCAGTTTGTGGTCAGAGAGGAGTTGGGACATTAGGGATGCTAGTTTGTGTAAGATTTCAGATGACATCTTGTCTCTGAAAAAATCCTCACACAAGTGCTATGGGTTGCATGTGCTGCTGCAGGTGGGGTGTTTGGGTTGACAACACACTGCTTGGATTAATGGTCAGATTGCTGGTTGTACAGGGTTGTTAGATCTCCCAAGTTCCTGCCACTGTCAGAGTGAAGATGTCAGCTGATGGCATCTTGGCCAGGTGATTAGACTCTCCTGCCCTAACTCTTCACAGAATTTAAATCAGATGCAGCTTTATTCACCACCTTAAACAGCTTTGTGTTCCAACCACTAGCATTTAGATGTGGCTGATTTTACTCAGGCAGGGGGCTGGGAGTATATTTACTGAAGTCTCCCAGGACCAGTTGTTAATTTCCAACTGTTACTTATGAGAAGGCAAAAAGAAAATTAAAAGTGAGAGTGCAAAAAGAAAAGCAGGAAAACTGCTATTTTCAGAGAGATAGTTAGAATCAAAATCCTCTTATCCAATGTTTTTATCTTGAGTGTTCCTGTGTTCGATGTTTATTTTATAGTAAAACCCACGGGTTCCTATGAAAATGTATCTTAGCTGTTGTTCAAATGAAGGAAAAGTCCAGCCCTCCCAGCATGTTTAAGACTTAAAAACAGTCCACACCAGCTTTTCAAAAGTCAAATTCCAAATGCAAAGACCCTCCTATTTACTACTCCTTAAAAAAACTACATTCTAGCTCAAACTTGTAAGGGTTACCCGTGTCTTAAAAGTGCTTTGAATTGGTAAAATGTAGGGAGAGGTTCCAGGCAATGGAATGGGGGCAATATTAATAGACATTACAGTTGTAGAATTTACTTGGGTTTTTTTTCGAACTAAAAGGAGAGGTAATATATGTGGAAAGGAAATGATAAGAAATGATCACAGGAGATTCTCTACATATGATGCTTAGTGAGGAATAAAAATATAATTCACAGAAAATAGAGACTATTAAATTATATCTACATTGATTTCAGAGTATTTTGTTCTGAGTACAGGGGAGGCTCATTAAAAAAAAAAATCTATCCCCCTACTTAAAAGTCTTTGAAGAAAAGTGTGTGCTGCTACATTATGCAGAAAAAAAAAAATTAAAAAAAAGCAGAAAGAACTATTTTAATCTACAATAATTTTACTACCAAAAGATTTACTAACAAAACTGTCATGGTATTAAAAGATTTCTCAGACCCTATTTTGTAGCATTTCCAGTAATTGTTTCAGTGGATTTTCCTTTTCCAAAAGCTGACAATGTTTAGCTGGATGCCACTGCCATCACTTATAATAATTCTTGCTTGACATTATGAACTTACACTTCAACTTCAGGTGGATATTCAACTACCAGCTTGTTTTTTAGGTGTTTGTGGCAATTATTCACGGAAGACATACATGAAGCAGGATCACTCCAGAAGAACATCACACGGATATATGTCTCCTTCCTCTCTAAGAAGAACAGATGAAGTATGACTCAGAAGCGTACATAAAAAAGAAAAAAAAAAAAAGCAGCAAAAAAACCTGAATTGTATTAGAGCAGGTTTACTGAGGCTTGGTGATTCATTACAAACTTCCAAACCAGCCAGTGCTTGCTGGCTTTTTGAGCCCTTCCCTTAAATACTGTAGGCATTTTTGTTGTTGTAGGTTGGTTGTTGGGTTTGTGTTTGTCTTAGTTTTTGGTTTTGTTGTTTTTGGTTTGTTTTGGTTTTTGTTGTTGTTGTTGTTGTTGTTGTTTTGTTTTGTACATAATACTGCAACACCTTAATTCCTGAATTTGGGCTTTTATTAAGCTGATGATTCATCTGAATTGTCCCTGTGCTTGCTCCTGTAGACAGTTGTTGCAAGAGTGTAGCTAACATTTTTATTAGTATATTGGCTTCAGTCTTTGGAAACGGAGCAAGATTTACTTGGAGATGAAAACTAATCATCTTCCTACAGAGCACCAGTCTTCATATTGTCCTTCCTACCTCTTGACAAATTAATGTTGGATTTGGATTCTGTGTTTTCTTCATGATGTTCACCCTTTTGCACAAAACAACTGTTCTCAGGGTAATTCAATACTAATGGGGATCCTCTGGACTTACGTAACTACTACTCAGAAGTAAATTTGGCTAATAGCTTATCATTAGCTTCTCCTCCCCCTCTCCTCTGCCCTAGTGAGACCCAATATGGAGTACTGTGTCCAGTTCTGGTCTCCCCAGTTCAAGAGAGACAGGTAAATAGTAGAGAGAGTCCAGTGGAGAGTTAGGAGGATGATTAAGGGACTGGAAAAATCTCTCTTATGAGGAAAGGCTGAGTCTCTGCTTAGTCTGCAGAAGGGAAGACTGAGAGAGGATCCTATTAATGTTTACAAATATCTGAAGGGTGGGTGTAAAGTAGAAGTGGCCTGTCTCTTTCCAGGGGTGCCCTGTGATAGGACAAGAGGTAATGGTAGCAACTGAAACATAGGAAGTTCAGTGCAGTGCAGAGCATGTCTATAAGCTTAATTCAACTCCCACGTTAAAGACACCAGTCTAGTGGACAATCTACTGTATTCACTCAAACAATGTAATAGCTTTAATTTATAAGCAAAAGAAATAAAATTTGGGGCATCTTAAAAACATTTTTATTATATTATATAACCAGTTATGTGAACAGAAATGTATGGAAAAAGGCAATTTAAAATTATATGCTCACATATACTATATACACTACATATAGTTGTGTCCAAGCATATTTATTATGTCTGGTATTGTGACTGGGACATCCAGTTATCATGAAGTGTTATTCCCAGTAATGGACTGGTTGCTCCCAATTTTTTTTGTTGATGGTGTCATGGCACCATTTGTTCTTAATGGTGCCATTCCCTTGCAGCCCAGAGCTCACATTAATTGCTGGTAGTAAGCAATAGTCACATCCAGTAGCTGTTATTATGTCACAATATACTCCCTAATTTAAGTACAGAAAGAAACAGACTTGACTGTTTGTGGTAAAGCTTGAAATGTTTGATTTCTTTAGGCAGGTTCTCACTAGTTTAAATGTTCTTGTTGCTGCAACCAGCTATGATGAGTTACTCCACATCACAGTCATCTCAGATTTCATCTGCCAACTGCAGGCATGCAAGAAACTACAACATAGCTGCTGTTCACTAGAAATGCCTCTGAGACCAGACAATCTTATTTTCTCTCCTGTATTAGGGGTAATGTTTCCAAATGCCTCTGGTCCTCAGAAGTCAATAGGCCTAAAACATGTTCTGTGAACACCAAATGTTATCAGTGATACTTGCATGGAATCTGTGAGTCTTTGGATTTGATCCATCAGCTGATGAGTTAGAGATGGCTGAATTGTGCTTCAGATCTCTGCTGGAGGATGTGTGCCGTTTTTGCCATACTGTACTAAATCACCAAACACAGATATGGCTGGTGCACAAGAAATGAAACACAATGGGCACAGTCTGAGCAGTGCACTGCAGTGCAGATCATTCAGGGGCCACAGGGGCTCAAGACTGGAGGTATAAAAGAAATCTCCTTTGACAATCATTGTAGAAAAACAATTTCCAGTGCTTTTCCTGTAGCAAGTTGATTTATTGCACATTGGAGATATATCTGTCTGGCAACAAGCAGCACATATGAGCAATGCTTTCTTTTCTCTTTCCAGAAATCGGCTTGCTTCACCCAGATTTGCAGAGACCTCCCATTGAGATGCCAGTATGCAATGAATTCTGTTGAAGGCATCACTACTGGTGATTTGCCAGATAAGCTCTAGCTTGGAAAAAGTTATTACAATATCCTTTTTAACTCACAAGGAAATTCACGTTCCTCTTTCGTGGTCAGCACCTCAAAATCTATGAACAATGGAGGTGGAAATGAAGCAAGTTAACAATCCCTGACATCATTGTGCACAGGCTTTTAAAATGCTTCATTTTGTGAGTTAATTTTGCCTCACAATTTGAAAAGTTTAATGTCTTCTACATGCACAGTTAAATCACTAAAACCTGTATGTTGCTCCAAAGAAATACCTTCTCTGTCTCCGCCATTGCTGTAGACTTTCAGATTACACTGAGACCTGAGCCACTCTGCAGTATCCATCCTGCCTTAGAGACAAAACCCCATGCTCCAGGGAAGCTTGTGAAAGTAGAGCACCTCTATCTTTGCGTCTTGTAGCTGAACTCAGCTTGTGCTTGCCACTGTAAGGAAGACATGAATTCAGGCTAAATGCTGTTGAAATAGCTCTGCAGTTATCGCAAAGGTCAGCCTTTGCCCAAAATTTTGGAAAAATCAAAGAGAGGTAATAATAAAACAATAGGATCAAGTAACAGTAGCTGCTGCTAGACATTTTATTTAATGGCCATTCATATGAAGAGGTGGATGGGATGTGGAATGAAATACTTAAAAAGTCATGCCCGGGATTTCAGTTTAGTCAAAAGCCTACAATTATTCATTATGTAACACCTGCTAATGGAGAAAGACAAAATGCTTCAGGATATATGAGGGACATGACTGCATATAAACACAATAACCAAATCTTTGTAGTGCTTATAAACAAGCATCAGGCAGTTTTATTAGAGGAAACACATAGAACAGGGACAAGCCTGCAGCACCTTCAGGAATCTGTGACACCAGTGCTAATCTTATCTCTGCTAACTTAAGACACATGCCTTTGACGTGTGCTATTGTTCAAGGTCCTATATAGGTCATAGATTGAGTTTCTGTTATTTCTGTGCTATTTCCACAGAAGACTTAAACACATAAGATAACTCCATGGTTTACAAGCAGCATATTGTTCACAGAACCTGATGATGTTGATCCTGTATGCAGAAAATTTAAAAACTTAAAGCTGAAGCTGACAGGTCAAAATCCGACATTACTCACCCTTTACTTGCTTAGTACTTTTGCCAGAATTTTGCTGGTAGTATTTGCTGGAAAAGAGCTTTTACCTAAGGCTATTTTGTGCATTTTACAGTCAGGAACATCCCAAGAAACAATGTTTTCTATAGGGAACAGTTTGTTCTGTTTCACATGGTAACAAGAGTTGTAGTTTTACTGAGAACTGCATTGAGATACTATATCCATGACAGGAAAAACTATAATTACAATAATACAAGTTCTTTATATCTTGTTTATGCTATTCTGTCATAACAATTAGTATACATGCACATTACCTATAGATCTGTAATAGTTCATTCAAGAACTTGGATTTTAATTTCCTGCATCTGCCAATATGCTGAGCATCACAAAAATGTGACTGTTTGGAGAGTGTTGCTGGTTGCCAAATGGGAAAGCAGTCAGAGAAGATGGCTAATCCCACTGTCTTCTGACTGCAGTTCCAGCTGCAGCAGGCTCAGTGAAGCCCTCCAGATATGTCATACTTTTTTTCCAGGCTTTACCCTTTTCTAAGGCTTATGTATTCTTAGAGGTAACCCAAAATCATGATATCACTCTAGAAAGAAAAAATCACCACTACCAGTGATGCATCATATTTCTTCACTCCTCCTCCAGTATTTTATTTCTGGGAAATGTTGTGTATCTGTTACCAGAGCTTCTATCCAGCCCCTGTTTTGTTGTTGTTGTTTGGTTTTTTTTTCCTGCAGTTCTTCCTGTTTTCCTTCCCTCGGGTCTGCGATGCTTGAGCAGGCCTATGGAATGACTGATGCTCTCATTCTCTGGGTAGTCTTCTGCTGCTCTTTGAAATGGTGTCCATCATGAATTCTGGTACGCCATGGACCAGGCTGCTGTAGCAAGCATAGTTACTACGTTAAGGGCGCTGCTCCATCCACATGCCTGGGAGCTTGACTGTCTCCTGGTTGGACTCAGAACTCGGGATGAAGCAGCACAAATGGCTAGGCTCTGTCTCAGTAGTGATTACTTGGAATATCCTTGTCAATAAGAAGACAAGTTTTAAAAAGAATTTGGGTAATAAAGATATCCTTGCCTCTGGCTATAGATGTTTTTCAATGGACTGTGCTGTGGGATTGCAGACCAGTAGGTTCATGGGACAGCCCAAGCATTCTCTACTTTTGCTGCTATTAATATTTAGTACATCTCACCTGCTGTTGAAAATGGTACTGGAGGACATATATCAATAATCACCTATCCATTTTTAATGTACTGCATCAAGTTTTATCATTCTAAGACTTGGCCAGAGTAACCTTGCCTGAGCTAATTGAATTTCAGTGAGTAAGAGGGACAAGGTTAGAAATGCCAAATGGTATGTTTCTGCTGTGGGAATGTATAATTTTTTGCATTGTTATTAAAAAGCAATTATTTTCACACTGACACAATTTGTCATGCTGTACATCCCCAGATCAAAACCAATCATATTCCAGTACATCATCTCTGTGACACTTACTTTAAGATAATATTGTGAGACTGTGAACAGAAGGAATGCACACCAAAAGCACATAGAATATTAAGGGATTTTACTCTTCTTCTTTGAAATGTTGATCATTTCTTTTTGGCTTCAGTGTTCAGTTATATCCAACAGCCCATGAGTTTGTGCCTTCCATCTGGTTCACTTATGGTTGTTTCCATTTTCTTGGAGGAATTGAGTAGAAATTAAGCATAAACAGTAAAAATGTGTAGAATTATGGTAAGATGGAAGATGTGTGGCACTTGAGCAGGGCTGGGGCATTAAAGAGGACTATAGAGCATCTACAGCTATGTTTCCTTGACTTTCTGTGCTTCAGTTTAGTATTTAGATTAGGAAGGATCTCAGACACTGCTGAAGAGCTTTTTACTTCCCAGGACTGTTGATTTTCATTTGGTAAATTCAGATAGTGATATTCTGACATTGTTGAGTGCTTTTTTTGTTTTCAGGAAAGCTAGCAAGTAAAGCTTGATATACTTGATTTGTATTTGCAAGTATATTGCTATGTAGAAATTCTTTTTCTCAAGAAGGTTGGAGTACCAAAATGTCTAGGTTAGAAAAGAAAAATCAACTTGTTATACTTCTTTTAAGATGGAATATTTGAGATAATAATTAAAGGGAAAGGTTCTTTTGTAATCCGTTAACCATAATAGAATGATAAGAAAGTATTCTGCTATAAGTTTCATAAAAAAATCTTGTCTACCATAATGTGTTAATTGATGCATGATGTTATCAAAAATGCGTGCAATAGATTGGAGACATATTTTAATGAGATGTTCCCTGAAATTTTCCTGCAGCTGAGTATTTAACCACAATATTCACCCACTTCTGCTTGTTAGAGGAATAACTGAGTTGGTTTTCAGCAGCAGAGAATCTCCTTCTCAACTTTGCTCCAACAAATCTGTGAGTACTTTCTGTAATCATTCATCTATGGCTCGTGAGTGATAAACACAATAAAAGCAGGGATTGAATTTCATTCTAGCTATGTCAATCTAATCAAACAGTCAACATGCCACAGGAGATAAAAAAGGACTCTTTGCACTACAAGAATAATAAAAAATTAGAACAGGTAAAGTAAAAAATCACAGGTTATAGGAAATGTATCATCCTCAGATTTCTACAAAGCTTGATCTCTGTAATTTACAGAAAAAAATAAAGAAAGTGAGAAGTGGCTGGATTTAGGATTCCTTTCAGGAGGACAAGCTACTCTTCTCTACAGGACAGAAGTTCTTTAGCATTAGATAGAAGAACCTGAATATAAGCAAAGCATAAATTAATTTCCAATAATGGTGCTGAGAAATTACTGGAACAAATTTCCATGGGAAATGTGGGTGTTTCATGGCCTCATCAGAGAGCATGAGGCTAGGGCCTCTCTGGAAAGGTTGCATTAGCCTAAAGCACAATTTGAGGACGAAGCAGAGGCATGATATAGGATGAAACTAAAAAGCTGTAGTATTCATAAAATAATCTTAAATATTATGATAAACCTCATAATCTTAAAAATTTAAAATATCAATTTATCATACCTCCCATTTGGGCAGGAAATCTCAGATTTGGAGATTAAATTGTTTGCCACATAGCAAGTCCCCATTAGCCCTAGAAATGAATGCCTATCTACATAGGGCATTCACTACAGCTACTGCTCAAAGAAAAATGTAGTTGATTAATGAAAAAAAGGACTCAGCCATCCCAGAACTTCCTTAAACTTATCAAACCATAAGTTATTCTTTTACTTCTTCACGTGAAGCAACCCCATATAACCCTCACATATCAGAAGTGTCCGATATTATTCATGATTTTATGAGCCTCTGATAAAAAGCTGTGGGAACTGTCACTTCCTTCCACATCCTGCTTTTAGTAATTTTTTTTTTTTTGTACAAGAAATAAGCTATTATCCATACTACTATTTTGTTTATTTCTATAATTTATGTCTGTCTGCACCACTTCAGTCTTTTTTTTAACATTTTCTTGTGGTAAACCAAACACATAGCTACATACTGATGTTGTTGAAAGTCTGACTTCAGGGGAAGCAAACCTGGCTCCTTCTGGTCACCTCATGTTGTATGTAGCATATTATAGAACAAAAATATGTCTCTGCAAAGGACCTCATTGTCAAGTAGTTTATTATGTAGCCCAGTGCAACTCCAAGTGACTGTTCAGCAAAATTTTACATCCCCTATGTGCATGACCCACAAAGAATGTAATTTTGGTCATGTTCTCAGACAGGAAACCTTTTGCTTACATTCCGAAGGTTCAGACCTCAGCTGCAGAAGTCCCAGGTCTAATTGCAATGCAGTGCTGTTGCTTCAGTTAGTATCTCGAGAAGGGTAGGAATGGTAAAAAAAGTTCTTTGCTGGAATTCATCCCAGTCCTGTACAAACCATTAGTGTAATTCTATATTGACTAATTTCTGAGTTTTCAATTTCAATAAGAGAAAAAAACCTTAAGCTACCCTTTAAGCTATTTTAATTTTTTAAATCTGTTGCATTTTTACTCCATTAGGAAATTGTAAGATTTCTGCTGTGGTGGCATCAGGCAATTTTGGATGTTCTTCTGTAACTAAATTGACAGAGAAAAATCTAAATATGTATGGCACGTGCACAAAAGGAAAGTCCTAAAGCAGGCATATGTGCTCTCAATTTTGAAAATGGAGGCAGCCAACAGAACACAGCCTATGAAATGGAGGCAACAGATTAATAACAGCACTTTTTTTCCTAGCACTATACTAGATTTCTCACTGACTGCATTTGATATGCTTGAAAGACTGCATTATCACACAGCCAGCCTCTGAAACAGCAGGTTTTAGAACTGCGGCTCTGCATACTCGGGAAATGAATTGTGAAATTATTATTTTAAATATTTTGCAAAACCTTTAATCTGCTCCATGTATGAGAATGCTTAGATGTCTTTTTCTGTTTACAAATCTTTCTCACAGGAAAACACTGGAAGTTTGGGATTCATTCTATGCAACTTTAGCCACCTGGGAGCTAATTTTATAAATTTGAGCTAATAATTTAGGTAACTTTCGTAGTCAGTGGAGAAAATAAGAATTTTCTGTTGAAGGGTACATGATCCCTACTATTTTACCCCCCAGTGCAGAGTAGGATAACTGCTTTCAGGAGGTGCCTGGTTTGTCCCTTTGACTATAGAGAAAGCCTGTACAATCGGGTGACTAACCTTAAACAATACAAATCCTATCTAAAGTATTTAGTATGGATTTTAACCTCCCTGATCTACTCTGCCTCTGTGCACACCCAAATCCCAATAGTGAAATAAATAAGGTTTAAAGAATCTGTATTATTGCGAAATGTGCTGCTATGAGGCAGATACTGCTGGGCTCTTCTGATTTGAGCAAGCAGTGTCACACAAGGAAGTGCCACACTCCAGAGATTCACAGAGCAGTGGTGAGAATAAACATATAACAAAACACTCCCACATTTGATACAAAAAATCTCCCATTGATTCACCTTTTTTGCAGCTTCATGTAAGCTTTTTTGGTGCTGGTGGGTTTTTGTTGTTGTTGGTCTGTATTTTTTTTCCAAGCAGGAAAAAAAAATATTATTCCAGTTGCTTGCCTATCCTGGTTCATCAGGAGTATCATAAAACATTTCTTCTGTCAGAACAGAGGGATGATGCTACTGCAAGATAAGGGAGCAAACTGGAAAGGCTGCATGAGGACTGGTTAAAACTGCATAGCTCTCCATGGCTCAGTCAAACACCAAATCCAGCCCTTTAAGGACAGGTAGGTGTACATCACATGGCCATAGCCACATGGGCAGTATCGTCATTATGATCCAGCTACATAGATATATCTTTTATATACCTTTTCTTCTGCTACTGCAGTTCCTGTTGTACTCTCTGTATTTTTGTTTCTGACATTCAGCCAAACTATTTGTTTTTATCTTTTCACCAGTCTTCACGTTTTACATATAAATTGTTTTCTTGGGATTAGCCAGTGCATTTCTTCTTTCAAGCTATTTAATAGAAGGGATCAGCCTCTTAGCACATCTAATTGCTGTCTTAAGCCTTTAAATGATATTGCTATTCAAAAATAATTTCTGAGATGCAGCCAGTTTGCAGGGTTTCCTACCCAAAGGTTTGCTAATCATATTTTCTACTCTTTCCACAGGGCTTTCATGTAACACAGGGTCTGAGGGTCACTGTTTTGAGTATCAGGGAGTCTCCCAGGTACACACATGAAGGACAGACAAAATAAAGCAAGCAGCAACTTTTGTCTCTGCCTCATAGACCCTGCAGTGCTGCAGCTATGTCAAACCCCATCCAAAACAACTCCCTTTATTGACAGTATCTAGGGTTATCGAGATCCACTGCACTATAGCTGCCAATTCACACACAAACAGAATCGAAACCCCCTCTCCAAAGACTTTTCCCCATAGATTGTTACAGGCACAGCACTAAGAAATTTTGATTCAAAAAAGTAGCCCAATATTTTATTTTTTTAAAAAAAAAAGATGCTGAAGGTAATGTTTATTGTCTTTCACGGGCTAAAATCTTTGTCTCCAGTTTTCAAATTTTTCTTTAGACTCCTAAGGGCTGTTATTTTAAATGAAAGTCACAGTCATTAATTTCACCCGTATCCCTACACATAAGCAATGGGGAAAGCTAGTGGCTCCTGAAAGGTGACTGCAGGGAGATTTGTGAGGCTGAAGTAATGTGTGGGGGCATCTGCCTGCACACAGCCAAGAGGAAACACAAGCAGGAATATAAGTGGAATTCAGGCTGTTTGCACGCCATTGTATTGAGCCTCATGCTCCCAGGAGACACTGGCATGTTTTAAATCAAACACAAGGCCAAGTGATGGCTAGCAAGGATAAAAAGTCTTTCCGTATTTCATTTGTTTCCTAACCTCAACAATAAGTTTAATAATTGCAGGCTCTTGTCAGGTTAAGCGCATCAAAGAATGGGGAAGCAGCAATGCTGTGGTAACAGGATCACAGATGTAGTTTTCCCAGTCCTGTGTGGTTCTGGGAGTGTATAACATTGATATCGCCTTATCACACAATAATTCAGATTCCTCTCAGGTTTCTGGGCAGTGCTCTTTGGCAATGTTTGCTTATGCTGGAGCATAAGCGAGCCCATTTATCTTGAACAAGTTGTGGCAGAGGTTGGTTTTATCAGATTGAAAGCATATTTTCAAATCCCAACATGTTTCAAATTATATTAAGAAACGTTTCTCCCATGTAATGGAAAAAAAACACAGGTCTTTTTACCTTTTATTTAGTTTTCTGTGAATTTGAGACATTTTGCAATGGTTTTGGAGGTGGTTTTGATTTATAAATTTTCAGTGGGGCAATAGGATTTAGAACTATACTTCTCTGGTAGGGTATGTTAGCATGTAATTTCAGATGTGTGATCAAGGATAATAAAAATGCTCATTGGAAATGAGTTCTCTCATGTTCTGCTATGTGTGTGATCTGAGCAGCCCAGCCTGAATGTGTGTTAGTGGGTCAGATGTACACCTATGGTACACCTGGACTAATAAATAAGGTGGGCCAACATTAATGTGCCCTCCTGATGGGTGAGTAGCAGGACACAGTAGATGCCACCAAGCTCTGTAGGTCTTGGAAGTGGTACTGGGGAAAGGGGCTGAGGTGTGCCCAGAGACTGTGAGAGCCATTGTACTTGGGCTGACTCTTCCCTTGCCAGTGCTCATAAGGGGAAAAGCAAATGAACCATTTCTGTCCTGCACCCTTTTCCTGGTACATAGAAAACGGTGATCTTTCTCAACTCATATGGCTGAAAAAATGCATATCCTGATACCTGTGTTCAAGATATAGACACAGGATGTTTCACTTCCAGCCACCTGCAAGGACAATGACTTCTCTGTACAAGCTGGAGAGTGAGGCAGTGGGAGTGCAGTCCAGGGAGGATGAGCACTGTGACCTTTCTCTGCTTTACTGAGTGGGTATATGTAGAGTTTCATCCATTGGATGAATCTGAGATATTTTTAGGAAGTGGTTTATTTTCATATTCAGTCTGAGGTTAAGTAGAATGTGAAACTGAATTAACAATGTTTGACATCAGCAATTTTATTATAGTCTTGATTTTAGAGTCAACATTTTATATTACAACAGAAGAGGTACATAAGTGAGCATGACAACAAACCTACAGTCAGAACTAAGCTATTTGAAAAACTGGTGTCTGTTTTGATGCATCTAAATAGTTACGTAACAGATTGCAAATAAGTATACGTTTTATTTAATGTAAACATTACTGGTGAGGTCTTGGGTGTCGTTCAGCTATGCTCAGTGGAGACCTGTTTACTGCAGAGAAAAGGCTTATTGAGAGATGTGTGAAATTACAACAGCCCCTGTAGCTCCATAAGGATGCTTTGCACTCTGAGTAGTTGCTAAAACACACAGTGTCATAACCTTGTGCTTGTGGGATCATGGAAACCTCCATCTGCCTAATGAATTAGCAATTGCTGAGTCCACTGGCACTGCAACACCTAGGAGTATATCCATAGCAAAGCCTGCACTGTTCTCTTAGTGTCAACAGCACCGCAAAAAGGCACTAGAATCACAGCCACAAGGTGGCTTCAGATCTCTCTTTTTTTGTGGTTTTGGTTGGTTGGTTGGTTTGGTTTGTTGCTTTTTTTTTTTTGTTAAAAACACTCCACCAGCAGAACAGAAATCAAAGGAAATCAATGAAACCTGCTGTTTCAGTGTACTATGGCATGTCTGTGCTTGTGAATTACATACTGCAAGACATCACCTTTCCCCTCAGAAACTGAGGTCAAGAGAAAATCCTTGTTGTGGCAACCTTTTGATGTTTGTCTCTATCCCAGTGGACAGCCAAGCTATGTCATGAGAAACATTTTATGAAAGTTGGAAGGCTTATCTTTACTGCTATAATAAGAATAAAATGTAATCTGAACTGCAATGGTATTTCCAGTATGATCTTAATGGGGCTGTCTGAGTCAGTCTTGCTATTTTTTCTCCCCAGATACGTTCTCAACCTGTTCTTACAGATGCTGGCAAACCTCTGAGTGGTTTATGATCGTTTCTTGACTCAGCTCAGCTGTTTTCCAACCAGCCACTTACTATGATGTTTATTAAAAGGTAAGAACTGCTCTAACTCTTCTATCACTTGCTTTACCTGCTCAGAGGTGCCACAGTCCCTGGGAGAAACATGATTTATACCATGTGCCACAGGGCAATGCTCCTCTCTGGGCAATGTTGCACTGGGATGCTGGCAGAGTGTAGCATGCCCCAGTTTTTTCCCATCCATCCTTCCAGCAGGAAGCCAAGCGGTGAGCTGGGCAAGTTCTGCCGGGGCTGGAAAGTCTTTCTTCTCTGTGCACACCCCAAGGAATCCCTGCTCTTAGCCTCTGAGCACAAGGGGAGCTGTACAGGAGGGAGCAAACCAGGACAAAGCATCTGCCCTCAACAACTGAACGTGGCCCTGACTCCTCTGACATGGTGTGTCTGTGTTTGTGTGTGTGTATGTACAGAAATCACACCTAAGGTATCAACTCCTGCTATCTGGCTGTTAGTATCACAGCAAGGATTTCTGGTTACAGACTCTGTACACACCACGCTACCATTTATCACTAAGCTATATAGCCATATCTTTTCCAGCTTTACACACAAACAGCAACAGTCATCTGTGGTGCAGAGGGCTCCGTTTCATGGAGTTGCTGTGGTGTTGGTGCAAAGCCTGCAGTCTGTGTGGTCAGGGTTATGCACACACTGAAGGAGCTGAACTGGCCTGTAATAAGACACAAAACCAAACAAATATTTAATAACCACTTTGAAAGTACAACGGAATAACTGCACTGTTACTAAATGCAGTGTGAAAATCAAAGTGCATGTTACACTGTGCTTATCAAGTGGATGTTTTAGGACTTTTTTTTTTTTTAGATCTTGCTGCAGAAACGTAACTTTGGTGTTTATAGGGACAAAAGCAAGTGAGTACAAAATAAAGTAGCGAGTGAACTCACAGCATGTCAGCTCTGATGTGATAAAAATAATTATGAAAAAGAAGCAAGATCTCTTTCACAGATTACAGAGTGGCTGCCTTGCTGGAAGTTCATCATCTTGCTTAGCCAGTGGTAACCCCTACTGCTACAAGGTGAAGCTGTTAACACTATCAGGTCTGATTGGATTTTTGTCCTAGAAGTACATCCAGGGAATCTATTTCTTTAATTACTTCTGGAAGACTCTGCTGACCTGGGCAAAAGCAAGAGAAAACAATCAACATCAATTGCTATGCACATGAAAAACCAGATACTCAGCTGATGTGGACCCACACAGTTCTGTTTTGCAATGATTTCAGGAGAATGAAACATACACAGTCTGTTCTGAAGATTTTTAATGCATGTCTAAATTGATTATTTTACTATAATAGTAATAACAGTAATAGTAAAATCAATTGCCTGTGTTGCTCTACACAGTTGTTTATGCATGTGTTAGCTGAGCTCTGACAAAAAGCCCTACTTGTTCCTCTACCTTAAGAACCGAGCTGTGATGCACAGCAACGAGTGTGTCAACAGCTCCTCATGATGTGTTTGTTACAGGATTCTACTTGTGCTGAGCCACGAGGGATCTAAGCTACCACATATTTCCCCTTCTTCCTTGGCCCCTTACCTTATTTCATCATAGCCTGAAATAATTTGTACCTACTCACAGGTCCTGGGAGTATTGGTTGAAGTCTGCATTTACCCAAAGAGAAAGCAAGTACATGATCATCACAACTTGGCAGATTTATGCACCACACCAGGGTTAATTTTTTCACAATATGCAGAGCACCCATAAATCAGGTTCAGCAATACCTAAACAGTAATATATTGCTTTGCCTTCAGGATTAAAGTCCTATCACCAGATAAGGCATTTATTTCCTTTGCAGACCTACTTTTCCTTATTTAAAAATAATGTCATGAACTCAGTAGTTTATAGGAATGTTTGTTTACTTTGGAAATGTTCTTATCCAAATATGAGTTCTTTGCTCTGAAAAACTGTTCCTGACAGATAAGATATGAGTAATATCAAGCCTTTGCTGCTTTTCTAATGTCACTAAAGAACACTTTTGCTCTGTGTGAAGGTCTCTGATCCTACGCAAAGGGATATAGAGTCTAGAGATTTCAGGCAAGTCAGAACTTGGGCTGCTGTTTTCCCACCCTCCTGTTTTTCTCTCCAGACAATGGTGAATGACAGTAATTAATAATGCTTATCATTGTTCATGCCTCACTCCCTGATAAAGAAGATGGATATAAAGTAAGCTCAAACTATAGCAAAGTAAGGACTGTCCTTGACATACTGTGTTATCTTCAGGCAGCATGGAAAAAAGCAATTTGGTTCTGGTTATTGTAGGTAAAAGCCACATCAGATGAAAATCTGTTGAAGGATGCTGGATTCTTTCTTCCCTGAAGACAAGTGAACATACTCAATGGCAAGTGCAGAGCAGAGAGCAAGTCCCAGACCCAGCTAACACAAGGCTTGCAGCCTGAGTAAGTAGAAGCCCCAAGAAGCACAGAACGACATCAAAGGGATGTGATGGCAGTAAGAGGGGAGTCTGCTCTAGCTTGCTGTAAACCTATATTAAATTAAGAGGGAAATGCATTAGTAGTTTTAGGTTAGCAAGTCGTCACTAATAACAGCAGGTAATTACCTGTAATTGTCTTCACAAGTGATCTTAAAGTTTCGCTCTTCTAAGATGCTTTTTAACCTCTTTATGGAATGACCTGAACAGGATTCACTGGAGAGAAAAGTCTGTCATTACTTGTGTTCCTTGTGTGTACAAGAAGCTCATATAAATTCCACACAGACACTTTGCTTTATTTCATGTAGGATTCTTTAAAAGCTTGTTGGCTCATGTGCTGCCAAGTCCATTGGACTTGTGGGGTTTTGGCTGTCATGGGCCTTTGCTGGTAGAACCTATGTGAACTTTGTGCAGGAAGGTATCTGTGGGAAATAATTCAGTTCCATTCACAGCTTAGTGTGCTCTTGAGCTGCTCCAGGTCTCCAGCCACAGGAGCTCATTCACATCTGTGGAAGGACAAAGGGAACAAGTCCTCTGTGTGATGAGAAAGGGCCAGTCATAAAAGGGCCAGTCATAAAAACCAGCAGCTAAATCCCAGGTAGGACATAAGATAGGAGAAAACAGATAGAACACAGGGGAAGAAGGAAGGCGGCTATGAGCACCTCCTATCTGATTCAATCTGTGGCTGCTGCTACTTTTTTTTTTTTTTTGACAAAGGGCTATTTGCATTGGTAGGAGCTCTAACTTTTCTATTGGTAGGAGTTCTAGCTTTTCTATTGGTAGGAGCTCCACTTTTCCATTGGAGCTCTACTTTATTTCTTTTCCATCCAGCTAATGGTTTCATGAAGCATGTAGCAATGTCATACCTTTGAGATTTTTATCTCTTTGCTTGAAATAGCCCAGAGATGTAGTCAAAGGATTAGCAAATGTCAGACACAGAAACACTGCAGAAGATTTGTTGCCTTGGGATAAAAATTATCTCCTGGCATAGAGTATAGGACAATAATTATACAGTACTGGGGCAAATCTAGTTCCTAACATATGTCATCAGTGGAAAGCAGAGATAGCTCTTCTTTGTTCACTGGACTTTGCCAGATGTTATCAGTGATTCAACATGAAATACAAATCAGAAGATTAAAGGAATAAATATTACTGGACCTATCTTCTCTCCTTCTTGGAAGTAAATAGAAAATAAAAAGGAAACTGCTGTGAACTTGGCACAGGAGGGGGTTGTGTCAAAAAGGCTGTCAGGGCACGGGGTTGTTGAAGCTGTTGAGGAGAAGCATGATGGCTTATCTGATGTTGAGAAATCATGACAGAAAGGATCAAATGCCATGTCTGGGGGAACTAATGTAGAGAATACTCAATGTCCTTTCTTCAGCAGACCTTCCTGCAATGGGCCACAAGAGTATCTTTGGCATGCTGACCACAGGATGCCTATAAGCTGTGACAGATGTGTCAGCTTCTGTGGCAAAGAGACACTTCTGCACATCTGGGCTAGGGGAGGGATTGCAATACTGGAGCTGGTACTGTGTCAGACATTGAGGCTGCCTGAGCAAGGGTCTTTGCTCAGTCCACACTCATTCCTGAGTTGCACTGCATCATCATGGCCTGCTTCTTGACCCACAGCATCAGTGCTGTTGCCTCTGTCATGAAGGTTCCTCAGGAAAAGGAGAAACCAGGGCACTGAATTATAACCACATGAACCAGTTCTGAAAAAAACGGTCAAAAGCACTGAGCCTCATGCTCAGCTCTTGAAATGTGATGGATCTGCAAATGAATCTGATCAGGCTGAAAAAGGTCACTCAGAAAGGCACAGATGTGTTTTGAAGTCACTGTTCTGGTATCAATAATTTCATGTTAAACATTTAAACTACAGATTCATTATTAAAAATCACATAATCATTTAGCTTAGAAGGGACTGCTTGAGATCATTTAGTCCAACCGATACCAGCTGGAGCAGGTTGCCCAGGACCTGGTGGCATTTTGAGTATGTCCACACACAGTGACATCACAAACTCCCTGAGAAACCTGTCTGAGCATTTGAAATTCTTTTATCAAAAATGGTTCTGCTCATCAATTTTACTATTCCTGTGGACAAATGTATTTTCCAGCTGTTCACCCCTGCAAATGGTCATGTGCACTCTGACTCCAGTCCTTCATCATAATAAGGGTTTGTAGAGCTCAGTGGGTTTGGAAGGAATTTAAAGGTCATAGAACCTTTTGCAAGCAAGGAAAATGTCAGTGTGTCTTAGCTATAACTGTTCAGCAGTACCTATGAAATATACTGAAGAAAACAACAGTACAAATGTTGTACTTTTCAGTAAGCAGCTAGAAGAGTGAACAGAGCAGGCTTTGTGGGCAGGCTTCATTGTCACTGTTAGACAGTCACTCATCAGAGCTGAGCCGCACCATCTGCCTTCTCCACACCACTAGTGGTTTTGTACCAGAGTGATTTACCTTTCAGGTCCACCAATGTCATGCATAAGCCAAATGTGTACTGCAGAAACTTTATCTGGATTTAGGTTGAATATCTCAATACTTCCAAAGATGCTGTAAGAATGAGACATGAAAAAGCAAAACATTCCTGGTTATCTGAGAAAGACGTATGGAGTATGTTCCCCAAATACCAATGCTTATTAGTCCTGCTATTATTTTCAGTGAAAGAACATTATCTTGCCAGTGGATTTTCATAGACTACTTAATTACCTTATGGTAAAATATATTCTCCCCATTCTTATTTCACTTTCAGGAGAACTTCTGAATCTCTGAAGACTGCAACAAACTAAAGTTTATCCATCTTTAGTGCCTTTTCTCTGGTTTATTTGCTGCTGATTTTACTTTGGTGCAAGGGAAATGAGCATGGTTGTTTCCCTGACCAGTGTATTCTTCATCTTCCAATATTATTCAAGGCTGCACTTCCAGCCAGGTAGCCCAGGGAAGTGCAGTAGGAGGGCTACAATCAAGTCTGCTCCATGAACAGATAGAAAGGCAGAATTCATATGTAATGACTAAATAAACTGTAATAATAATGTTACTTTGTGCAGTAAGTGCATACTAGATACCACTCACATACCCTCCAAAGAATTTTGATTACTGTCAATATAGAAAGAGTTAAGTGACTCAGCTCTAAACCAGCCAGTGATTTAGACCCTTATATGAGTTTACCAAAATCTATTCTACACTGGGACTCAGTGGCAAAGACACAATCACCAGCATGCAGGCCCCACAGAAACATGGATGATAGTGCACTGAGTAAAATACCTGCTGTTTCTGAAAGCTCCAGCCTCTACTGATCCATTGAGCATCACTTGAACCACACCACATGCTGCTTCTGCAAACTTGAGCAAAATAAATGGATATTATACACCACATGCAGTGCCACATCAGACCCAGGGCTAGTAAAAATTACTGCAATTTCTTTGATGTCATCAGAACTGACATAAATAGAGGCTCTGGCCAGTATTTCTGCAGAACTTGTCAGTGAAAAACAAAGCTTCTAAAGGCTATGGCAAAACTGTGATAAAGCTGCATTAGCCAGCTATGAATTGGAAGTTTGAGGTTGCAGGGGTCTTGTACAGCTACTTTGCTGTCACTGCTGTTTTCAGATTTTATAGGGCTTTCCAGAGCCCCATCAGCTACAGCTGTCTGATGGCATTGTAGTAACTTGGAATAATCCTCAAACTGCTTCAGTTTAGGTGGTGGTGAGCTAAAACAGAGGTATCACTAGATTAAGGACAGGCAAACTGTGGTGTATTCATTACCTTGTGACTCATGCTCTGTGGTCTTTTGTGGCTTGGGACTTTTCTCCTCATGGTTTTAGTAAAATTCATCACTGAGTTTTGTTAGATTTGATTTTTAAATTACTGGATAATGTAATCACTGCTCTTTTATTCTTTAAAACTCATGTCTAAATATTTAAAGATTACTAAGATTATAACATGAAGTACCCACTGTAGATATATAATCCATTGGGAAGAGAAAGAATTTTTAAAAAGCTTAATATAGGTGACCTTACTTTTCAAATCTTCCAACTCCTTTTACATCTAAACAATGTATCTCAAACTCAGATCTCAAAAGCTGTGATGTTGCAGGAAAGTTTCATTATGTATAACTTTCCAATATAATAAGCATGAGCTTTAAGAAATCTTACATTTATTTGGACTAGAAAGCCTGCAGCCAAGCAAGCTTGACTCTGTATGATGGTTTGTCCCTCACAGACTCTGGAACTGAAAGGATTAAGGAGAAGATAAAAAATGTTTTGACCTTGGAAAAATTAGGTATCCTAGTTTACCTACAAAACTTGTTGGTTGGTTGGTTCATTTTTTTTCTATGATGAGTAGACTTTTTCTTACATACATGAGAGCTGAAGCATACAGGAATGATTGATTTCCACCTGGGCAGTTATCTGCTAATAGTCAAATCAAGGATGAAGTCTTGAGAGACATGTAAAATTAAACCGATACAGGAGAGCAGTTTCTTTTCTGGCAGTTTGCTTTTGTAAAGTGCTGATTCAGCAAAGCCAGGCTGACAGCTTCACTCAGACTAGCAATGTCTCATTCATGTAATGGGAATTGGCATGTTCATACAGGTTGTGGGTACATCGCAGGAAACTTGCCAGCTACCCTTGTGGGAGGATGTGCTCCTCAGGGAAGGTGCAAGGGGATTCTCAGCTGCTTAGAAAACTTCTGTGCCAATTTGGGCACTGCTCTCAACGCTAACTTGCTAAAATGTGTTTTATTTTAGCAATTCCAGTCCTGTGATTTAATTAAGGTGGTGATTATTATTATCGTAAGCATTATTTGCTAAGCTCCAGCTGTCTGCCAAGTGCTGTTCTAGACACTGGCACACAGTCTGTCCACCAGTAAAAATGCCCAAACTACAGTAACATTGAATATTGTATATAAAATATGGGACCTTGGAAATACAAATTTCCAATGCCATGATTTTTATCTCCTGAAGCTAAAGCTCATGTGAATTTTTACTATTCCATGTTTTAAGACCAACCTGCAAATTCACATTTTTGGCAGTGTCAGGAGCTTAGTGACTTTCAACATTCTTGGATTTGGGGAGATTTATTCTATCTCTTACCATCTTGGATGCCATTTTCCAGAATACAGAGCCAGGGTTGCTCTCACATTCACTTCTTTTTGGACAAGATTCATAGTTGATTCCTGAGAAGAAGTACATTTATAGAACAGCTAAAATTAGAATGAATATTGTTGTAGTGTTGATGTGGCTTTGAGAGATGATTAATGATGGCAAAAAGATTTGCCCCCTACCAAAGCAAGAAGGCTATGTGAGGAAAGGGCTCTAAGAGGAAAAGGAATTTGCATGTGTTCAAAGGTCTTCCTGTTTGCTTACACATGGTTTCAGGGAGGCAGCTGAAAACTGAGAAGGGAAAACATTAGTTCTAAATGTGAGACACGGGCTGGCTCTTAACAAATACTGTTTGATTGCCTTGAGAAATTAAACTTTACCCAACATTTTCAGTAATTCCATCCTGGCTTAGGGGATGCTAGCCTAAACCTGGTGGGCAGGAATAACCCTAGGGTACCTAGATGCTGCCCCCACTACTTTTCCCATGGCCAGGACCTTTTTGAATGGCATTCTTGTTTTGCAATTTGTCCCACAGAAGTCACAGGAAGGAAGCAAGTTATCTAGCCAAAGATGGATAGATGTGACCATTAGTCCAAGCAGCAGCTTAGTGTTTTAATAGCAGACAAAGCTCTGTCTTTTAAATTAACCTGAAAACTATGTATTATTTTTAGTCTTCCATAACTTGGGGCAGAAACACGGTTAAGGTTTTAAATGAAATTCCAAGAAGAGAATATGTGAAAAGGATTGTGTTTAAGTCTAGATATACAAGAGAAAAGAATAATCTGTAATTCCAGTGTTAATATTTGTTTTGCAAAAAATAGGACACATTACCTGGGGCAGAGGGGTCTCCACACCATGAAACCCTGTCAGCCATATAACCCAACAAGGTGTCCTCCAAGGTAAGGAAATTTTGATTGGATTTTGTGTAACGATGAACGAGTTCATTTGTCTTGCTCCAAAAGAGTGACTGTGAAATAAGTTGCAACGTCTAATAAGCGGTAATTATAACTAGAGCTGGTCAGGAAATTTTCCTGGCAATAACAAAAAAGTTTTTATGATAATAAAGGAGTTTTAATTTTATTGAAATGCTGAAAGGTCATCTTTTTGAGTTAGTTCTTATTTCTGCACCCCACACTGCTATTTCCAAAGTCTTTTTGAGTGGTTATTTTTTATGGAAATGGACTTGTTCTCTTTGCAAAGATTGTTAAAGAAAAGTTTTGATTAGTTCTCACAGGTTATGTACCTAATTTGTTGTGTGAATTTGAACTGCACGTGGAAGAGCAGGTTTTTGGAAGCAGTGTCCCTCTAACAGCATGGTAGCATGCTCCCCACAGAGACCTGTATGCTCAGGGAGCAGGGACATTTCCATCACTTCACCAGGATGATGACCCCAGTACTGAGGTTTGAAGCAAGCATTACACAAGGATGATTTCCAGCAATATAGAATGAACAGGGTTATTGGGGTCCAAAGGTGGCAACTGCAGTAAATGCAAGAGCAAAATATCATCCTCATTGACCTACAGACACTCATTACAGCCAAGATCCCATGACTCCGAGCACTGCACAGGCATACTGTCCCACAACAATCCTACTTACACATCCCACCACATTGTACTGTTACCTTGTTACAGGGTATAGGATGACTCGCTAACTCCATTAAAGGCTGATAATCTTCTGTTGTAGTATTACAGGGATTCTTGTAAATGAATGCATGTTTTAATGATTCCCATATTTTTAGGCAATCTTTATCTCTGCCAAAAGAGTAAAAGATGTTTAATTAGTATTATTATGAGTATTTATGGCTATCAAAGGTTCTCCTTTTGTTATGGTCAAATATTATGGATCAGATTTTTAAAGAGTTCTAACTATGCTCAGGGCCAAAATATACTATCCATTACAAAAGCATAGTTTCTTCAGCAAATGAAGTATAAACCGAGGAATGAGCAGTTCTAAGACATCTTTCTCTCTCCTGCATTTTAATATCTGATTGATATTAAAATAAATATCTGATTGAAATATCTCCTGATTGTTGTAATATCTGAATGCCCTTTATGTTTTCGTTCCTTAGAAAGGGTGCTGATACCACACAACCAGAAGACCAAATTTCTTGATTATTTATACCAAATCATGAGAAGCAAATGTGGCAGACTACAGCTTGTGCATTTTAAAGGTACAGCTGAAGAATACTGCCTTTTCAGGTACAGTGAGCAAAAAATATGCCCATGTGTCTCCCTACAGAGTGCCCATCCCTACAGAAATAATATCTATAATATCTATAGACACTATTAATAAAGTTTCACCTGTCCTTTTTCCGGCACAACAAGAAAATACTTGTCTGCTGTGCAGCATTTAACTCACACTGGGCAGAGGCCTACTATAGCTCTGGGCATCCTGAAAACAATACAAGAAGTTTGCTGGCACTCACATGCTAAAAATTCCAGCAAGAACAGTTTCAGGTTGCAACAAGCACATCTGCCTTGCCAAAAAAATGCCTGAGGAACAAACTGTCTTCTTAAAACTGTTCCCAGCTTCTCATTGGTAAGTTCTTAGTCACGGAATGTGCTCATTTCATTTTCTTTCCTGGTTTACAAAAGAAAGGAAGGGTGTGAAAGCCATCACTGATTAATTATATTTATCCAATTCAGATACAGGAGACCACAGTGAATACAGTTCTGTGCCACACTGCTGTGGGGCTTGTGTGTACTCTCCTTTACTCTTGTTTGTTTTTTGTTTGTTTGTTTTTAATGTGTTTTGGGTTGAATATTAATTCTACATCATATCTGCAAATATATCTTTATGCACAGTGGATTTCTTCCTTTGAGGCTAACTCAAAATATGCTGAAATATTTAAGGCCTTTTACTCTACTACAGAATCAGAAAATTTTAATCCAAATGCAGTGACATGTAAAATAAATGTACTCTGACTTTATGTTTATTTTTTTCCAACTTTCTGTAATGAAGAGAGTTTGGGAAATGCTGGTAAATGTGAAATAAGGGCTACCAAACTTAGAAGGAATACTGAGAAACCTGCTGTACACTCAACAACTGAACCTGCAACACTTTCTCAGGAAAGGAAGGATTGCAGGACTTGCCTTATCTCCCCTTTTGGAGGGAGGCTGCATCCTGCACTCAGTATAGCATTGAATAGGGACTGGGATACAAATAACCATTTTTCCTTCCTAAATTGAAATGTTTTATATACTGCAAAGCATATACTGTATTCGTCCATACATTTATGCAGACAGTTGATTTTCCAATGAATTTGAGTATTTCTATCCATTTAGTTTGTATATGGATATCACATTAAGCTATGAAATGGAAGCTGGGGCCAAGAATATTTCCATTAGCAGCTACCCTAGCAGCCAAACCTTAGTGTGCATATTAGAAAAATGGACAGCTTCTGCATCATTATCTCTTGCATATCAATACACTGGTCTGGCTAACCTTGAAGAAGTACCCTTTCACTTAAAGGAATGGGATGGCATTGAGCTACCTGGGAAACCTATTACTATAGATCTCTTTTCCCTTTAATTTGTAATTTTACTATTTTTCTTTAAGTGGACATGATGGAGCAAATTCATCCCCAATTGAAATCAATTTAATTGATATAATATCAAGGATAAGTTTCATTCCTGCTCATTTCAGTTACACCATGAACAATTTCTTGCTTTCAGTTCATCACTGATCTGACACTGGATGATAAAACACCTTAAGAAGGGCAGTGTTTCCTTGGGATGTGTTCCCTCCAGTTTTTTACTCAAAAATTTGGGAGATGCTTTCAGGTTTACAAGTCAAAAATTACTTCCAGGCGTTGTTCTGGAGGACACATTCAACTCTGCCCATAGTATTCAAACCACTCTACCAGGCAGAGACACCTCCCTGGTCAGACATGGTCTCCCCTGCAATCAGTAGCAGCTTTTTCAAGGTCCTGAGTTTTCTTTCTAAAACACAACAATGTCTTCAAGCCACTGTAAGATTTTAATTGTGACTGTGTGGCGAGGCTCTGAAGTTAGAGCTGGAAACAGTTGCCTGAGCCCTTTATGTACATAAACTGGCCTTTGCAGAGATCAAACCTCACCAGCATCTGCAATTTGTATAAGAAAATACTTTTCATTTGCTACTACCGTTAGCCAAAACAGTTATGTGGATATGCACCTAAGCACTCAAATTTGGCTCTAAAAAATCAGTGAGAAGTCTGTGGTTATAACAAAGCTCCTTAAAAGCATAAGACCGATTCACATTCTGCTAGGAGTCTAAGGGATCACCTTCACCTGCAAAAGCTCAGGCATTTTAGAAGGAGAATGTATATCAAGGGATCTAAATGGTGCAGCAGTATTTCTGCATCTATCAGACCCTATTTGCCTGAGTGTCAGTTTATCTGCCTCTTTTAGGTAAACCATGAAGGCTGCAGACAGTCATGCAATCTGTACATTCACATGCAATTTGTTTTTTTCATGTGAACTTATGAGCAGCGCTGTCTTTATGTTGTCAAAAATTATGCAATGTACATTAACCTTTATGCCTGTGTTGAGAGGAAATCCTCTGTAATGCAGAATCCTTTTGCTACCCTTTTGCCCTGAACATTTCTGGTTTTCCTTCTGCTGTCCCTTTCCTTCTTCCAGCATCGCAGTGTCTCACTGCTGCTTTGGAGTAGATTTCTTGGAACCGCTGCCAAGCCCAGCCCAGCCCAGGCAGTTCTGGATGGACTTCTCTGGAGCCAACTCGAGCAGCCAGTGTGAGGAGCTAAGTGCAAGGAGAACATCGCCATCGTGCGGGATGTGGGAGTCCCACGGAGCAGCAGCTGAGGTCAGCCCCAAAGGCATGTGGTCCTTTGTGCCCGAGTGACGCCCAGATCCGTCTTCAGACCACTGAGTCAGAAAATGGGTATATGCATACAATGGAGCAGCTTCTTTCCTATTACTCTAGTGCCCATCAGGTATCTTTGTGCTAAAAATCATGTGAATTAAGAGAAATCAGCCAATATGCTATCATTGGTGAGGATTTTAGGACACTATTATCTGCTGCTTTTAGCATCAGGATAATAGAAAGGGAAAAAAATACCAAAGGAAAGGATGAAAGAAAAAAAGACAGAGCTGTCTTTCTCAACATCTTCAATGAGCACCAGCCTCTCACTACCCACATAGCTTAATTGTTGCAGAGTGTCTGTCACTGTAACATTTATGGGAAATGCCTTTTTTTCCCAATATGAGAATGACAGCTTGGCAGCTTGAGTACTGGTCTCAATAGCAGTAGCTCTCAGTATCTCAAAAGCCAGTAAAGAATGCACTGGAGAAACTAACCGGGGATAGAAACAGAGGTACAAAACTTTGCCTCAAAGAAAGATGACTTCTGGAAAGGTTCCTTGTAAACAGAGCAATTAAGTTCCCCACAGCAGAGGTGAGGAGTCTGGAGGTCTGGAAAAAGAAGTAGAAAATGAGATTACCACAGGGTGTACCTTGGGGCTGCATATCTTCATGTATGAGGAACGACCTGGAACAAATGATAGCTCCTTGTCATGCTGGTCCTCCACATCTGGAAGGTTTTAAGGGCAGATGTACTTGTGGCTTTGGTTTATAGCTCCTGGAGTTTTTTATATGAGTTGGGAATTTGTGCTCCAGGACAAGAGTAAAACTTAATCACCCTTCCAGGAAGGGCTGAGCCAAGAGGTGGCAGCTATAAACCAGTGAAGAGTCCAACTTTGTTGGCAGATTTTTATTTATTTTTTTTTCCCCTGTATTTCAGCTTTCCTGTGTGAAAAACCAAGCTGCTTAAGCAGATGATGTTTTCAGTGATGCTCTGTAAGTGGACACAGCCTCTAGAAGGGCAGAATTCTCACCCAGACCGCAATTTGACAGTGAGTTGTAGTTGCTCTACAGTTTAACCTTCCAAGTGAGGTCCATGTCATCAAGAGATAAAGAGGAAGCAAATTCAAGTTGTCCTCTTCCCCTTTGATTAGAGAGAGTATTTTTAGAATTGGTTTATTTCTATTTTAAACTTGAAAAAATACTTCTGTAAGAATTATGTAAGTAAAAGTGTGTTATAGCAGGGAAACACTCAATGGCTTAATGCAGCTGCAGATTTTATTTTTTTTTTCAGTAACATGAATTAGCAGTACTTTGGGGTTTTTTAACAGAACTAAAACTGCTGGGGTGTGGCATAACTGTAGTAAGTGAGGAGAAGTCCCTGCTTCAAGGGTGGCAGCTGTCATCAGGACAAGGACAAAGGAACAGACTGGAGACTTTTTATGAGTGAGCTCCTCGCTAATACTTCATTTTTATGTTATCTTTGGGAAGACAGACTGCATCTCCAGCAACTGGTTTTACCTTTGAACACCTGAGAAAGATTTTCGTTTGTCCGCAGAGGGAAAAAAAGGATCTACACCTCCTATTCCTATGGATAAGCAAAGTTATAGTTCCCCACAATGCTGTTAAACAGTTCTTGAGTTTTAAACACATCTTAGCAGCTGAACTGTATCACCTCTGAGCACAGCTGTTTTCACTGACATCTCTACAGATGTTACAGGAGGATTAACACAGGGAGAGGTGAGAGGGAACAAAATTCACCCTTTCAGCAACAACAAGCTCTTGGGTTGGCTCATCCAAACATTTAATAATTTCATTCCTAGGGTGGTGTTATAATTTAGACAGCCAACAGCCATTGTTCTGTATATCCAGTTCTACCAAATGAATCAGTAAGAGAGAAGGCAAAGAACAAGCAGCTAACTGGCTGTGCATGACTAAATAGCTATATAAAGTTGCAGTAGAAAATGAAGTTGAACATTCATGAACAAATACTTCTGATTAATGTGTAGAGGGACAGTACAGACAGAATCATATTCTTTCTGGTATCTGGGATTAAAACCAAAGGAGACTTCCACTGCAAGGAGTTTTTAGTATAAGATGGTGAGGTAATTGTGATGCAGTATCTGTAGGCTAAAGCAAAGGCGAAAACTTATTTGAAAACCTACAGAATCCTGAAGTAAGAACCGTTAAATATCTAACCACTGGTAAATAAACATAAGAAGTTTGAGTATTTGAGAAATATATACTAATTTAATGACAATTTGTTGATCATTATAATTCAATATAGACAACAGATAAATGAGTTGACGTATGGCTGCCAAAGTGACAAATAAATTCAGATCTCAACAGTATTTCTGTACCTCATATGTATATTGACGGAGAAAAGACGATGTACTTTTTGACACCTCCCCCTTATATTCACTGGACACTCAGATTTTGGGTTGTTGTCGCCAGTGGAGTTACAGCTTGGGAAGGTAAATTTTCTGTGCAGAACTGGGTATGAGCTTTGCACAGAATTGGACGGCATTTCACAGTCTAGCATGATGTTTATATTCCAGAATAGCAGAAATATTTACAATTAATTATCTCAAGAATAAATGAATGACAGCTACCCACTGCCATACAACCATATGCTAAAGAGAAAATTAATTTTGTTTAATGAGCTTCCTCTAGAAAGAGCTGACAATAAAATGGAGCCCTATCTTACAGCCCAGAATAGTTATGGAAACTAGCCTTAAACAGCATGAGGACTCATCCGAAGAACCAACTATAGAACTAGTACTTACCTCTAAATCAAGTGCCAGTAACTGTCCATTTGTGCCTACTAAACACTATACTCCAGCTCCTCATTAAAACTCAGTACAGCAGATTTCAGTACTACATCTGTCACTGCCTGTACTTCCACAGCAGGCATCAAGGTGTAAAACATCATAAACAGCATCCTCCAAACGACAGGTAAGTTATCATGTCACTACAGCTAGTTTTGACCAGCACTGCTCTCTGAATGATCTGGTACAGACCTGGCCCTGCACGAGGCTGTTGCTGGTGAGCACGCAGCTCTGTGTATCCCACTGCACATCCCTCCTCTGACCAGAACAGGGATACATTTTCGTAAACTTAAAATTGCATAGCATGAAACCTGGAGCATGCGAATGTCGGGTGTTTTATTAGCCACAAGAGGGAGTCCGTGTTACTGGGAAAGAAGAGGCGAAGTAATTTGAGGTCAAACCCTTCCTTCAGACCAAACTGCCGTTAGCCTTTATTCAGACAAAAATGCAGCACATTCCAATGGCCATGGTTGACGAGCAGGGAATTTCTGCAAAACTAGTGAAAGCAGAACTTTCAGCTTTTGTTCATATTGAAAAAACAAACAAACAAACAAAGGTAAGACTACTAAGCTACGACAAGCTACTCTCTGTCTTCTGGCAGCAGCCAGTATTTTACAGGGAAGCCAAGAAGAAATATCGCTCTTCAGTGTCAGTATCTAGGTGTGCCACTCTGTGTTCAGAGAATATTATTTGTAAAGCCTGCAGCTATACTATCCACATTTTTTCCTAAAAAAATAGGGCTAATATTGAAAATGCATTATTTAAGCATTTGGTATTCCCTGCCTCTTTTTCCCGAACTTTGGCACGATGACAGTTCTATACAGGAAAACTGACTGTGGAAAGTGTATGTGTAGAAATTATTAGAGTCATCCAGCCAGCAGCAGAAATAAACTCAAGGATTGTATTGCATGCAGTCAAATAAACAAAATTATGACCACCAGGTGCTGTATACAGTACTGAGAAATTTTCTCATCAAGCAAGTTCAAGTTTAGGACAAGAGGAAATGACCTCAAGTTGTGCCAAGGGAGGTGTAGATTAGATATCAGGAAGAATTTCTTTACTGAAAGGGTAACACATTGCCTAAATGTTTGGATGATTTTGGAGAATAAGCCAATCAGCAGGATAAAATCTGATTGCGTGAGGTGCTTACAAAACTCGACTGCAGACACCAGCAGTTTTTCCAGCAGCCTCACTGGGCTTCAGTTCTGCTCACAGATCATATTGGAAAAGAGAAGGGCATGACCAGTGTGTGCTGACTGTGTATGGTGTCTGGGATTCTGATGAGGGAGAGTGAAAGGAGGTATCTTCTAGGGTTAAAGCAGCAGTGATGGTGAAGGTGTACATTAGCGTGTCTGTGAGTGTCTCACATGATTTATGGCATGCAGCTGCAAAAGCAGAGCTAAATGAGGGCTGGAGACTTGTGGCCTCTGTTAAATCCATCTGTGATATCTAGAAACATTATAAAGTCCATATTCACATATGAAATATCCCCCTTTTTTCTAAAACATGCCAGTTATTCCAATTTGAGATACAGCTCTCCAAAATAGTCACCGATTGATATTTAAAGAAAAGAAAGAAAATATTGTCAAAGATGGAACTTAGTGGTTCTGATATAAAAAAAACAAACAAACAAACAAACAAAAACCCAACCAACAAAAAAAAACACAAGGAAACATCCATGAGATTTCTAACCAAGACAGTAAGGTTCCCATGGTGGGAACAGTTGCAACAAAAGTCCTGAGTATAGGACACAGCTTGCTCAAATAAGCCTGCCCGATTTTCTGCAGTTCCCCATTACTACTTCTTTTCTTTGATTAAGTGTACCAAAGATCTCACACAACACAAAATCCAAGGCCTGCATCAATGATGAAAGAGCATGGGATGAAAGATACAGAGCTCTCTGATGTCTTAAAGGCACCCACTTCTTTTTCAGAAACTGCCAGCAACAGAAGTGGTTGGTTACATGACAAACTGCACCGAGATCAGCAGGATCAGAAAGGAGGCATCTCATGTTGGATTCCCAGATAAGCATCTATATTTAATTCTCTATTCGAGAACCTCCTGAACATTTCAGGTATGTAAATGGGTAATTTTTTTTCAGTGCTCTCTGTCTCAGATAAATTTGTCTCTTAAATTTGCCTCTTAAAATAAAACAAAAAAAGGGTCCTACAATGCAGAAGTAATTTAGTCTGAAAGAGAGAGAGCTCACAGCTATTAAACTATTAAACACTGTTGGGTTATGAATAGTGTATGATGTTATACCTTGTAAAAACAGACTTTTTAGAAAACTTACGCTCATGGTTTTTTGATTTTTTTTTAAAAGTGTCCTTGAAATAATTGCTTAAACATATTATTCTTAGTGATATTTGTGGTTCAGAGTCAGACTGTGTTGTGAATTAAAATATGCGTGACATTGGCTGAAAACATAAACACAGAAGTGGTTTATACATCTTCAGCACCCCAATTTGAATTAAACAAGCAGAAGTAATAAAGGCTACTAGGCTTCAAAATAATTTCAGATATAAATATTGAGTTTATACTTTTTTAATAACTGAATGTGTGCTTTTAGAATCATGTATATGATTTTGCAAGAGCTTCAGCTATTTATTCGTAAAAGAATCCTCCTTCACTAAACTCACTGAGTTGTTTGTTTAATGTAAAGTGAGAATTTAAGTCTCTGCATGCTCAGGACATGGTTTTCTACATGCCCATTTCTCTTCAACTGTTGCAAATCAGCTTTTCAAACAGCACCGGCAAATGAGGCCAAAAGAAGTCCAAATGCAAGCAAACTATGTACAGCTTTGTTTTTATCATCTCAATGTCATGAAAACGAGAGGCAGCAGATGCCTTTTTTTAAGATAAAGACTATGATAGTTTTGTCACTTGGCAGAGATGGGGGGCATCCCCAGGGCACTCAGCCAATATCTGCCAGGGTCCTACTGCAGACAGAAAATAGAGTGGCTGGTATCACAGAAGTGATGACTGGGTCCTTGCTGAGAGACTGTGGCTGACTTGGATCCTGTCCTGAGGGGTTGTGTGTTCCCAGTACCTGCAGGGGGACCTGGAGAACTCCTTACCATGAGGGTGGTGAGACACTGGAACGGGTTGCCCAGAGAAGCCCCATCCTTGGAGATTTTTAAGACCAGGCTGATGTGACTCTGAGCAACCTAGTCTAGTGGGAGGTGTCCCTGCCATTGGCAGGGGGGATGGAACTAGATGATCTTTAAGGTCCCTTCCAACCCTGACAATTCTATGATT
The DNA here is from genome assembly GCA_013399075.1 of Chloroceryle aenea. NCBI lineage: Eukaryota > Metazoa > Chordata > Aves > Coraciiformes > Cerylidae > Chloroceryle > Chloroceryle aenea. Next base: position 673,242 of record VWZY01003204.1, read on the forward strand.
CCATGATGCTATTTTGTATTTAGCCTTTTCCTGCAGCAAAGGGAATCGGAAAATCAGTTCTCAGCCTTAACATGCTATTGCAGACTTGGGCCCAGGGAATCCTCTTCTGCAGCAGAAGGAGCAGTGAGCTGCTCAGGGTGTTAGGCTGCCTGCTGCAATGGGCTGAGCGGGACCACCACTTAGTGAAGGTTCTGCCTGAGACTGCTGCACTAGCACTGTGAGCCCTCCGCATCCCTCTGTGCAGGCTGTCTGTGCTCATTACAAAGTCTTACCCACATGCTAGACACATCTGTTTTGGATAGCCCCAAGATATTTCTCAATGTTTTTCTGACATCTTTGTTTGTCCTATAAATCTTTGCTGGATGTTCTCCTTTTCCTCCCTCCTAAGTAGTTTTGGTTACATGAATGCAGTGTCACGTGTTACAGAATTTTTGGTATATCAGCTTTACAGCAAATTGCTTCCCCTCAAACCTGTTAGAATCCAGCTTTCATTTTATCTGTCTCTAAGGCAGTTGCAAAATCCATTCATGACCATGTTTTGACCTAGGATTAGTACTGCTTACATTGGCTCTACGGGTAGTTTCCTTAAAAAGTCACCACTCAGGCGCACACACTTTCAGTCTGGGTTTGTATATTTTGCAACAAAGCAGGGGTCCTACTCCCCTGATTTCTCTCCACCACTGCAAACCCAGTGGACACAGGACTCTTCTGTTCACTTTACACACCTGATGCTCGACAGGTACCGCTACTCACCCCAGCTCAGGGTACCGTGCCATGACGTAGTTGTAGCATCTTCCCAGGATAACTTCTTGCAGATTCTTCGTGGTCCCTCTGTCCTTCCACTTCAGCATTTTGGGACTGACGTCTTCCTTTCCCTGAGTCAGGACAGAGGCCAGCACGACGGCGAGGACGAGGGCGGCCAGCAGGACCGCGATGCCCACCAGAAGGCCGGTGCGCTGCCGCATCCGGGCAAAGCCCTGATGGAACGGCATCCCGCGAGCACCCGGTGAAGAGCAGCAGCAACTGCGCTCCCAGCGCGAAGAGAAAACAGCTTCTATCGT